>CM077264.1:25417781-26007781 GCA_039654775.1 Spinibarbus caldwelli
TTACATTTATGTATTATTCACCTACATCACACACACACACACACACGGTCAAACACACACTGCCAATCCTCCATTAGAGCGGCCCGCTCCATACGTACCACTACAAATCATCTAGAGGCACATGATGCATGTTATACATGAGTGTTTATTAACATGGGCTGAATAGAACATCAGTAACGTGTGTGTGTGTGTGTGTGTGTGTGTGTGTGCGAATGTGTGTGTTGGTCGCTCATGTCATCATCTCCCTGTCCTGATATTATCGTATTCAGGATATGACATTTTGATGGATATGTCACATCCATCTATGAGTGTGTGTGTGTGTGTGTACACCTGTCAGTTTTACACCTGGTCCCTTCTTACCCAGATTGCTCTTTTGTGTTTCTCTGAGATATGGAGCTGTATATAAATTCTAACTTTAGAATCATCTGTTTAGTAACCATGGAGATTTCGATTAGAAATTTTTCAGATCAAGACAAACCATATCATGAAGACCTGGGTGGTATAAGCAAACAGCAACTACATAGAACACAATAACAACCATCTAGAACACCTTTGCGACATCCTAGCAACCACCCAGAACATCCTAGCAACCAATGTGAAGTCCATTTCCCAAAGCATTGTGTGCCAACTCTGATCGCAAGTGCTGTCATTACCAGCAACGGTAGCTCCAACGAACATTCGCGAACAGTATCGCAAACTTGTGTGGTTGGAACTACAACTCATGACCTGCAGCATACTAGCAGCCATCTAGCAACTGTTTAGCAACAACCGAGAACATTCTAACAACCAGTGTTGTTCTTAGATGTTCTTAGAACACAATTCTTGGAACGTTTTTATGAGGTTATTTGTACTTGAACATCCCAAAAATGTTTTTTCTAACCTTTGAATAACATTCTAATCACAACAAGAAAACTGGGCATTTCAACTGTTTAGAAACATTTCAAAACAATGTTCCCACAATGTTTTTAGAACCTAAATGTTACCAGCAACACCACTGCAAAACACCAACCCCCTCAGAATATCGTAGCAACTACATACAGTAGCGGCACCCTGCAACCTACCCACAATGACATTATTTAATAATAATTGACACATATGTAACCACAATTTATAAATTTGTTGGTGACACACAAATTTTTCAATGTGCTAAACATAAATAATCCATGGCAAGAGCCAGCAAAAGCCAAAACCAAACCCCTCAGATTGTGTTTTGTGGTAGATTCTTGGCTTCAAGTTACACACATACAACACTGCAGCACAACCAAAGTAAAACATGTAGTATACTGACATGCTCTTATCGCCGAGGAGATTTGAACATGAATGTTCGGTCAGGTAAAAGCGTGTCTTGATCTTAGCGGTCTCTCCTGCGGTGGCTGGAAATATCTGCACATGTGCTGACGCTGCTCATTTTGCACAGCGGGAGGAAGAAAGAGACAGACATGCAAAGAGAGAGACAGCCAAGAGTGTAGATTCATGCTGAGAGGAAAATAACATGTATCCCAACATGACAGATTTTTCCTCAAACATGTAGGTTGTTGCCACCCACTGAGGTTTCATTTAAGCTGCCGGTGAACAACAGGCTCGTGTTCATTCAGAATGTCACAAGAAAACAGTATCACTGACATATTTTAGCTCCTAGAGTGAAAGCTGCACAGAAAACAAGAAGTAATAACATGACTTAAAGTTAAAGTGTGCCTTTTTTAAAATGTATGACGAGATTTTATGGAAATGTAAAACAGTTGTGACAATATGTCAACATGTAAAATAGTTACAGATTGCCGTGAGAGTGTGTAACAGTGAACACTAACTCCATGTTTCCTGATGATATCTCCCAAGGGTAACGTACAGGGTCAAAAGTAATGGTCCCAATACTGAACCTTGTGGTACTCCATACTGCACTTGTGATCAATATGATACCTCTTCATTCGCTGCTACGAATACATGGTGGTCACTATATGAACCATGCTAATGCAATTCCAGGAATGCCAACATAAATTATTTTAGTTTATTCAAAATAATTTTGGTCATAGTCTGCGCCAACTCTTTTAATCCTTATTTGAAATGTTCAAGTTGGAAAATATGAGTTAGAATAGTTTGTAAGAGTGTGAGCATAAATATAACTGAGAAGTGTAAACAGGCTAGTAATTTGATGAGTTTTTCTGTTTGGTGTGATGACCTCTGTAGTCCCATTTAGCCGCTTGCTAGCAACTGCCATTTTCAAGACAAGTAAAGGCTTTAAAATGAGTGGTTTATTATTTTATGCCATAGAAAAAACAAACAAACAAAAGAACAAACAAACAACAAAAAAAAAAACATGAAAATATCTTGAGCTTGTTTCAGACCTTATTTCAGGTATTTAACCAAAAACCCGTTCAAAAAAATAAAGGAACTGGAAGTGCAAAAATACTAACATGTTTCCAGATTTAAGGACTCATTCCTGCAGCACTTTATTTTGAGTCACAGAAATTACACATCATTTCTACAAGCATTTCACTCAGCGTCATTCACAGAATTTTCATTTTTATTTCTAGGTATGACCTCGACTCAAAGAGTGAAAACCTGTCCAAACATGTAAGTGTTTTCCTGTAAATGTAAAGGTTATGAACACTGTGTGTGTGTGTGTGTGTGGGTTGAACTAGAAGACTTCTTATAAGTTTTACTTGTGTATTTGTGGCCCTACAGACACCTTGTTTGACCCTCATCACTGAGGTTTTTATCGTGATTTATCCAAGCATTTTGTGGGGTCAGAACCATGGGTCACTCTATATCTCAGATAGTATTGATGGTATTGATGTTCAGAGATGCTGGACACAGTCATTCTGATCAGCGCTTTTAGGAGAATGTCTGCCTTTTTCAGTCCTGCCTTTCCATCTGCAAAACCTTTTTGCCACACATTTTGCCCTCACACAGCCTATCAAGATCTGATCTAGAATAAGGTTTTGTTCTCATCCATGTTTTTCACACAATTTCATTAAATTTTTTATTCAGATTTCATTTTTTTTTCTTTATTTCCCCACATAAGTCATATTAAAACAGTTTTTTTTTACACCTTCCTACATTCACTTGAATTACTTTTAAAATACATTCTAGAATCAAATTATCACAGACAGGCTCTTGAAAATCTAATATGAAGTAAAGCAAACCATTTCAATATTTTTTATTTTTATTTATTCAATAAAAATAAAAATGTATTTATTTGTTTGTTTGTTTAAGACAGTGTGCGGAGCATGCTTGATGTCCACCACAGAATGTTATCAACCAAAATGCATAATTTTAGAGTTGAAAAAAAAAATATATATATGCACCGCAAATTCATTAATTATTACAGATTTGCATGGTCTACAAGACATCTTAAAGGTTGACATCTAAAAAATTTATTGACATGGAAGATTGAACATGAACATGAACACCAAACATGAACTTTACATTGAAAATGAAATGTGCGTTTAAGTGTTCATATGAACAAGCAAAACGTTCCCATCGGAGAACAAATACTAGCTCAAAGGCATGAAACATTCACAACCTGTTTAACTTCCATAATGTACATATTTCTGAGCAGAGCTTGATTTTGACTTGATTTTATCTGTTGGAATTTAATACATATTCCTGATCGTATTGTGAATTAATAATTTATGCACATTATTACAAAGTGTGTTTCTTCAAAATTCTGCACCAAAACAACTTTTCTGCTAATGTAACTAAGTATTTATAATATTATAAATATAATATTAACCATTAATATACTATATATTTCATGATAAATTGGTACCCATTTTGATTTCATGTTGACTTGAATGTATACTGAGATAACAAGCAACTTATCCTGAACTCAAATGCCCCAAAATCATAAAGTGTGAATAATGCTTCCATTCCTGCTGTCTGTGTGTTTACAGGATTTCCTCGGCCAGATGTACTGTACTCTTGGAGAGGTGGTGGGCTCACAGGGTAGTCGTATGGAAAGATCGCTTGTGTAAGTGATGCATTTGGCTAAACTGGAAAAAAAACAAAAAAAACAAACAACAAAAAAAAACAATCTAAGGCCAATCTTATTATGTGAGAAGTATTTTTTTAGAATAGAGCCCCATTCTAGAATCTTATTTCTAGAATGTATTAAATGTACAACTATTTTTTCTAAATGACAAAATTTGTGGTGCAGCAAACCAATTAAGCAATCTCTTTTAGGGGATCCTTAAAAATTAGTCGGAATTCAGACTTGTATGTTATGAGAAGGGAGAGCTCTTACTATTAATGCAACTTGTAATATGTAGTTGAAACTACTTTCATGTTCATTTAATCAGTCTTGCAGTGTGACGCCCCCAGAAAACAGAGATTTCAGGTTTAATGAGCATTAAATAAGCTTTAGTGGAACTGTTGAAATAGCTGAATAGTATCAAAATCAAAACAGCATATTTCAAATTGTATAATAATTATTATGCTTTTTTCATGGGTCGTTAAGTGAGAGACTGGATGGAATATTTGACTTATAGTAATTTGTCACATCACAAGACATTTATATATTATACATATTATATATACATATTTCTCTGTATATGACATGTTGTATGTTGTATGTTTGTGTGTGTGCTGTTGGTGACACATTGGGTGGTAATATGGAATGATGAGTGTTATATAACCAGAGCTGCCTGCACTCGTTCATTCACTCAGACCTCTCTGAACATTCATTTAGTAATGTACTGCAGAAAATAAATACAGAGTTCTGGCATGAAACTCTAGATGGCGCAGTCCGATAGGTCTAACTCAAACTGACCTAATGACATCATTATCACATGGCACAGCTGATTGGTTCTCTCCTGTATCGGTAGCCAATGAGCTCGCTGTTCAGCATTCAAATATATGACTAGTGCTTGCTGTAGCAGTTTGTAGCGTGCTTCAGAAACCCTCCACCTTCCCCAGCTCCACCTGTATAGATCTGCTACGAGGTGATTCATGTATGCTATATGGGGGTTATTTCATGTATGTTATATTTTCAGCAGCAGTATTTCTTACATGCTCACAGCAGAATGTTGTGGATGTATTTCAGCAGCAGCGTAGCAGATCTATTATGCCAAGACCAAATAGATTATTAACATTGTCATGTACATTGCCATGCCAATCCCTCCGTGAGTTGTCATGACAGAAATACATTTAGACACATTTACAGTGAAAGCGCTAAACTGAATCGCTCATGGAAATTCATATGAATTCATTTCATTTTATAGCATGTGTCCATTTCTGACAGCCACATTTATAGTGGCACATCTCTGTGTCCATTCCAAGCAGTTAAAGGGTTAGCTCACCCCAAAATTGAATCATGTACTCATTTACTCAGCCTCATGTAATTCCAAATCCATCTTTGCAATACGAGTGAAGATATTTTTAATGATTCCTGAGGGATTTATATTTATCGAGTAAAAGACATGGTAAAAGTAATCCTTAAATACTTCTGAAGAAACACAATCACTTTACATGATGAACAGGTTTAATTTAGCCTTTTATTCACGTGCAGTATAAACCATGAACAACACATACATAGAGCGCTTCAAATGTACTAAAAAAAGCTCATTTGTGTTTCGAAGATTAACCAACATCTTATAGATTTGAAACAACAATGATGACAAACATTTTCATTTACGGATGTACTGTCTCTTTAAGATCACTGTTGTAAATGACCCTTCGCAGGGAGCTTGATTGACAGGCGATCTGACCAGTCATAATGCTGAATCCGCCATTTTGTCTGACAAACAAATCAGACAGGAGAGTAGATTAACTTAGCTGGACTTAAATTTTAAAAATTGTGTGTTGACGCAGTTGGAATAAAATACCTTCTGATGCTCATTCATGTTTATTTCATGCTTTAAGTAAATATGATTAATATAAAAACTGACGTTAATCTACATGCTCTCCTGTCTGGTTTGTTTGTCAGACAAAAATGGCAGATTCAGCATTATGATTGGCCAGATCACCTGTCAATCAAACTCCCTACATAGGGTCAATTAATATAGCTACTTAAAGTTGCGCAGAATCACTTCAAACAGCAACTTAAAGGTGTGTTATCTTTGACCCACTTGAATTGCAACAATTATAATGTTTCAAAGGTTTTTTATCGCTTAATTATTCATATTCAAATAGTAAAGGTTTATGTCTCCGTAGGTTGTTTCAATGTAATTTAAATTTAGAAATTTCCCCTTAAATACTTTCAATGCATTCAGTGTAATTATGTTAGCTTGTAGCATATAGCAACCCAGAAAATGTAGCCTATTCATAAATATGAGTGAAATTTGTAAACAAGCACGTCATCTGGTAAGCATTTTGTGTGTGCGTACAATATAAAAAACATAACATTTTGCTTATCGTGAGTCCCCGTAAACTACATATGCAAGTGTATGTGTGGAGATTGTATGAATACTTAGGTAAATAAGTAACATAGCCCAGTTTCAGGAGGAACGAAGTAGAACCTTTTGATAGTTGTGCATTTACAATTTTCAGTGCTTATACAAGTTAACAAACTTAGACATATATAAAAGTGATATAATGTTATAATTTTGTTATGTTCTTGACAGGGAATGTCTTGATGCCACACATGTGATATCAGGTTAATTAAAAGAGTGGCTTGATTGAAGTTTGAACTGCTTTTAAATATGATTAGCTAAAGTAGCTTTGAGCTACACTGATACCCTATCTCTCTCTCTCTCTCTCTCTCTCTCTTTATTTTTTATTGTAAGTAATTCCTGGTAGACGGCTGAACATTTCAGATTTATTTAGAAGAGTGCCTCAGAGCACATCTGTGGATCCAGAGCAGATTAAAGACATATCTTCAGTTAGCAGAGATCTGCTTCTCTAACCTCTATAACATAACCCACAACTACTTAGTGGAATTGAAACAAGCTCTCAAGGCAGCGCATAAGTAAGGCAGAAGTTTGTTCTCTCATCAAATCATCTTTAAAATCTTTCATCGTTCATCTTTGTCAGGCACTTGTGCAGGATGCTGAAGTGTTGGGTCCATACAATTTAAATTCAATTCCGGCTTGGGCTTTTTGAGTGTAGTCTTATATAAGAGCACAGCAAACACTCATGCATTCGCCTGTCTGCTTCTACAAACACTCATTTATTTATGCAGCACAGATACATGCATTCATAACTGTTGAAAGGGGACAATCACTTATTAATGTTCACTCATTCACACAGCACGGCCTGAACATATGCTTTTGCTTAACACGGTCAGCATATTTACTAATTACTCCTTTAACAAGCACTTTTCTCCAAAGCAAAAGTTCTGTTGTTTAGTTCACTTAAAACAGGATCAGTCCTCCTGGAGTATAGGGTAAGGTTAAGTGTCAAGGATGTCCTTTCTTGAATTGTTCTGTTGTGTGTTCTTCAAGTGCTACTTGTCAAGAACAATATTGTCTGGGCTTCTTTAGTAACACGCAATGTTCCTTCTGACTTTAGAGGCATTCCTGGGAAGAGCTGTGGAACTATTATTGTGAAAGCTGAAGAACTTGGAAATTGCAGGGTACTTTGACGTATCTTCTCATCTCTATTTTCTCTTCTCTCCTAGTCTAATCTTATCTCTTCTTGTCTCTTTTTATCTCATCTGTTCTCCTCTCTTCTCTTCTCTCCTCTCCATGTATAATGTTGTTTTGTTTCTTGTTGTATGATCTATTGTTTTTTCTTTTCTCATTTGTCTTGTCTCTTCTTGTCTCATTTATTCTCTTCATGTTTTGTGTTGTCTCATGTATAGTGTTCCTGTCTCATTTCTTCTCATTTTTTTTGTATCATCATGTTTAATTGTCTCATTTGTTTTGTATCTTCTTGTCTCATTTATTCTCTTCATGTCTTGTCTCATGTCTTCTCTTCCTGTCTTGTTTCTTCTCATCTAGTATTTTTTTTTCTTGTCCTCTTTTCTGGTCTCATTTGTCTTGTCTCCTCTAGTCTCATTTATTCTCTTCCCTTCATATCTTGTCTCGTGTCTTCTTTTCATGTCTTGTTTCTTCTCATGTAATGTTTTTGTCTGGTTTCCTTTTTTTTGTTGTCTTTTCTATTAATGTCTCATTTATTCTCTTCACATCTACAATCATCTCATGTCCTCTCTTCATGTCTTATTTATTCTCGTCAATCTCTTTTTTTGGTCTGTTTATTCTTGTCTATTAATCTCTTCTTATTTCTTCTTCCTTGTCTCATCTCTTATTTAATCTAGTCTCTTCTTGTTTCATTTCTTGTCTCTCTTTCTTATTTCTTCTTCTCTAGTTTATTCTCTTCTTGTCTCATTTCATCTTTTCATGTGTGACATTCTCTTCTTCTCTTCTTATCTCTTTTTGTCTCTTCTGTTCTCTTCTTTTCTCTTTGTAAATTTTTACTGAACATCATCCTACAATCTGTGTTTTTATGTACTTTTTAATCAGGAGTCAGTATTGATTCAGTTTTGTGGCAACAAACTGGACAAAAAAGATTTCTTCGGAAAGTCAGACCCTTTCCTGGTCTTTTACCGTAGCAATGAAGATGGAACGTAAGTTTTTATTTTTCTTCCTATTTTCCCATTGAACACAGTTCATAAAATACAGACAATAGAATGAGAAATGTGCAATTTATTTTTCTTTATATCAGTTCTTGTATTTTGAATGTTACATACTACATTTTAAGTAATGTGGTCATGTTTGAGATTGAAATTGGATGTCTCATTTAATGTCTTGTCTTCAAGCCTGGTCTTGTATTCTATGACACTCTTTGACTCGCAGTAAATGAAGCATGTGTGATGTGACTTATTTAAGACCCCTTTCACACTGACTGATTCTCACCTCCCATGTTGTGGTTCCTCCTCTTTGACATGTCCTGTTTCTCAGATTTACCATCTGTCATAAGACAGAGGTGGTGAAAAACACGCTGGACCCTGTATGGCAGGCCTTCAAGATCCCAGTCAGAGCACTGTGTAACGGGGACTATGACAGGTGGGTTAAATATTAGACCTCTGAGCTTCAAAGACTCTGAACAGGATATTGACTTGGTGGGAGTGAGAAGTGTATTAGCATTAATTTTTAGTTTACGTTTAGTATAATTAATTTTTTTAAAGAAACTAAGAGTTTGAAAGAATTTATCAAAGCAAAAATACACTAAAACAGTAATATTGTGAAATATTATCACAATTTAAATTAACTGTTTTCTATTTTAATATATTTTAAAATGTGCTTTATTCCTGTGATGCAAAGCTGAATTTTCAGCATCGTTACTCCGGTCTTCAGTGTCACTTGATCTTTCGGAAATCATTCTAATATGCTGATTTCATTCTAAAATTAAAAAGAACAGCATTTTTTGAAATATACATAATTTTAAATACTGATTTCTCACCAATCTCTTAATTTGTTAGATCATTTGCTTAGTTGCACTAACTAAGATGATTAAAAAAACTAACAAATGATTTTAAAAAATCTTGCTGACCCCAAACTTTAGAGCAGTAGTGTATGTTTATGTGTCAACCCTGTTACAATTATAACTACCTCTTATTAAAATAATAAACTACTCTATTGAAACAACAGTCAGAATGACTTCATTTCAGATTAATTCAGCATCTTTTTAATTATTTTACTGTATTGTTTTTATGTTTGCCAGTTGGCAATTATCTTAAAATGTCAACCCTGTTACAGATTTTTAAAGATTTTGTTTAGTAAACGATTCATAATAGAAAAATAAAGTTTCTGCTAATAATAAACAGTTTGTAGTGTCGTTACCTTGACCACAAAACTTAAAATGTCCAGAGGTGTAAAATCCAGGGGACAAAGAGTAAAAGTCCTGCCATATGTTTATTCCACCCATGAACTCAGCAGCTGATTTCACCAGAGGAGAAACCAAGTCATTCCTTTCAAGTCACAAGCAAGTCTCAAGTCAAATCCCAAGTCCTCAAAGAGTTAAAGTTAATGAGCTAATTAAGTGACTAATTAAATGATGATTGTGCATTAGTGATGAACACCTGCTGTTATTGAGAATTACAGAGGATCAGATGTTGATGTTTTATTGGTTAAAACGATGCCACCATCATGGAGAACAGTGTTTGTTTTAGTTGGATTCTTGACCCTTTTAGTAATACAAAGTAATTTGCTTTTAATCAATTGCAATATTGTTTCATAGAAAGTATTTTTGCATTGTTGCATTAAAAGCTTTAGCTAGCAGATTTGCTTACATTTTCTGCTTTTAAATCTTTTGAGTAAACATCAACTGTGAAAAAAAGTTCTGTTAAACTAATGCCACTGTAATGCTTAAATAATGGAAAAAAAAAAAAAGAACTGTAATAGCTCAGGCTTTTAGACATGAGCGCTTATTATACGATCCTCAACAGTGGTGACAATAATTATTCATACTGCAGTGCATGATGGGAGTTTTTACTATGGTGATACCCAGCATGCATTGCAGCATGAAGAATTTTGCTGATTGTCACCATTGTTGAGATTCATATGCTGGTTCTTGATGTGTCTGTGTGTGTCTAAATAGTACTGGAGTTCAAATATTTATATGAATTTCATATAGTAGATTTAAAATTAACTCATAACTGTTAGAGCAATGCTTTCCCTGCATGCTGAAGTTTCACAGAGATGTAATCAGGCCAGTGCCCAATGACTTCTTACCAAATAAAAACAACTAATTGCTGCTCACTGCACAGCACTGATCTCTCTGCTTCGCAACAGCACATGCAGTGTTAGAGAAAAGATCTTACACAAAAAGACAAGGGTCAAGAGCCCAACTAAAGCAAACACTGTTCTCCATGATGGTGGCATCATTTTAACCAATAAAACATCAACATTGGATCCTCTGTAATTCTCAATAACAACAGCAGGTGTTCATCACTAATGCACAATCATCATTTAATTAGTCACTTAATTATCTCATTAACTTTAACTCTTTGAGGACTTGGGATTTGACTTGAGACTTGCTTGTGACTTGAAAGGAATGACTTGGTTTCTCCTCTGGTGAAATCAGCTGCTGAGTTCATGGGTGGAATAAACATATGGCAGTACTTTTACTCTTTGTTCCTTGTTGACTTTACATCTCTGAAAATGTCTAATTTAATTGTAAAATTGTCAACCCTGTTTCCAATCTGAAAGCACACACACACACACACACACACACACACATACAAAATATATTAATTCAGCTTGAGATAGCATAATTCAACACTTGAAGGCATTCTTTGTCTGACAGTATGTTTAAAGGGGTCATCGGATGCCTATTTTCCACAAGTTGATATGATTCTTTAGGGTCTTAATGAAAAATCTATAACATACTTTGGTTAAAATTTCTCAGTGGTAGTGTAAAACAACACCATTTTTACCTTGACAAAAACCTCTCTTCTGTGGGGTGACAAGCTGTCCTCATGAGACTGTTTACTTTAGCTGCGGAACTTGCTAACTAGCACATTATTAGGAGAGGCAATTTGCAAAGATTCATAAAAAAAAACCCTTATACTCACTTCTTCTGTAGGTGTAACTGGATCACAAATGATTCGCGCGAGTGTAGCAGAGGCAGCGGGTAAGTGCTGTGCAGGTAAAACCTCACTTCCCTGATCTCAAGAGGCGCTTTAGCAATGTTAGGGCCTTTAGCCTCCTTGTTAGAGTGTCCGCCTCCCACCCGGAGACTGTGGTTCGAATCCCGCTCAGAGCAGGGCGAGTAGGACTGCAACATTGGGGCTGTGACCCAGATGGGAGTGAGGTTTAGGGGGTGAGTGTTGCAGAGGCCAGTGGGTAAATGCTGTGCAGGTAAAACCTCACTCCCTTAATCTCAAGAAGCGCTCTAGTGATTGACGCTAGAGCCTTTAGCCTCCTTGTTAGAGCGCCTGCCTCCCACGCCGGTGACCGCGGTTCGAATCCTGCTTGGAGCGGGGTGAATAGGACCGCAACATGAAGGCATTTAGGTAGATCGTGGGAGCATTCCCTTCAAAATTAAACGTATTCCACTGCGTCTTCAGCGGCTCAGATGTCAGGAGTAAATGACGATTGCTATGTTCATTATTACATCCAACAACAAAGCACCTCAATCGCTTAGGAGACAATCATGTGTACACACACTGCCAACACACATTTATGTTCAAACAACATGTAAAAGTTAATTTTGCATCCAATGACCCCTTTAAAATATTTATACATTTGCTTAATCTCTAAAGAAATTGACGTAAAAAACATCAAAATCGACTAACCTATATAATACTACATGCTTTCAATGACTAAACTTTCTTTTCTTTTTTTGCAGAGCAATAAAAATCGAGGTGTATGACTGGGACAGAGATGGAGGGTAAGAAAGAAACAATCATTCTGTGATACTGAAGATAAGATGCATCAAGATAAGGCATGAGACTGTGTGTGTGTGTGTGTGTGTGTGTGTTTTCAGTCATGACTATATCGGCGAGTTCAGCACCAGCTACAGGGAGCTCTCTAAAGGCCACTCTCAGTTTACTGTGTGGGAGGTGAGCTACTCTCATTTTCCTCATGTATTTTTTCACACACGTCTGCCTAAAATATTGTAAATGTCCTTTAGAAATATTCTAGCTTTTAATGCAGATATTTACATTACTTCATGAGTGTGTAGTTGAGGCCTGAAGAACAGGGCTGGCTGGGAAGTAACTAAAAGTATTGAAGCTACTTATTATTTTATATGTAGCATTGGAAAATCTGGTTTGTCAAACAGCTCAGTGAAGCAAAAAAAAAAAGGTTTCCCTAATTAGGTTTAAGCTAAATGAATATCTTATTTAATATGATATTAAATGTAGCTCATATTCAATAACTCTTTTGGGAACTGTGTCTGCGTTTACAGTCTTGTGTAAATTATGTTTCTGGCCTTTCTGTGACATTTTGTCCCCCATTCCTGTGAAATCTCATCTTTTTTCATCTTTTGTATGACCTCCACATCACTGAAGCATAAATCAAACTCATAAGGGACAAGAACACTTATCAAAACCAGCCTCGGCACAAGAACCTTAGATAACAGCGAGAGGTCTAGGAAATGCAGTCAAATGTTCATCTCCACCAAGAGCTTTTGATGATCTATTTTTTTGACACAATCAATATCTTCTTCACTGTGATTGAATTTCTTGCCACAAAATTCACACATTCTTAGTGTATTCACCATGTTCACCTATCATGGCAAAATATAGTTAGAGCAATAAAAGAAAAGAAATAGATTGAAATGACAAAATGTAAAAAAAAAATTAATTAATTAAATAAACTGAGATTAAGCAACATCCTGTGTCTGACATTGCTGTATTTCTGCAGGTGCTGAACCCCAAGAAAAAGAAAAAGAAGAAGAAATATCTAAACTCAGGAACCGTGAGTGAATTTTTAACTAGATCCTCCAGTTTAATTAATGAAAAAAAAAAAAAAGTTCCAAAGAGCAAAAGAAAACAACACATGTTTGTTCTAACAAACAAACATCCTTATTGGTAAGACTTCTTATAGAAGGTCCTACATTATATCTTCATAAGCAATGCACAATGCCTTCATAAACTGTGCATATAAATATTCATATATTTTGATGTAGCTCATCATTGGTCTGCACTGATGCCATAACGCTAGAGAGTTACATCATCAACCTGAGCATGAATATTGATATGACATTTATGATTGAAGTATGCATTGCTTATTGAAAGTGTGATGATGCCCTTTAGGACTCTACATAGGAAGTGTTACCAAACTTTCATGTTGACAGGTCACTCTGCTGTCCTGCTTCATTGATGTCGAGGTTACATTCCTGGACTACATCAAAGGAGGGTCAGTATTTGTGTGTGTGCGTGCACTTTTACAATCCTTCTGAACAATGATATCGATAAATGTAATTATTACATAATTACATACCATAGTTTTATACCGGATGAAAGCTACAAATATAATAATACCCATAACTGACAGTGAAAATGTATATTTATTCCTAATTAAAATATATATTTGTGTGTCTGTGTGTGTGTGTGTGTGTGTGTGTGTGTGTAACAGTATGCAATGACATCTCTACTACTTGCGTAATCCTTGTTCCCCTATGGAGGGAACAGAGACATTGAGGGGTTGCTCTTGGGAGCCCGAAACCGCTGACTTATTCAGAAAAGGGCATTGAAATTGGTGAGTGAAATTTCACCTGGCCACGTTCAGACTTCTGGGTTTATAAGTGGCCCATGTGCTGTTGTGAATGCTGTGCATCTAATGATGGAGAACAGCAGTCCAGTGTTCATCACTCAAGGTAAACTAAAAACTGGACCTGAACAGCATCCATTGCCATCTCATAGAATCAAAAGCCACTGAACGCAAGCTCTACACCCTACCAGACATCTAGATTAATTTTTGGTATGCAGAACTGTAGATGAAACTGGTGCCATGTGTAGATTATATAATCTGGTGGTATTGGGTGTATCCCAGCCTGCAGCTCTACATATGTCTGCTAATGAGGCACTTTTCACTAAGGACAAAGAAGCAGTGACGCACCTTGTTGAGTGCGCCCTCACTCCCAATACCTCAGACTTGATATGCCTGACAAAGAACTGTTCGAATTGCCTTAAACTCTTATATATTTTGCAATCAAAATATATGTGAATAAGCATGCACTGGGCACAACAAAGACAAGTCTGGGTCTCCCTCATCCGGAGGGAGTGCTTGCCGGGTTACCATTTGATCCCTATAGCTGGGCCATGGTCTAAGGACTATGTGGGAGTCTGCCGGCCCGAACTCCAGGCACATTTCATTAACGGAGAGGACTGGATGATCCCTCACCTTCTTGACAGAGGTGAGCACAGTCAGGAAGGCCATCTTTATAGAAAGGGCACTAAGCTCAACTGACTGTAGAGGCTCAAACGGATCTCCTTGCAGGGCCTGTAAGACCAATGAGAGATCCCAAGAAGGGATGAGATTCGCTGTTGGAGGATTTAATCTCCTTGCACTTCTGAGGAATCTAAAAATGATATTTTGCTTTCCTACTGATTTGCCATCCACAATGTCATCATTTGCTTCTATTGCAGCTACAGACACTTTATAGGTGGATAGAAACAGGAGCCTGTCCAGGCCCTCTTGGAGGAAAGAAAGCACTGATCCAATACCACATTTCCTTAGATCTTCCCTAGAGCACAAAGCAATGAAGAGGTGCCACTTCAGGGCATATATCTGCCTAGTAGAGAGGGCTCTAGCCTAAGTTGTTGTGTCTGTCACCGCTGGTGATAGCAAACATTTCTACCTGTGCTGTCCATCCAAGGTCTAAATGTATGATGGCACACAGGCGTGACAGGAACTTATTTTGAGCTGCAGCACCATGCCCATCTTGTGATTCGATCATGAAGCCAGTGCTGAAGCGGTCTCATATACTTCAACCCAACTGATGTTACAGCGACTGAGGATTCCCGATGCCCCAGGAGCTTTTGGAAATATTTGAGAGGAACCAGTGTCTTGTATTTGAACTTATACAAGCAGTTCAGCACTGACTGTTGATGTGCCGTCATGGTGACTGAGTCCAGCTCCACAATGAGAACAGAGATGCTCTGCACAGGGGAGAGTATACTGTTCTCCAAGTTGACCCTCTCGCAATTGGGCTAGGTGCTCCAAGACCATGTCCCTGTGTGCACATAACAACTCTCGTGAGTCAGCTAATATTAGCCAGTCTTCAAGGATGCAAATGCCTGCTTCCCTCAGTGGGACAAGGGAAGCCTCTGCGACTTTCCAGAAGACACGAGGAGACAAGGACAACCTGAAAGGGAGGACCTTGTACTGATATGCCTGTCTGAGAAGCCATCATGTTGGGCCAACCAAGTGTTCAGACTCCTCCTCTCGGTTTCACTTCTCAGGACTGCTTCTAAGCCTTTAGTGGGTTCTTAGTAGCCTGTGGATGAGCTGGCAGTGTCTCCTTCCCACGAGAAAGCCACTGTGTACCTGGGTTTTGGCAGGGCCTGTGCAGCCTTCACAGGGGGCCACTCTTGGCAACAAGCAGGCAGGGATTGCTGAACTCTTGACCACCTGGGCAAGCATGGCTGCCATTTCCTCAGACTGAGCTGCCCAAAGACAAGAGGTCAGCCGAGTCATCAGCATCTGTTTCAGTATGAGTCCAACTCAAACGCTGAGGACAGCGATTGTGACCATCTGAGGGAAACATAAAACAGACCCAGTAGGACACAAACAGAATGCATATTGCCATATACACAATCCTCCATGTCTGCTCTTTTAGAGAAATTTGCTCTTACAGAGGAAATTAGAGCTCATAGATTGCCGCCGAAACACCCAGTGGATCTCTCTACACTTATCTGTATTTCGAGGTGTGGAGAGTCTGCTGATTGTGTCGTAGAATTCAACGGTGAGAGGTGAGAGGAGACTGCTGCTTTCAAAAGACACTGCATCAGCTGCAAAGAACAAAGCTTATTAAGTGAAACATGTAGGCCCCTTATATACCCGGATGTCCAGGGTGTGGCCATGCATGCAAATTTCACTTGCCAATTTCATTGGCCTTTTCTGAATCTCAGAGGTTTTTGGGCTCCCAAAACTGACCCCTAGTTTCAGAACTTTGACACCAACATCGAAAGTGACCAACAGAAACTAAACTAAACATTCTCTACATTTTCTGAAGAATATGCGAGTGCTGCTTGCTGTGGCACTAGGCAGTTGTCTAGGTGGTTGCTAAGTTTCTAAGGTGTTCCTAGGCAGTTTTCTGTTGTTGCTAGGCCATTGCCATGTGGTTGCATAGCAGTTGCTAGGGTGTTTTGGGTGGACACTAGGGCATTGCTATGTGGTTGCTAGGCAGTTATTGGGGTGGTGGTCTAGGTGGCTGCTACGGTGTTCTCAGTAATAAATGTTTTAAACACTAGTAGGCTATGCTGTCACATTATTATTATTTTAGTGAAAGAGTTTCTATTACTGTAAAACCATGACATCTAGTTATCATGCTGGAAATAGATGCATCATTTTGGAAACTCCAGAATTCAGCATCTCACATATTTTGGCAACTGTGATGTCATCCGGGTTTTCCATGCATATGAACATACTTGAGCTCATCTATTGAGACTGGAAACACATTGCTGTGCCTCACCATCCATGAATATTTCCCTCTTCCTTCCCCTGTCCTCGTCTCCACGTCACACACACATATTCACAGACAGCGCACTGCATTATGATGCCATAATAAATCGAGCTATAAATAGAGCACTCTATTCTGAGAGACACAGAGACCCCAGGCACATGACCTGGCCTTCAAACGGTCCAGCAAACACTGGAAATATCCAAGGAATAATTGGAAGGATCTGCAAAAAGACTACTTTGGCACATTCTTACAGACAGTTAGCAAATCACTCTAAATATATGCATTCTGTTGAACATACAGAAAAACCAGGAAGCTGCAGAGAGAATATTAGATAAACGCAAAGCTGCTCTGAGGGAATAACTTCATCATTTCTGCCCACAGATTAAATTGAGCTGAGACAGTTTCACACAGTCAGCTCACTGGGGATTTGAATGAAGAGCTTTATTATACTTTAATAAACATCATATATTTTATGTTCATAAGCTGACTCACATGTGCTCACATCATTGTTTTTGCTCTGTTCACTTGCAGCACTCAAATTAATTTCACAGTGGCCATTGATTTTACTGCATCAAACGGTGAGCTTACATCACTGAAACACCGCTCTTCATAAGAAAAAGCATCATTTACATGTTATGATAATGGCTTATTTTATGTGTTCATGTAAATTTACTAATAGTTATTTATTGTAACTAACCAAGGTGTAAAAAGTACTGAGAAATTGTATTTAAGGTACACATACTATGTAAACATTTTTTTACTCAATTAAAAATTAAAAAATTCCTACCCCCAAAAGATAATTGAAAGTATTTTTAAATAACTGTGAAAATTAAATCATATATATAGTTTACAATTAATTATTAATAATCATATATTATTTCCCCACATCAAGATTGAACTATTCAGCTAAAAAGAGCCAAATTAAGGGTTTTGTAGTAAGCATGTGGTCAAAATACTCTTATAAGGCATAGACTGATCATTATTTTTAAAGAGGGAAATTGCACAGCATAACTGGGTTTAACAAAGACATCAAATGATGAAATAATGTCAGTAGTTCATCATGGCTACATGTTACACAAATGAAACAGTTTCATTAGAATTGTTACCTATACAGCATGAAATATTATTTCTTCACAGAAATATGAAGAAAATATAATGAAATATGAAGAAATATTTCCATTCATATTTAAATGCTTTTTTGATTCATGCATTTTCTGCTTTATTTATGGCAGGCAACCCTTCCCAGCCTACCTCTCTACACTACATGAGCCCGTATCATTTGAATGCGTATGCACTGGCCCTCAGAGCCGTGGGGGAGATTATTCAGGACTACGACAGTGATAAGCTGTTCCCTGCACTGGGGTTTGGTGCAAAACTGCCACCTGATGGCCGCGTGTCTCACGAATTCCCCCTGGTGAGGACACTTCTTTTTAAATTTTACTGTTAAGTAACTAAAAGTAGTTGCTTGGTTTTTATATTCAAACAATTTGTTCTCAAACAGCATGTTTTTGTTTGAGGATCTTACATGTTTATTTTTTTTTGTTTTGTTTTTTTCAGTGAGAGTGTTGCATTGACAATCTTACACTGATTATGCTTAAGACATTTCAGGATGGAATATGTTACTTGATTTTTGCCCTGTCAACATATCAGGTCCAGTCTGCAGATTTATCTACACCCAATAAGCTTTCTTGGTCAACATTCATATAGTCTGGTTCAGTCTTTGCAAGTTTTCCTGCAGCACTCTTTTAGAGTTCCTCTGAAATCCACCACCTCCCCCAGCACCACATGTCTAGATTTGCTACAGAGGATCTTATTTATGCCTTTTTGTGCAGCAGCAGCATGCATAGCAAATCTAGGGCCAGTTTTACTAAACAGGGGAAATTAGCGTGAGAGCGCAATTCCAAAACAGTGCAGATGGGAGGGGAAATTTCTGCGGGTGATTTACTAACAACTCGCAAATTAAAGAACACAGACACAACATCTCATTTACATATCGACCAACACAATATACCAAGCACAGCGCAAATTAGTGTAGTCGCAAATAAAGAATAAAGAAAGAAAGAAGCCACACTACGTTGAAAAGAACTGGAGGCAAAAAAATTAAGGGCTGCAAGAAGTTTTGATAGACCTGGTATTGCATGACTCCTAGGGTTTAAAGTCGTCTTTTATTTCCTGAATCAAATTAAAAATAACATGGCTTGGCAAACGATATGTTCAGATAATGTGTTTTTCTGGCATTCAAAATAAATTAATACGTGTGGGACAAAAAAAAAAAAAAACCTCTCTCTTCAACCACGCGCTCTCTGATCTCTGCGGTGCCTCCTCCTAGTAACAACAAATTGCATCCATTTTAAGCGCAAAATAGTTTAAGACATGTTTTATTTTGGTGTTAAATAATGGCGCAAATGCCAGTAATTTGACAAGCGCAAACGTTAGTAAATCTCGTTGCGTGATTCTTTTGAATAATCTCCTCCCATAAATTTTGCGTCTGAAAGGGAAACTCCTACAAATGCATATTCAGTAAGGTCAGGTGCAAAAATAACTGTGTCCACGCCTTTTCAGCACCAATTCGTCACTGTGCGTCTTTAGTAAAACCTGACAGTATTATTTTAATGCCAAAAGACGGTTTGCGCTGGCGCAAGCTGTTAGTAAAACTGGCCCCTAGTCCGCCAGGACAAAATACATTAACAATGTCTAAACTACCCTGTGAGTTGTCATGAATGAAATACCCTAAATGGTATTCTTATATTGGGGTAAGGAAAACGATTTAAGAAAAACCCAATCGAAATTATCCATTACCCCAGCTATTCTTTTTTATGTAAATAAGTGCTTTATCAACTTATTTAGTGTATTCCACTATTTGTATTTACCACTTTTGGAAACAGAATAAGTAAACTTTGGATTTTTTGCACTGCAACATTTTATGTTGCATTGCAAAGGCAATGCAAGAGGAATTAATGATGCTATGCGACAATGGCATTATAATGAGCTAGTTTTAATCATTATCAGTGTTTTGTTGCACATATAAATATTTTGTCTGTTCTTTGAGGGTCCCCTTGTTAGGCTTGTCCTGTGTCTTGTGTTTCCTTCCCTCATGTATGCCGATATTTGGTTTGGTTCAGTTCCTGTTCCTGTCTTTATTGTTTCATTATTAGTTAATTTCTCCTCACCTGTTTCAGTTCTCCCTGATTACGTTCATTGTGTATTTATAGTGTGTTCTGCCTCTTGTTTCCTGTCCGGTATTAACGTCGATGTTGTGTTTCTGTGTGTCTCTGCCCTGCCTTGTGTTCCCTGGATTTTGAGTTATGGATTAAAGACAGTTTATGTGAAGATTACCTCTCGTCCCGTCGTTCCTTTGTTTGCCACAGAGCCATTCCGTGACACCCCTGAGGTGCTGAACATTTTAGGTGTCTCATTTACCTAATAAACCCAATTGACCATTCGCAAAAACCCACCCTCCTTAGTTACTGTTGCTATTTCCAACAAGCCATGCCTCTCTACACTACACTCTACACTACACACCACTTTCTTATGCAGTAAAACATACATTGTGGAGCAAAGAGGAAACTGACAACATGCCGACAGACAAGACAGAGCATGTTACTTCTGGTGTGAGTCTCAGCTTTCAAATTTTGTCTTTTTAAGAAATTCAAACAATAAATACCATTTTGTGGCTCTTTAATGTTTTGTGACAGATTGCTGTATTGCCTCAGTGAAAGTGGCACACGTGAACACGTGAAATGATAACATATTTTATTTCAAACGTGGAAAGATGTCAATACACACAATTTTTCAAGTTTACCGAAGTCAATGTACTCTCCTGTCTGATTTGTTTGTCGGACAAGATGGCGAATTCAGCGTCATGATTGGCCAGATCGCCTGTCAATCAAGCTCTTTACGAACGGTCAGTTGAATCAAGTGTTTTGTCTAATGCAGAGATTCATTATATATTCATATTCAGTCCTGGTGCCTCAGGGAGATAATTGAAAAACAGTGGACTATGGTTTCTAACGTTGGTATGCTGGTATCCTAGTATCCTAGTCTCTGCCAAACCCCAACCATAGACTGTACACATCTGCCTGGGATACCTGGTATGGCTGTACTCCTCCACCTCTAACTCTTTCCTATGCACTTCTGAACGTGTCCTCCAGCAGGACCCTTAGAGCCTACACTTCTAAGTGGAGCCTTTTTCCCCTGTGTTGACGCATCGCATATTGGCTAGAATATATCAGCTGTGCTTTTCTTTTATTTATAAGGCGGTTAGCCCTGGCTATTTAGGACAAGTGCAATAAAACTACTTTAAATTCCAGCCTCTTCCTTTGTAATTACGGAAGGAGATTGTAAATTTTGAATGTGTACATCTATTAAAAGTTCATTTTATTAACTTGTAGAAGTGCATTAGCATATAAATGACCCAAAAGCCAACAAACATGTACTAAATGCCAAAAAGCTCCCGTTTTGATTTCACACAACTACAGCTACACCACTGGTAACCAAATAAGGGCTCTGCAGGGTGACTAACTGATAAATATGGATGAGACCGTTCATAAAGGAGACTGAAAAAGATTGATAGACATTAGCAAATGGAGATTACCCACAGCTGTCTCACATTTCTAAAGAGGACAGAAATAATTTTCTTTATTTTTTTCTCTTTTTTTCCTCTTCCACACCCACGAAACCGTCACAGAGAATCTATCACATAATTCCATATACAGTGAGACACAGATCCTTCTTATTGGACCAAACAGATGCACTGCCTGCGGCTGCAGCTGCCCACACACAGCTAAAATATATACACACACACACACACACACACACACACACTTCTCCTCAGGGCTGAACGCGGGAGACTCCATATGCACTCAGCAGAGCATTAAAGCTTTACTTGAGTGAATAGTGCTCTTTAAATGCGTCTCTTGCTGCAGGAAGCTTCTGGGATGTGAGCTCAGATGGCCAGATCAGACTTTTGATGGCTGATTCTTGTTTTTGTTATTTTGCTATGACAATGATTGGTCACTGTACACATTTACGATTATACTACCTATACTATCTACTATTAGTATAAATTACTACTACTATTTAGTAGCAGTATAGATTACTACCTATTATTATGTACAACCCGAATCCCGGAAATGTTGGGACGTTTTTTTAAATTTGAATAAAATGAAAACTAAAATAATTTCAAATCACATGAGCCAATATTTTGTACACAATAGAACATAGATAACATAACAAATGTTTAAACTGTGAATTTTTACAATTTTATGCACAAAATGAGCTCATTTCAAATTTAATGCCTGCTACAGGTCTCAAAATAGTTGGGACGGGGGCATGTTTACCATGGTGTAGCATCTCCTCTTCTTTTCAAAACAGTTTGAAGATGTCTGGGCATCGAGGTTATGATTTTCTGGAGTTTTGGTGTTGGAATTTGGTACCATTCTTGCCTGATATAGGTTTCCAGCTGCTGAAGAGTTTGTGGTCATCTTTGACATAATTTTCGTTTAATGATGCGCCAATGGCAGGCCAATTCAGCACCTGGACTCTTCTACTATGAAGCCATGCTGTTGTAATAGCTGCAGTATGTGGTTTTGCATTGTCCTGCTGAAATACTCAAGGCCTTCCCTGAAATAGACATCATCTGGAGGGGAGCATATGTTGCTCTAAAACCTTTATATACTTTTCAGCATTCATAGTGCCTTCCAAAACATGCAAGCTTCCCATACCGTATGCACTTATGCACCCCCATTCCATCAGAGATCTTGGCTTTTGAACTGAACACTGAGAACATGCTGGAAGGTCTCCCTCCTCTTTAGCTCGGAGGACACGGCGTCCATGATTTCCAACAAGAATGGCAAATTTGGACTTGTCTGACCATAGAACACTTTACCTCTTTGAAACAGTCCATTTTAAATGAGCCTTGGCCCACAGGACACAACGGAGCTTCTGGACCATGTTCACATATGGCTTCCTTTTTGTTGGCATCTGCAGATGGCACGGCATATTGTGTTTACCGACAGTGGTTTCTGGAAGTATTCCTGGGCCCATTTAGTAATGTCAATGGCAGAATTATGCCGATGAGTGATGCAATGTCGTCTGAGGGCCCAAAGACCACAAGCATTCAAAAAAAAGGTCTTCAGCATTGTCCGTTACGCACAGTGATTTCTCCAATTTCTCTGAATCTTTTGATGATGTTATGCACTGTAGATGATGAAATTTGCAAAGCCTTTACAATTTGATGTTGAGGAACGTTGTTTTTAAAGTATTCCACAATCTTTTTACGTACTCTTTCACAGATTAGAGAGCCTCTGCCCATCTTTATTTCTAAGAGACTCTACCTCTGCACGACATCCCTTTTGTAGCTAATCATGTTACAGACCTGATGTCAATTAACTTAATTAGTTGCTAGATGTTCTCCCAGCTGAATCTTTTCAAAATTTCTTGCTTTTTCAGCCCTTTGTTGCCCCCGTGCCAACTTTTTTTAGACCTGTAGCAGGCATCAAATTTGAAATGAGCTCATTTAGTGGATAAAAGTGTAACATTTCTCAGTTTAAACATTTGTTATGTTCTCTATGTTCTATTGTGAATAAAATATTGGCTCATGTGATTTTAAAGTCTTTCAGTTTTCATTTTATTCAAATTTAAAAAACGTCCCAACATTTCCGTAATTCGGGTTGTACTATCCATAATAATATCTACTATCAATAAGTTGTGTTATATTTAATGAAATCCTGTTGGATACTAAAAACAGAGTATTTTAACAAAAAAAAAAAACAAAATAACAAAATTAAAATGCTCTACTCTTGTGAAAATGAAAATTTAAAAAAAAAATCTGTTACAGAAATAATCTACTTTAAAAGAATGTACTTAACTGCAAACTGAATGTCATGTTTTTGGACACTTAATTGTACATTAATTACATTTAAATTGTATTATAATTTGGATTCATATTTAATGCAATTAGCTGAAGTGTGCTTTTTTGACCTAGTTATGTAGGAGTTAAGTACGTCTTTATGTGTATTTTCATGATTATTTCCATTCCAATATGCTGACAAGCTAACATATACTTTAATGTCATGTATTTAAATATATTTGTAATTACAAATTTTAATGAGGAAATTGCAATGTAGTACATGTAAACATAGTAAATTATGTAAACTTTAAATGTAATATGAAATAATACTAGAGCTAAAATGATATTACTTTACATGTGATTTAGTATGTTAGTCAATATATTAAAATAAATGTACTTTACAGTGTGTCACGATCCCTAGCTGGAGTGCTCACGAGCTCCACTAGAAGGGTACTCCATCTCATACCTATGCCACTCACTCTACACTCCATTTCCCGTAATCCTTTGCTTGGACTCATCAGAGCCAATCGATTGCAACCACCTGCCTCTCATTATCTTATCAGTCTCACACTATAAGAATGGCACACACACTCTCTCACATCGCTGGTTATTGCATGTTTGAATGATTTCCTAGTTTCCTTATGTTCCTTGTTCTCTGAGTTTCCTAGTTTTGCCCTGTCTGTGTTTTGATCCTGGAGTGTTTCTTTGTTTTTGATTGTTTGCTGCCTGCCCTGATTATTGCCTGTTTGTGAATTACTCTTTTGCCTCTGCCTTGGATATTACTGTTTGCTGTTTCTGGACCCTGCCACTTTTGGCCACGCTCTATTTGAATAAAACCTGCATTTGGATTCCCTACTCCGTTGTTGCCTCTCTCGTTACACAGTGAAACTTTTAATTTGATATTACACAGTACACATTTTTCTAAAAGTGTACTTTTAGAAAAGTTTAAGAAACAGCCTTGAAAGTGTGTACTCTCTACACTTAAGTTGCCTTTTTCCATTAACATGATATTATTTGCAAGGACATCTTTTAAGATTTTATATATATATATATATTTTATTTAAAGGTCTCTTAACTAGTTGCTTGTTAGCATGCATATTACTAGAATATTAGCCATTTATTAGTAGTAATTAAGCACATATTAATGCCTTATTCTGCATGACCTTATTCTACATCTCCAATTCTACCCAATACCTAAACTTAACAACTACCTTGCTAACTATTAATAAGCAGCAAATTAGGAATTTATTGAGGGAAAAGTCGTAGTTAATAGTGAATAATTGTTCTCTATTCTAAAGTGTTAAGATATGTATGCATATATATATATATATATATATATATATATATATATATATATATATATATATATATATATATATATATATATATATATATATATATAAGAAATTAAAGTATGTAAATAATAATTTTACAATTTGACATACACTGCAAGTGCTCAGTACAATTAAGCACACTCATTTACAGTATGTTTGTGTCTTACTCTCTGGTGCTTGTATTTGTGAATGTGTGTATCACATGTGCATATGTTCATTTTTATGTGTACTTACAGAACGGGAACCCAGAAAACCCATATTGCAGTGGGATAGAGGGTGTTCTAGAGGCGTATTATCAGAGTCTGAAGTCTGTTTGTCTGTATGGACCAACATACTTCTCACCTGTCATTAATCATGTAGCAAGGTGAGGCGGCCAATTATATTTCAACATACTTATAGACTATTCTTCACACTAGTTATTTAGGCCATGCGCTAAGAATATCCTGATAAAATTTAGTTACAATTTTTTTTTTTTTTTTTCGGGTTTTGTTTTACAGTAAAATTGCATATAATAGAATGTTAAACCATTCATTTTGTTCTTGTTTTGTTATGTTTACAATGTTATGTTTGCATCATGGTACCTCAAGAACCGATTGTAGGCAATAGCCCAAAAAACATGTGTTGGGGCAGACTTGGAAAATATACCACAAATAGTACACCATCATACTTTGACTATTTTAAATGTACTTTTCTTTGTGACACTAGGATGGATTGGATTTGAAATGTGATTTAGCCCCTGTGTCCGTTACAAGCACATGAAGTGATCAGCTTATTTCTTTACAGATATGCGTCATTAGTAAAGGATGGCTCTGAATACTTCATCCTCCTCATCATCTCTGATGGGGTCATCTCAGATATGGCTCAGACGAAAGAATCCATTGTAAATGTAAGTTAAAAAACACTGTTCCCTGCAATCTTTACACCATTTGGAAGAATAGAAAAGAGAAGCGTCCCTTATATACATATTTATAAAACATGGCAATGAATATCTGACACCAAGTTTTACTATGTGGTAGGCCTATTACTTTCTTTATAAACAGCAAGATTTTGACATAATGTCAACGTTGTGTCCCCAAGTTATCAACTCTTGTTATCATCAAAATTGTCCCCCTTTTAAGGTGATGAACTATACCATAAATTTATAAAAAGACATCATTCCACAACTCTTTATCTGAATAATGTTGTTTTTCAATAAGGTATTATCTTAAAATGTCAGCCCTGTTACTATGATTTTGAAGTAGACAAATGGTTTACTTTTTAATTTGACATTACAATTTTACTACACAAGGCAGTAAAACTGCAATCTTTCCAAAACAGTTAACAGTTGTCGACTACAAAATCATGGTAACAGGGCTGATATTTGAGGATCATACCTGATTATCTACCTGAAAGAATGTTTAAAAATGTACAAAAAAATTTATTTAAAAAAATCACTTTATCACACTGGAACCTTATTTTTAAGAGTCTTAAGTTTGTTTGCTTTGTAAACAATAGGCATTTATCATTCTAATCACTAGGAAACCTGTTTATTGGATGAAAAATGAGACTATCATTATGCTGCAATAAAAGAGAAGAATTTACGCCCACTCACCAAGTTTGTTGATTCCTCATTCTGGATACTATTACAATATGAAGAATACAGAATTAGAAGAAAAAAAAAGTCTTAAATGGAGTCCATTTGTCTTTCCTTTAAACACGTCAACCGAGACGCTGAAATGCGATATATTGTGCAGACTGTGATGGGCAGAGTCTCTTCGAACCATGACAGGAGTCGTTTATAATGTGTCAATGTGCAGATAGCTGAGCTGTGTATGCTCGTGCAGGGCATGTTTCCTAGGCTTAATGAATGGGCCTCATATTTCAGATTTCAGAATTACAGAGTTCAAACTTTAAATAAACATAAAAGTAATGTATAAATGTACACATAAAATGTATGCATACGTCAGAATGTGTAACAGGGTTGCAATTAACACGTACATACAGTGTTTGAATATTTAGACAAAATTAAGTCTTCATTCAGAAGGAGACCAAATCTTTGTAGATTTTGATGAATATAAAACATTATTTAAAATAAAACATTTGTAAGAGTATTTTTATTTATTTATTTTAGATAACCCAGTAACAGGGCTGAATGATTTAGCTTGACAAATCCATTCAACACTTTAATTTCTCCAAAAATTGAGAAAATAGAAAATGGTGTCACTTTCTGGAATGGAATGGGGAGAAATTATGCAGTAACAGAGTTGAACATAAAATGCAGGACATAGCTAAATATTGCATTTTTGCTCATTATTTATTTTAAAAACACCATTTTACAGGGATCACAGGCATTTAATTGTTTAAAATTGGCCATTGTTTTTAAAAAGTAAATACAAACCAGTTTGTACCCTATTTGAGAAAAGTGCCTCATGTGTCTCTATGATAGATCGGAACACAAGATGTTGTATTGCAATACTGTGATCACAAGTCTGTTTTGCGCGTTTTATATAAATGTGACCTGGCTGTGAAAACCCAGCTAAAGTAATTTTTTGTGATTTACTGTTTTCTACATAAAATCATCCTTCATAAGGTAAAGAACATTCCGTGAAAATGTAACCTTGATACCTTTAATATCGACTGAGTAAGACCATGTCAAAGACTGAAATCATAGTGAAATTAATGGTTGAAATCAAACTTTGATGCTTGTTATCTCATAATTAGATTTTGAGACTTTAGCCTGGATTTCACAGAGAGGGTCACAAATGTTGAATTATATGAGGAGGGTATTCCTGGGGGTCTTGTTTTAATGAACTGTTCCCTTCTGTTGAAGGCCTCCAGTCTTCCTATGTCAGTTATCATCGTTGGAGTCGGGCCGGCTGAGTTTGATGGTAAGATGAGAGTGATATGTATGTCTTTGGGGATGTTTGAAGATGTGATGTGATATCAGTCTAGTCCAACAGAGAACCATCAAACCAGATCAGATCAAAAGAGAAACCTGTTTCACACATGTTCCAGTGAGACCAATCAGTCTCCCGGAACGTCATTAGTAGCGTATGTGCTGTAAGAGCTTTGAAATTTCCATTGGCTTATCAGTTCATTTCTTAAATAACCCTGGACCTCTCCTTTCATCTGAAAATTGTGATCCAGTTACTTAGTTTCAACTGTCATTACTGCCTCATCTGCTGTAGTTTTCATATTTTGTTTGTTGGTAGCATATTTGTTCAGAGTGAATGAGAATGATTTACACTCACTGTTGTTCATGTGCATGTTCATGTCTGCATTGTGCAAGTCAGATAATGGTGCAATACTGCCATGATGACTACAATTTTACAAATCTGCACAAACATCTCTTTTACTATAAATACCACTCATTTTTTGTGGGCAGTATTAGTATAGCAATCGACAAGTTGTGCTAACATACGTAAACATTTGGGAATGTTTTTGGAACGTCTCCCACTATGTATATAAACAAATCAGTTTCTGTGTATCTGTAAAAGAATATTGTATATTGCTATCAATATTATGGTTATTTATGGTAATTGATATAATTGGAAAATAAACCAAAATTTTATTTTTTTAGCAAATTGCTTTATTATATGGCTAATTTGCATCGAGGCATTTTTGTGCTTTGTTGAACAAATTTAAACGTGCAAATTTGTTTAGTGAATACAGTTTTTAAAAGCTTATTTTTATTTAATTATTTATTTTATTCATTTAAATTGTGTTGAAGTACTTCTCACTAAAGTGAATTTGTCATTCATTGTCATTATCTGGGTTTCCATTACAGATTTGCGCAAAAATTGTATATGTCGATAAAAAACCTATTGCTAATCAAATTGATTTCCATTAACCAGTGTTGTGCAAATAAAAAGTAAATTTTTGGTGATGGTGATTGACGTTGGTAGGTTTACATATTTTGCAGCCACTGGCCACTAGCCATTATTTTTAATCTAAGGAGACGTACGCGTGTATCTTCAGAAAAGCAGTGCGGAGAGACGCTTCTGGGACGCTTCTGAACATGCCATGGCAAGGCTGGTATAAACACAAGCATTGACTAGAGTGGCTGTAACGCGCCGCAGATGTGTACAGTGTTAGTAAAGGGTTATCCAAGCATTAATGGCAAGGAAAACCCTTTATACTTGAGAGCGGCCACGTATGAAGTATTTCTTGGAGGTTATAGTACATTAAAGAATGAACATGTGACTTTTACATACGCCAGGTGACCTGTAAATGCAAAAAAAAAAAAGTTTCCATTGCAGTTTTGCGTTGTATTCCGTTTTCGAATTGCCTGAAAAACCACCTCATTGTGAGCATAATTTTTTTTGCAATATATGGGAGTTTTTTCAGAATTGATGTGTTTCCATTAAGCGTATTTTCAATTCACAATTTCAGTTTGCGCAATTTGAAGGGTAATCAAAATGCGGCTATTGTTTTGTTTATAGACCCACATTCTAAAATTTCAAGAATTCTACTTGTTTTTTTTATTTTTTTATTTATTTTTTTTTTAATAAACCCACTTATAAAGTTAGGGGTTTGTAAAAATAAGGTTTCCACCCTCTTTTGCACCAGATCTCTGACACTTATGCCCTCTTTACACCTGGTATCGAGATGCATTTGGTCGATCAGATCATAAATAGACGAGGTAGACACCTTCCCATTCACACCTGGTGTTTTAATCAGTCCCTTCTGTCCATTTTTGACCACTTTCCTCATTTCTTTGAGGCAAGGGTGTATGGGTGGGTGTATGTATGGGCTTTTTCTGCTCTTTCAATCTAATATTGTGAAATAAGTTGCATTTTACATATGAACGCGAAAGGAGACAGCAGAAAACAATACAGAGAGCAGCAGCTTTTGGTTCTGGTCTGATAGCTACAAAACTATGCCGAACGCTGTGAGTTTGTGTAAGAATCATTCTTGTGTAAGAATGTTAAGAGAACATTGTGCTTTTTATATTTTTTTCAGTATATGCATTTGGTTGAATGGATGTCCACTTGTGATCAGATCAACAAAAACTATTGTGTGTAACTGTTGTCTAATTCACTGATAGACCTTTTTCATTCTTTTTCACCTTAACGTTTACTTTCACAACTTTATCTGCTTAGGTTATGTCAACATAGTACTTTATTCTGTTTTATTTGACAAGACCACAAAAAATCCCATTTTTCATTAAATTGTGCTTTGTTACACATGAAAAAGCAAACCTTGGTCTCTTCTGGGCTTGCAATAAAGGCTAATCATTTCTTTCCCTTTAATGAAGATAAAACCTCATTTACATGCAGCTCCCTGTGTTCTTGTTATTTCACAGCAGTCATGATCTGCTCTTTGAACTCATTTCATAGCTGCTACATTAAAGGGTGTATTTGAACTCATATGAAATCCAGTGATAGCACACTTGACTGTAACAGTCTGAGTCGAATGTGAGCATCATATGATGTTTTTTTCTGTGCCATTTTCTTCCATTTGACAGAGATGATTGAACTAGATGGAGATGAGGTCAGGATATCATCCAGGGGTCGCTTCGCAGAGAGAGACATCGTGCAGGTGAGCTTTCTAGCCCTGTGTATCTGTTGACAGAAATGGTAAGGCAATATTCCAGGCGATTTTCAATCTAATGTCTACAGCATCTGTAGCATTGATGATCACAGACAATATTTTTGACTCATCTCTCAGTGTGTGTGGTAAAAGCAAAGGGGAAATCTATTTACAGTAAATGCATGGAGGATGAGCAGGCAAGTGTACAGAACAGAGAATAAATGTTTAACTTTGATCATCATATTCTTGAAGATATAACCATCATCGTTATAGGAATAATTCACACAAAAATAAACATTTGAAAGCGTACTCACCCTCAGGCCATCCAAGATTAGGATGAGTTTGTTTCTTCATCAGATTTGGAGAAATGTGTTATTCCATCACTTGCTCAGCAGTGGATGCTTTGCAGTGAATGGGTGCCATCAGAATGAGAGTCCAAACAGCTGATAAAAACAATAATCCACAAGTCATCCACACCACTCCAGTCCATTAGTTAATGTCTTGTGAAGACAAAAGGTTGCGTGTTCATTTTACAAACCAAAACAGTTCTAAACAAAGATTGATGATGATGGACTTTTTTCACTGGAGGAAGCTTTATTATGGATTATGGACTCATATTTAGTCAAAAAGTGATAGTTTGAAGTTAAAACGTCTCAATGATGGATTTGTTTATTACAAATGCACTTTACTTCTCAAGATGTTAACTGACGAACTGGAGTGATTACTTTTGGATTATTGTGATGTTTTTATCAGCTGTTTGGACTCTCATTCTGACGGCACCCATTCACTGCAGAGGATCCATTGCTGAGCAAGTGATGCAATGACACACTTCTCCAAATCTGATGAAGAAACAAACTCATCCTAATCTTGGATGTCCTATGGGTGGACACATTTTCAACAATTTTTTGTTTTGTTTTTCAGCTTCCAGATGATATATAAATCTCAATTTAAAAAAATAAAAAAATAAATAAATAAAAAATGGAGAGTTATATATCATCTGGAAGCTGAATAAATAAGCTTTCCATTGATAGTATTTAATTTTTATTTTTTAATTTTTTTTTTTTTTTTGGGACTGTATGGTTTGTTAGGATAGGACAATATTTGGCCAAGATACAACTATTTGAAAATCTGGAATCTGAGGGTGCAAAAAAATCAAAATATTGAGAAAATTGACTTTAAAGTTGTCCAAATGAAGTCCTTACCAATGCATATTAATAATCACAAATTATGTTTTGATATATTTACAGTAGGAAATGTACAAAATATCTTCATGGAACATGATCTTTACTTAATATCCTAATGATTTTTGGCATAAAAGAAAAATTTATAATTTTGACCCATACAATGTATTGTTGGCTATTGCTACAAATATACCTGTGCTACTTATGACTGCTTTTGTGCTCCAGGGTCACAAATATTAATGCAAATGCAGTTTATTAAAAATAAACTTTTAATATTTGAACTAGACTATAAATGCACAATATGCAAATGTGATTTATATTCATTTTTACCATCTAAAAGACGAATCAAATTGATTTTATGAAGTCGTCAGCAGCATATTCCTCCTAAACCTCTCTCCGATTCCTCCTCAGTTCGTTCCTTTCCGAGACTACATCGATCACAGAGGGAATCACATCCTCAGTATGGCCCGTCTGGCCAAAGACGTTCTTGCAGAAATCCCGGATCAGTTCCTCCAGTATATGAGGAGCCGAGGCATCAAACCCCAGCACTCGTCCCACTCCAGCTCCTCCAAACCCCTGTCCACACTCGTCCAGCCGCTGCAGACACAGATCTGAGCCATCGAACAAACCGTACGTCCTCTCTTCGGTTCACTGTCACTCTCAGGATCACACACGGCCTGTCTGAGTGAAACGCTGCCCTTCTGCACGCTGTCCTTCAGCATGTAGGGTGACGTTAGGGAGCTTTACGCACGGCGCTGTTCCTCCTCGGGCGCGCTGAGGTTTTAGGTGGTGTTTCAGACTGTTTTAAAGTATCGCGTGGCCTCTTCAGTCAAACATCAGATATGACTTCACAGTCTCTGTCTCACATACTATCTCCTGTTCTCTTGTCTGACGAACTACTGCAGACGTTTACAATTGTAACGTTTTTTACAAATGGATGTTTTTTTGTACCTCATGAAAACTCTGAGCTGCTTAACAATGAAATTTACTCATTTTATTACATGATGTTGTAAATAGAGCAAGTGTGATTTTAGAAAAAGCATGAATCCACTCTCAGAACAAACGTGAGAGAAATTTTCACGCAGATGTGTGAGGCCTTGGTTTTCATTTTGTTGTACAGTGTTCGCTTTGAATTATTTTACTATATCAATATTCCGTGTTCTTGGTCATTTGACTGTCTCAAACTGTAAAGAATTTGTGCTTAGCTTTTGCGGCACTAGTACAGAACAGAAATTTAACAAGAAAAGCCTTACTCTCCGTTAAAGGAACAGTTCACCCAAAATGAAAAATTTTGCATTATTTACTGAACCTCAAACATTATTTACTGAACCTCAAACCTCAAATTTACTGTCAAACATGTATGATTCAGATTTGTAAGCTGTCATTATTACATGTTTTGACAGTAATCTCAAATTCTAAATTTGATTAAGTGCTGTATTACACAAATGCCAGTCATTGAGAAATTCCCCTAAATGTAGTTTATGATTATGAAAAGAGAAACATTTAACAGACTTTATGGTTCTAAAATAAACAGAAGCATTAGAGAATGCTCAAAATAACCATTAGGGAATGTTCTGTATAAATTGTTTTTATTAAAAAACTCTCTGCAATGCTGTGGGAACATTATGTTATGTATAAAAAAAAGAAAGTGAGGAAGGAGATTAAAAATGTTTGAGAACATTTTGTGTTCGTTTTATTAGATTGGCACAAAAACTTCTCTGGATGTTCTAGAACTATGTTTACTGTTATTAAATATAAACCTATGTTATTAGAAGATTAGGAATGGTTTGCCAAATAAATAACCACAAGGGAATTCATACACTAACATTAGGGAAAACTTCTGAATATGCTAGACATACATTGGGTTTTTCCTCTCTCAAAGTTCAGAAGATTGTGATTAAACTTGAGTACATTTATGATGTTTCTTTGTAACTTTTGTAGCTTGACAACTACAGTCACCATTCACTTTCCTTGTACGGAAAAGAACAGCATGAACTTTTTGCTAAATAAATACCTTTTTTCCCACTGAAAAAAGAACAAATGTGTTTGGCATTATATGAGAATTTTCATTTTTTAGGTGAACTGTTCCTGTAATGACAGAACTGTAGCCGCTCTCAATATCTATATCCGAGCACAGAAATGCAAGCACAGCCTCATACAGAAATAGCATATGCGTTCAAGCATGCACCACACAAATGGCGTGTTTTGTTTGCGTTTGCAATCGTTAGTCTTAATTGCATGCAGTTTTCTTTTCGGTATGTTCTTTGGGAAGATTTGTTCTTTGGATCATTCTACAATTGTGGTGACAGATGCTTTTGTTTTTCGCCAACCAAGTCAAACTGCAATATACACTTGTTCTTTATTTGAAAATTATAGAAAATTTTAAAAATTAAAATAATTTAACTGTAACTTGTGTATAAATGATTTTGAAAAATCTGTAAGGCATCTTAAAAAACACAGAAAATACAATTTTAACATGGTCACGTGGTTTTACTCTATGCATTTTAGACATGTTTTTAAAATTTATTTTGATATATTGATAATTAGTAATTAAATCAATGCTAGCATCTTTTTTGTAATGCATCTTGTAATTAATCCTGAAATTTGTAAGTGCCATTACTGTCAGTGATTTTAATGGTTCATATTACCTCATAGTTCACCTGAAAATGAAAATTTGCTGAAAATTGACTCACCCTCAGGCCATCCAAGATAAGGATGAGTTTGTTTCTTCATCAGATTTAGAGAAATGTGTTATTCCATCACTTGCTCAGCATCAGAATGCCATCAGAATGAGAGTCCAAACAGCTGATAAAAACATCACAATAATCCACAAGTAATCAACAGCACTCCAGTCCATCAATTAACATTTTGAGAAGAGAAAAGCTGTGGGTTTGTAATAAACAAATTCATCATTAAGGAGACATTTTAATTTTCAACTGTTGCTTCTGGCCAAAATATGAGTCCATAATCCATACAACCCGAATTCCGGAAATGTTGGGACGTTTTTTAAATTTGAATAAAATGAAAACTAAAAGACTTTCAAATCACATGAGCCAATATTTTATTCACAATAGAACATAGAAAACATAACAAATGTTTAAACTGAGAAATGTTACAATTTTATGCACAAAATGAGCTCATTTCAAATTTGATGCCTGCTACAGGTCTCAAAATACTTGGGATGGGGGCATGTTTACCATGGTGTAGCATCTCCTCTACTTTTCAAAACAGCTTGAAGAAGTCTGGGCGTCAAGGCTATGAGTTTCTGGAGTTTTGGTGTTGGAATTTGTTCCCATTCTTGCCTGATATAGGTTTCCAGCTGCTGAAGAGTTCATGGTCATCTTTGACGTATTTTTCGTTTAATGATGTGTCAAATGTTCACTATAGGTGAAAGATCTGGACTGCAGGCAGGCCAATTAAACACCCGGACTCTTCTACTATGAAGCCATGCTGTTGTAATAGCTGCAGTATGTGGTTTTGCATTGTCCTGCTGAAATACACAAGGCCTTCCCTGAAATAGACGTCATCTGGAGGGGAGCATATGTTGCTCTAAAACCTTTATATACGTTTCAGCATTCATAGTGCCTTCCAAAACATGCAAGCTGCCCATACCGTTTGCACTTATGCACCCCCATACCATCAGAGATGCTGGCTTTTGAACTGAACACTGATGACACACTGGAAGGTCTCCCTCCTCTTTAACCCGGAGGACACAGTGTTTGTGATTTCCAACAAGAATGTCATATTTGGACTCGTCTGACCATAGAACACTTTTCCACTTTGAAACAGTCCATTTTAAATGAGCCTTGGCCCACAGGACACGACGGCGCTTCTGGACTGTGTTCACATATGGCTTCCTTTTTGCATGATAGAGTTTTAGTTGCCATCTGCAGATGGCACGGCGGATTGTGTTTACCGACAGTGGTTTCTGGATGTATTCCTGGGCCCATTTAGTAATGTCAATGACAGAATCATGCCGATGAGTGATGCAGTGTCGTCTGACGTCCCGAAGACCACGGGCATCCAACAAAGGTCTGCAGCCTTGTCCCTTACGCACAGAGATTTCTCCAGTTTCTCTGAATCTTTTGATGATGTTATGCATTGTAGATGATGAGATTTGCAAAGCCTTTGCAATTTGACGTTGAGGAATGTTGTTTTTAAAGTATTCCACAATCTTTTTATGAACTCTTTCACAGATTGGAGAGTCTCTTCCCATCTTTACTTCTGAGAGACTCTGCCTCTCTAAGACATCCCTTTTATAGCTAATCATGTTACAGACCTGATGTCAATTAACTTAATTAGTTGCTAGATGTTCTCCCAGCTGATTCTTTTCAAAATTTCTTGCTTTTTTCAGCCCTTTGTTTCCCCCGTGCCAACTTTTTTGAGACCTGTAGCAGGCATCAAATTTGAAATGAGCTCATTTAGTGGATAAAAGTGTAAAATTTCTCAGTTTAAACATTTGTAATGTTGTCTATGTTCCAGAATTTGGGTTGTAATAACGCTTCCTCCAGTGAAAAATTCCTTCCCCTGTTGTCTCTCACATCAAAATCCACTCACATATTTGTTTAGAACTGTTTTGGATTGTTAACGGTTCTTGATCTGTGCATATTCAGGGGAGACCACTTTTTCCACTGTAGAAAGAAAGTATATAAACTCATATTTTAGCCAGAAGCAACAGTTTAAATTTAAAACATCTTGATGATGGATTTGTTTCCTAGAAACGTGCATTGTTTTTGCTTCTCAAGATGTTAACTGATGGACTGGAGTGGTGTCGGTTACTTGGATTATTATGTGGATTATTGTGATGTTTTCATCAGCTGTTTGGACTCTAATTCTGACGGCACCCTTTCACTGCAGAGGATGTAATGCTTAATTTCTCCAATTCTGTTCAGTTAAAGAAATACTCTTCAAACTCATCTGGCCTGAGAGTGAGAAAATACTCAGCAAATTTTCAATTTTGGGTGTACTATTACTTTGTAAAACCGCTGACAGAAGAGCAAGTCAGTCAATGGTAAAATTTTATTTTTTATTATTAAAATAAAATATATATATTTAATATCACCCTGACATGACAAAGAAGACAAAATAAGATTGTGTGATATGTTTAATTTAGAATTTATGAGCTGGAAATTACATCACAATTGTAGACTGACCCAATTAAACAGCATCAGATTCTCTTCAAAAAATCAAATGGATCATCAAGAACAAAATTATATAAAAATGTTAAATTTTTCCAATTCAATCCATCAGAAGTTCTCAAGCAAACAATGCTCAGTGACACCTGGTTAAACTGCCTTTAACAAAAATAAAAAGCTACCGACAGCACTTAACGTGTCTCTTGAGATCACTCCAGTCAGTGTCAAGAGCTCAGATGTGCTCCTTCTGCTCCAAACCCTTCATATTTTAGCAAGAAAATACACGAGCGAGCCTTTACCCCAGCAACCCCGGGAAAAAAAATAACTCAAACACAGAGCACAGAGCTAAGACTTCATTTATTTAACATGACAGTGTGTCAACGTCAAGCTCACACCCACTCACGCTGCATCTATGCTGTATTATCTCTATAAATCATGCAGAAAACATGCATCAAAATTTAACCGTGTATGCGATGGGGATTTTCCATATGGATTCAGGCACTGTCACTGCAGTCTTCCTCATTTATGGTCACATTAAACTGAACCTCTTCTGTAGATTATTTGTACATTGACTTTAATAATTCATGAATGAGAAATCTGCAGCTAAGTAACTCAGAACTTCTTGTTGGTATTAAAACAAAGTACTTTGACTGCATGGCTAATGAATTGTTTACAAGTAACGGATATTGCGCATTTAATCTCAGGTGTGATGACCCTTATTTGTGAAAGTGGTGACAGGTGCCAGTTTGCTTAGTTGGGATCAGTTTACCTGCTCATTACACCTCAAAGGGTTAGAGGTCGTGTTAGTTGGCTGTAGGTTGTTTAATGTAATTTTTTTTTTTTTAATACCGCACTGGCTGAACGGCATGAATTTTAGTCCTGGGTCATTTTGGTGAGAATTTGTTTAAGATGAACTTAAGTGGGCTAATAGAAGTCCCGTCTCATATAATCACATATATTGTTTACCTTTGTTAATTATGAATTCACAGCTTAATATTGCCTGCATCATGTTTGCATGAGCAGTATTTTAAATGAAATACTTATTTTGTAGATTGTTTGTTTTAGAAATGAAGTTTGCCTTAATAGAGCATTTATTTGTGTTATGCCAAATTTACTATATTCTATTGTTGCGATTTTCATTTCTTTCTTTTACAAACACTTTCCTTGTGTGGTAACTGTAGTATAAAAAGGTTTTGTGAATGAGATGCATGCAGGTGCTGTTAAACCAGTGTAGTTTGGCATTAAATGCACTCACAAATAAAGTGTAGCACTTTCAATGCAAGAACGGATTTATTTAAAAATGTTGATTATTATCAAGATACCCCTCAAATGTTGGCCAAAGTCCAGTTTTATAATTATAGTTTCCATATTAGAAACTGTGTGGAGAACGGTTTGTTATGACCAACCAGAGAAAGACTTGATAAACTCTGAATATCAATACGATGTGAAGATATGCTGTAATAATTATAATATCTACTAATAATGCCCCATTCTTATTTTATAAATAAACATTCAAATGAAACACATGATGATGCTGGGTCATTTTTCTGTGTATTGACTCCAATAAGTTACATTCTTCATTAAACAAATGTCAACATTAGGAAAAAATAAAAAATAAATAAATAAAAAAAAACACTATGTGAGAGAAACAAAATCATGTATGACCTACAATATCTTGCCAAAGATTATGAAAATAAAATTTCATTAAGATCATGTACTGCCCTCTACTGTTCATACAGAGACTTACATCATTTTTATGAGTTTGATTATTTTGTAAACCTAAAACGGAAGATGCATCAGTCTACAATTATCATTATTTTGATGAGTGCATTGAGTTATTGATAAAACAACAAAAGCACTGTATGTGAAGACAAACTTAGATGATGACTTGACAAATCATTGCCTGATAACGTTTTATTGTTAGACTGATTTAATATTAGATAGATATATGGACTCTTATATATTTTATGCAGCTGGAATACTTTTGTTGACTGATGAGTGACTGAATTTAATGTTTTAAAGACACATTTTTTAATAGTTTGAACAGATATAGACCTTACTTGATGGCTATTAAGGTGTTTTGAGTCATTGCTAGACATTTAAGACTTAACTTTCTAGGTTGTTACTAGATGGTTTCTAGGGTATTGTGGCTGGTTTCTATGTGATTACTGGACGGAGATATAGAAAGATAGATGATAAATGTTCTCAGAAGAGGTAGTAGTTCACAGTAAATACTATATAAATATTCAAACTTTGCCAAATCAACATATTTAGCAGCTGTCAATACCAAAATATTGGCACTATAATATTATCAATTAAATCTACTATAAATTTGTCTATATACAATATATGTACAATAAAGTTTTTACAAAACGTTTTTGCAATGCAGCAGATTTGGGTCTATATTGACATAACACTAACCCAGCAAACCTGCCATTCTTCATAGTTTCCCTTATACTACAACTCTAAAGGTTTTTATTTATTTATTTTTTTTAAATACTGTTCCTGCTCAAGAACGAAACTATGAATGATTCATTCTGTACCCATGATGCCATGTCACGCACATGCTGCATATTCCACACAGATGTTCCAGGCCATTTTCCAAGTAGTAGTTTCCATGATGTCCTTTCTTTGTTGGTTTGAATAATTCAGATGATGAACAACACTGAGACCTGATGTCACACTTTCTCCAGTGATCTAATATATAGCTCTCTTTCAGGTCTGCTTGACTGGATTGGTGTAACACAGCTGGAAGCAAACTTTTCCGACTCAAGACACTAAATGAACTAATAATGTAGTCACATTTTCTTAAAAGCATACGCACATGTCTTTTGCATTTGGTTTTTTTGATTTTCAGGTAGAGCATCCTGTTTGTGGGAGTCATCCACAGGTGCCTGATTTTCAGATATTATTCCATCCATAAATCCGTGAGATATTTAAATTAGCCATTTGTACTGGGATAAATGTATTGTAATATAAATATTAAAGTTCTTAAGAATCTCAAAAATCTCAAGAACGTGTTTGGGTCAAATTTCAAGATGATATGTGACTCTGGAGCACAAAAGCAGTCAGCACAGGTATATTTTTAGCAATAGCCAATTGTATGGGTCAAAATTATCGATTTTTATTTTATGCCAAAAATCATTAGGATATTAAGTAAAGATCATGTGCCATGAAAATATTTTGTAAATTTCCTCCGTAAATATGTCAAAACTTAATTTTTTAGTAGTAATATGCATTGCTAAGAACTTTATTTGGACAATTTCAAAGGTGATTTTCTTAATATTTTGATTATTTTTTTTGCACCCTCAGATTCCAGATTTTCAAATTGTTGTATCTCAGCCCAGTATTGTCCTATCCTAACAAACCATACATCAATGGAAAGATTATTTATTCAGCTTTCAGATGTTGTATAAATCTAAATTTAAAAAAATTGACCCTTATGACTGGTTTTGTGGTCCTGGGTCACGTTAGGCTTTTTATTGCAGTATTTTGCATTGTGAAATTATTTCCATGACAATTAAGCACATTCTACCCATTGCCCATTACTGTAATGCAATGATATTCAATTCTTAATACAGCAATGGATATCTTTAAATTTCTACTTCTGTCTTTTTGTTTCAGGGTGAAATATGGCCCAAAGATTTACTTAAGATTCACCTAAATTTTGTGGCAAACAGCCAAAATATATACAATAATCCAATCCTGGCTTATTTTTTAAATATTAATACCTAATTTTAAAACAAGGTGTAAATTATCATAGGATATCTTATGGCATAGCACAAGGAGTATACTGTCTGTATACTAAGTTTCAAACACTTACTCAAATTCTTCTAATTTTCTTTGTGGATCCTCCTGCAGATCTGAGAGCGGCTTCACTCCTGAATCCATCAGTTTATTTCCTCTGAGATCCAGTGCTTTTAGCTGTGTCTGGTTAGAGCTGAGAGCTGATGCCAGAACAGCACACCCATCTGCCGTAAGCCCACAGTATGTTACACTGCAAAGGGTTGTGCGATTATAACAAGATTATTTTAAATGACATATATTTTGTGAAAGTAAAAATGTTAAATGTTCTGTAGTGTACAGATTCATACCTTTCAATATGTAGTTCAATTTGAAATGCAAGTTACAGTTATAATAATAATAATAATAATAATAATAATAATAATAATAATATATATATATATATATATATATATATATATATATATATATATATATATATATATATATATATATATTATAAATTCTCTCTTCATTTAGTTTGAATTGAAATGACTACTTACTGAACATATTTCGGAAATCTTTATTACCTCAGTGACTGCAGTCCTGACAGAGGATGGCTTAGAGCCACTGAATGCTGCTTCAAACCTGAATCCAGAATTGCATTAGCACTGAGGTTCAGCTCTCTCAGACCTGAGTGTTCTGATTTGTTTACATGGCCCATCATACTACAGCTTTCTTGTGTGATATTGCAATTATTCAGCATGAGAAAAGCACAAAAACAATGAAAAACAAAAAAAAATGCTCCAAATGTCCATCCAGTCTCATTTATTAATTGTGAGATGTACATTACATGATTAACAAACAAACTGGAGGCCTATTACCATAATCTCTCTAGATGCACATGTGGGTCTTCAAACACAGGAAGCAGATGCTTCATTTCTGTGAGTCTGTGAGGTTATTAACGCTGAGGTCCAACTCTCTCATGTGTGATGGGTTTGACTTTATAGCAGGTGACAACGCAGAACATCCATTGGCTGTAATTTTACAGTCTGATAGACTGTAAATAGTAGAGTGGCAAATGATCATGAACTAGTGTCAATGTGATACACAACGACTGTCATTATTTAATCAAGTCAGACATCTATCACCATCACGTTATTACCCTGCACATGAATACTGTCTACTTGTCTGATTGTAATACATCAGTGTCTCAAGCTTGCAAGAAGGGCTCTTTAGACCAACGCAGAGCAGTTCCACTCCTGAATCCTGGAGGTCATTCAAACTTAAATCTAAATGTTTCAGGCTTGTAGACGTGGATTGAACCGCTTGAGCCAGTTGCCGCACAACTTTTCCTGCTAAGTTCACAGGCCATCAACCTAAAAAAATACCCCTAATTTAAAACTGTTGACTTGACGAAATGGGCATTTGATATGATTAAAAGTAGTGTTAATTTTTAATGCAAAAAACGTTCATATTTTCATATGTTACTGGACATGGTCAGCGCAATTCAATGTGAAATTCTACAACTGTGGTGACATTTGTTCAAAAATGAAACTCAATCCCACAGAAATTCATGAGGGATTATCACTGAACGTCCAAATGCAAATGCAAATGCAAAAACTACCAAATATATATATATATATATATATATATATATATATATATATATATATACAACAGATTGCACAGTATATATTATCACATACAGCGGTGGCCAAAATTATTAGAACACTAGTATTTTCAGCAGCTAAAAAAAAAAAACCTGTTGTAGTGTGTCAGTTGGAAATATCATTTTACATTTCCAAACATTCATTTTGCCATTAATTATAATAATCCAGTGAGGTTTTTGTCTGACAACAGCCAGTGCTCCACACAGAGTCTGTCTGGAATGACATGAAGAAACAGAACAAACTGAGACAGACTAAATCCAGAAGAACTGTGGCAATGTCTCAAAGATGCTTCAAGAAACCTACCTGCAAAGCTACAGTACTGTTAAAAGTTTTAGGGACTTGTTTAAAATGCTGTAAAATGAGAATACTGTCAAAAATAATGTCATAAATAGATTTTCTTTATCAAGTGACTTCTATTAACTAAATTAAATCAACATTTGGTGTGACCATCCTTTGCGTTTAAAGCAGTTTTTCCCTCGGTGCACTTGCGCATAGTTTTTCAGGAAGCTTTGCAGGTAGGTCCTTTGAAGCATCTTGGAGACGTTGCCATAGAACAAACTGAGACAGACTAAATCCAGATGAACTGTTTCTTCATGTCATTCCAGACAGACTGAATGATGATGAGATCAGATCTCTGTGTGGAGCACTGGCTGTTGTCAGACAAAAATCTCACTGGATTATTACAATTAATGGCAAAATGAATGTTTGGAAATGTAAACTAATATTTCCTACAGACATACTACAGCAAAAGATAGAAATAACTGACTTAAAACCATTTTTTTAGCTGGTGAAAATACTAGTGTTCTAATAATTTTGGTCACCACTGTAAATTACTTGATGCTCATGCCAAATGCTCAAATAACTTCTTTGATGGCTTTTCTTCTACCCACTCAAATGATAGAAGTACTTGTGTTGTCCATCAGTGATATTCTCAAAGTTACTCATAAACCAGGATACAAGTTTAACTCATTCTAAATACTTCTGCTTAATGATAAACTGTCACAAAAACAAAAAAAAACCCTCTCCTATCTCTTGCTCTGGCTACCGTGTATTGACCACCAGGGCCGAATACAGATTCCCTAAAAGAATTTGCAGATTTCCTCTCAGACCTCTTAGTTAATGTTGATAAAGTGCTAATTGTCGGATACTTTAACATTCATGTTGATAATACAAATGATGCTTTAGGACTTGCATTTACAGACTTAATAAACTCTTTTGGGGTCAAGCAAAATGTCACTGGGCCCACGCATTGTTTTAATCATACACTAGATTTAATTATATCACCCAAAATTGATCTTACTAATATAGATATTGTACCTCAAAGTGATGATGTTACTAATCACTACCTTGTATTGTGCATGCTGCGTAATACTGATATGAACTATCTGGCCTGTGTTATCGTCTGGGTAGAATTTATGTTCCAACCACCAAAGATAGGTTCACAGAGCCTGATTTGTCTCAAATGCTCTGTGTACCCATAAATACACATGAACTAGATGAAATGACTAGCAATATGGGCACTATCTTCTTTAATACATTAGAAGCTGTTGCCCCCATCAAATTAAAAAAGATTAGAGAAAAACCGTACTGTGCCATGGAACAACAGTAATACCCATTCTCTCAAGAAAGAAACCTGTAACCTTGAACACAAATGGAGAAAAACTAACTTGAATGTTTTAAGAATTGCGTATGTACAGCTATAGACAGGCTCTAAAAGCTGCCAGGGCTGAGCATATCCGAAAACTCATAGAAAATACCTAAAAGAATCCAAGTTTTTTTTTACTTAGCACAGTGCCTAGATTAACAAATTATCAGACGTCACCTGAACTAAATATTTCCTCACATTTTAGTAGTAATGACTTTATGCATTTCTTCTCTAATAAAATAGATAACATCAGAAATACAATAACAAATGTAGAATCGACAGCGTCTTGTAATTCAGCTTCATTTATGGCACCCAAATAAAAACTGCAGTGCTTTACAACTATAGGACAGGAAGAGCTAAATAAACTTATCACTGCATCCTAAACCAACAACATGTTTATTAGATCCTGTTCACACTAAATTACTAAAACAGTTGTTACCTGTAACAGAGGAACTGCTTCTCAATATTATTAACTCATCGTTATCTTTAGGTCACATCTCAAAAACTTTCAAGCTAGCGGTTATTAAGCCTCTTATTAAGAAACCACAACTAGATCCTAGTAAACTGGCAAATTACAGACCCATTTCAAATCTTCGGTTTATGTCTAAAATTTTTTGAAAAAGTTCTGTCTACTCAATTATGCTCTTTCCTGCGAAAAATGATATCAATGAAGAATTTCCTCATCATAGCAAATAAACTGCACTTGTTAAAATTACATATGTCTTGCTTCTTGCGTCAGGCCAAGGCTGCATCTCATTGCTAGTTTTACTTGATCTTAGTGCTGCGTCCAACACTATATATAATGACATACTCGTAGATTGATTACAAAACTATACGGGTATTCAAAGGGCAGGCTTTAGGATGGTTTAGATCCTACCTGTCCAACCGTTATCACTTTGTTTATTTAAATGGGGAATCATCACAGTTAACGGCAGTAAAGTATGGAGTGATGCAAGGATCTGTCTTAGGCCCTCTGCTATTTTCAATGTACATTTTGCCCCTTGGAAATATTATTAGAAAATACGGGATTAGTTTCCACGGTTATGCTGATGATACTCAACTACATATTTCAACAAGACAAGATGAAACTTCTAAATTATCTAAGCTACAGAGTGTGTTAAAAATGTAAAAGACTGGATGACCAATAATTCTCTCCTATCAAATTTGGATAAGACAGCGATATTACATATTGGACAAAAAAAAAAAAAAAAAAATACAGTACACAGAATCTGTTAGATAACAATTTGCATCTAGACGGATGTACTGCTATTTCCTCTACAGTCAGAAATTTGGGAGTTATATTAGACAGCAAGTTGTCTTTTGAAAATCATATTTCACATGTTACAAAAACAGCATTCTTCCATCTTAGAAACATTGCCAAGCTACGAAACATGTTACCTGTTTCTGATGCAGAAAAGCTAGTTCATGCATTCATGACCTCTAGACTGGACTATTGTAATGCACTGCTAGCTGGTTGTCCTGCATCTTCAATAAACAAGCTACAGGTAGTCCAAAATCCAGCTGATAGAGTTCTTACCAGGTCAAGAAAATATGATCATATTACCCCAATTTTACAGTCTCTACACTGGCTACCTATTAAGTTCCGTATCAGTTACAAAATATTACTACTTACATTTAAGGCCCTTAATGGTTTAGCTCATGCGTACCTAACTAGTCCTCTACCACGCTACAATCCATCATGCTCCCTAAGGTCGCAAAACTCTGGACTTTTGGTAGTACATAGGATAGCAAAGTCCACTAAAATAGGTAGAGCTTTTTCACATTTGGCTCCCAAACTCTGGAATAGCCTTCCTGATAATGTTTGGGGTTCAGACACACTCTCTGTTTAAATCTAGATTAAAGATTAAATCTCTTTAGCCAAGCATTCTTATAATGTATCTCATAACCTTGTACTTCAGTTATATCTGATCAGATGCACAGTTACAGAAGCTTCAGTCTGGATCCAGCCCTTACAAAGATCTGAGATGACCGAACACCTGGGAAGAGATGATGCCAACCCCTCAGAGAACCTCAGATGATGCCAACCCTGAACCAACATACAAAACTATCAAACATATAATCATTGCTGTTGACAGTTTTTGCCATTTGAAAACATGTCATTAACTAACTGCATGATTTTACTGTTCATTTCTGCCATATGGACATCACCTTGACATAATCACCATAATCATAAGATATTCCTAAATATAATGTAGAAACTTTAATTTTCTGTGAAGTTGCTTTGCAACGATTTGAATTGCAAAAAAAAAAAAAAAAAAAAAAAAAGAAGTGCTATACAAATAAACGTTAATTTAATTTAATTGAATAAGTTATCAACACCAAGTTAACAAAATAATTTTAAATAACTATTTGACATAAAAAGATAGTGAGAACAACATGTGCTGTCATAAAGGTTAAAATGCCTGGAAATGAAATGCAAATATTATATTTTAATGGGGAGTTCTTTTCTGGCATTGCTTCTTCGCAATATTAATTAATTACGTCTTTTTTCTTAATTTATTTCTAGTTACATTACATGATTAAGAACTTACTATTTGATTATCCACAAAAACACTTAGATTTTGAAAGGAACCATGCGGTTTTAAAATGTATAACAGCACTGTAGAATAAACCCAGTAGGAAGTATAAGTTATATATTTTAGTGCCCACTTATTAAATATTAGAACCCACCTTAATGTTTCCAGTTCACAGCTCTTATCTGTTAGCACATCAGAAAGCATTTTCACACCTGTATCATGCGGCATGCTGTGTGTCAAATCAAGCTCAATTAAGTGAGCTGGATTTGACCTCAAAGCTGAGGCCAAAGAAGCACAGCCGTTTTTACCAATTCTGCAATCGAAAAGTCTACAACCTCAAGAAAGAAAAGAAAAATCACAAATGAAATATTTTTGTTGTTTCTTCTTCACAGTTATTTGATTCATTGTAGAGCAAATGGGAACTTCATTTCAGTTTTGTTTCTAAATGATTCTACTGAGAAAAAGGAAAGAGTAATCTTAAAGTCTTCTAGAGGTCTCAAAAATGTCTCAAAAACTGTTCTACAGCCAAAAGTCTATTTCAGCATATCTTGGGATAAACTCTGGAAAACCACAATGGACAGGTAGCCAGTCTAAGGCCGAATTATCTGAGCTATCGTATTGTAACTCTAAACTGTATGTCACAATTGTCCCATTTGTGTTCATTTTTTATGTTTGTAATTTGGCAGTTAACAACAGAAATTGACAATTTTTGCTACTGTAAGTCTTTTTGACATTACATACCAAGGAATCACAGTCTACTTCCTACCTCAGAGTCTCTAGTTTACACTGAGGATTCCCCAGTCTGGCAGCAAGTTGTCTTATTCCTGAATCCTGAAGATTGTTGGAAGTCAAATCCAGTTGTCTCAGACATGATAGACTTGAACTAAGAACAGAGGCCAGGCCTGAACAGCCTTTATCTGTCACATTACAACACCTCAAACTAAAAGGAAAAACAAAAGTTGGTTAGGTAAGTACTGTATTCTTGGAATATGCTGACTAAGCATTAGCATCAGTGTTTGCATAATTGAGTAGAGTACATTCCTGGCATAACCAGTGAGATACCTATATAACTGATCGGGATGTTTTGATGACTGGCAGGAATCTGAACAGTCCCTCATTTGAGGTCATGCTCGGATGAATGAGCTTTGACAAGTCAAACACATCCAGTTCTTCAGCAGATGTCAGCAGTATGTAAGCCAAAGCAGAAAAGCGTGAAGGAGACAGCTTTCCACCACTAAAACCATGTGAATTTATGAAGTCCTGCACTTCCTCAACCAGAGAATCATCTTTCAGCTCGCTTAGGCAATGGAAAAGACTTATTGCCTTCTCTGCTGAAGGGTGGTCCCTGATTTTTTCCTTGACATATTGAATTGTTTTCATGCTGCTTTCAGTATTGCTTAACACCTCAGTCAGGAGTCCCTGAAGAAGAGTCTGGTTGGACTCAAGGGACAGTCCCAACAAGAAGCGAAGGAAAAGATTCAGATGTCCATTGTCGCTTGCTAAAGCATTATCCACAGCACACTTCAGAAATTCATGCATTGAGGTTTTTTTTTGAAAGTACTTATGATTTTAGTATTTGTCGTCTGACTGAGGACATTTCGTTTATGGTTGACAAACACAAGAAATGCATACAACACAGCCAGAAACTCCTGTATACTTGCGTGTATGAAGCTGAAGACCCTCTTCTGAAGCAGTCCTGCCTCTTCTCTGAAGATTTGGGTACAAACTCCTGAATACACAGCTGCAACGTCGAGTTCAATGCCACATTCCCTCAAATCTTCTTCATAGAACACTAAATTACCCATTTTCAAGCTGTTGGAATGCCATCTTTCCAAGCAACAATGTGGTCTGGTTATCCCACTTCAAACCGGCTTCAGAAATCTCATTATATTTGTGACTCCTGTGATTGATCTGGAACATCAGGAAGTGTGTGTACATTTGCGTGAGGGTCTTCACCACTCTCGGAATCACGAAACATTCTTTCGAGAACTGTAGCTGATATCCAACAGAACACTGGGATGTGGCACATGATGTGAAGGACCTCAAGTGTGAGATTATCCTGGAGAACAAGTCTGGATCACTTATTTTTTTTTTTCTTGAAGTATTCTTCCTTGTGGGAGTCATTGAAAGCTCGTACCTCGGTCACATGGTCAATGAGGTCAGGCGGTATTTGACCTGCTGCAGCTGGTCGTGAGGTTATCCAGACTGCAAGGTTCTTGCAGATGAGGTTGGTCAGCAGGACACTGACTGAGACGGACTCTGTCACGCTGGAGCAACTCCTGTTGTTTTGGAAATCCAAAGAAAACCAACATTCATCAGATCCATCCAAGATAAAGAATACTTTGTATTTATCTGAGTGTAACACTTCTGGATCTATTTTTAGATTGAAGAAGCACTCAAGAAAGTGTATCAGACTAATTTTCTTTTCTTTAATTCCATTAATTTCACGAAAAGGGAGTGGAAATATCATGCAGATGTCCTGGTTGGCTCTGTCCTCAACCCAGTCAAGTATGAACTATTGCACAGATACTGTTTTCCCAATCCCAGCGATTCCTTTGGTTCGCACAGTTCAGATTTGTTTAGCAGATTTGGGAGAAGCTTTAAAGATATCATTAGCCTTGATTGGTGTGTCCCATGTGGCTGGATGTTTAAATGCTGTCTCGATCTGTCTGCTTTCATGTTCAGCGGTGTGCTCACTGCTTCCACCGTCAGTGATATAGAGCTCCGTATAGATGTTGTCAAGCAGAGAGGGACCGCTGTGCTCTTCATTCCCCTCAAATATACACTGACACCTGTTCCTCAACATCCTGCTATACTGACATGTCCCGATCAGATCCTCTGTGAAGTTTGACATAAGAGGTAGTTAGAATAAAAAAATGATTGGATCTTGCTAGATATAAAAATTTATGACACTATTGAAATTAATACCATTTAGAACATTTGACCTTGATTCCTTCTGCTGAATTCTGAAAGACAAAATCCAGACAAACTATGCATTTAATGTTTAATTTAATGTTGCAATATTAGGTTTTGTTGATAATGTTAAACAATTTTTTGTTAAAGGTAAAGTATGTGTTATTTATATGTGCACATTGAACAAGCAGCAGAAAGAAAGAAAGAAAGAAAGAAAGAAAGAAAGAAAGAAAGAAAGAAAGAAGCCCTGTACATTAGATTTTTCTAATATGGGTGTGAATGACTTCTGAAGAATTTGCGAGTGAGGCAGACGCACCTTTCTGAAGGCAAATTTAAATATGTAAATGCATTAAAAGCATTTGTATGTATCTCATGGTAGCAAACTTTTATGCATATAATTGCTTATAATTGTTTAACAAATTGCTAACATACTTCAGTTCTGTACAAGATAATCCATTGACTGCTTAAACTCAACCAACCTGAATTAAAGAAATATTCCAAAAGAAGTGAGTTTTTATAACATACTTGTTTGAGGCAGAATCAGTATGTTTATAAGAGGTCTGTGAGCTCACTCGTGTTCAGGAGTTTCTTCCTTGAAGGATAACGGGGAAGACATAGATGGATTCCCCAGAGACACATGACTTGGTCCTGGTAAAGCAGTATTATTTGGCTTGTTCAAGCTATAAATAAATAAATACACTCATATGTTTCTGTCAAAGCAAATTAAGTTGTGGGCTGAATAAAGTGCATATGCAATCATGATTTAATAAATAAATAAATAAATAAATAAATAAATACAAACAGCCCAAACCTTATTCTTGCTTTTGGGAAATGCAAAAGTACCTTAAGCCTAAGTACACTGTAGAAATCAGTGGAACAAGCCATTGGTCTCTACAATCAGCTTAGGCTCAAGATGGTTGAAAAAATCCAGAAATAACCAGGTTACCCCAATACACAAACCAGGGCTGCACAATTTTCCATTTATGACAAGGTCAAAATCAGTCATATCTGCAGCGGCTCTGGGCACATGACTCAAATTTTTTTGGTGGGTCAGTTTTCTTCTCAGTGCATGACATCCCTTGGTTCCTATCAACATTCTCATATTCGTAACTTTGTATTTATTTATTTTTTTTAAATTGGTAGCAAAATTGTATGAACTCATTCAAACATTTTTTGTATGATCTGCTTACACCCCACTACTGAGTGTTAGGTTTATGAGTGGATCTTCATGTTTATTTTTATTTTTTTGTATTATTTTTTAAATAATACATATTTTTATGAATCAAGTTATACAGACTGATACAAAATCACCAACTTGTTAACAAGTTTTCTTATTTTCTCAGGAGATTGGGCTGGTTCCTGTCTGCTTTTGTTGTATTGAAAAGACTTGCAGTTTAAATATTCTTCTTATAAAAATAGTCTTTAAATAGTCTTCTTCGGTGTTCCACAGAATTCCATACACATACACACACCAAAAAAAAAAAAACTATGGGATGACATGGCAAACATAATTTTAAAACATTATTCATATTTGTTGATAAGGTTAAACACTTTTGTTCGAAATCTTCATGAAACTAATTCATTTCTGTGCATCTCAAGCAATTTGTATGATAGTCAGATGTGTATATGTTAGGCCAACAGGTTTCTTGTGATGCAAAACTCTTCCCCAATTTGTTGAGCGAGTGAGCTAGACACATTTGTTTAAAGACTAAAATTAATATTTAAATGCATCAAATGCTGTTACATGCTTGATGTTAACAGAAACAGACTGTTGCTGAACACACTGCTAACATACTTCAGTTCTGTAGGGACTGGCTCTCCACTGATGTCGGGAAGAAGACTCGTTGACTGCTCACTTTTCATTGACAAACCGCTGGGCAGAGAGTCCTCACAATTAATTAACCTAAAATAAAGAAATGTTTTAATGGGGACAAGATTTGATTGTTTGTGGCAATATCCACCAGTTTATCAGCCCTATGATTTCACCTGTGTTGAGAGTTTTTCTCTTTCAGGGTTAACTGAGGACTCATGGACTCATTCCCCGAAGACATGTAACTCTGTCCCGGTGAAGCAGATTCATTTGGCTTGTTAAGGCTTTTAAATAATAATGGTTGGTGAATCAAATTGGCTCTCAACATTCATGTGCAAAAGTATTCAACCCCCAAAAGTGAAATTTTGTTGATCGTTTTGAACTCCTTATAACCTCCAGTAAATGTTGCTTACAAGTGTTCACAAGCTTTCTACTGGAATCTTGGCACATACCTCTTGTGCAAAAGTTTCCAGATCACTGATAATCTTTGATTTTCACATTGACACTGTTTCTCCACTCAAGAATATTGTATGACTGATCCCTGAACCAAGCCTCACTGGTGTATACTGTATGGGATGGCTGTCCTGCAGGAAAGTCCAATGATCATCAAGCGTTGGTCTGAGCATGGAAGACATCACAGTCTTTGCCTGATAATAGCCACTTCACATGTCCATGATGTCCTTCATACAGGCAGGATTTCCTCTTCCTGCAACAGCAAAGCACCCCCATAACAAGACCGATCAACCTCCATGCTTGACCAAGACAATGGTGATCATGACTCTTATAGAAATGTTTTTTTTTTTCCTTCTTTCATCAAGTCTCACAAATTCTTCAGCAGTAAATCGAGGTTTTTTTTTTTTTTTCTTAGTTGAAAAATAATAATAAATATTCCAGTCTCTGGAGGTTTGAATAATTTCACATAACATAACTACAGTACATAACTAGCCTACAGTACGTTACATGAATTGCAAAAATGTTTAAATGTTTAACATTAAAAAGTCAATCATATTTTATGACTTACCTCACAATATAGATTTCTGCTTATGAAAATAAAAACATTTTAGCTCCAGGTAGGTCAACATTTCTCTGCTTTCCAACTGTTTGTGAGTATTATTTTTCATTTCCCTTTCTTAAATCAAATGGAATGCAGTTCTGCCACATTAGACAACTTGAACCGTAAAGAACAACAGGCTCTCTTAAAGGAACCGCACACAATAAAAACAACGCACTGACAGTGACGCTCGGTCAGGACCTTTGGCGTCGCTTTTTCAGTACCTCACTTTCTTTTTAACTCAAACCCTTTAGCATTCTTCTTCTTCTTCTTCTTCTTCTTCTTCTTCTTCTTCTTCTTCATCTTCTTTTTGACGATCAGGGCCCATTGCTTTCAATTCACAGACACAAGTGGCATGAAAATTTACCAACATGATGATGATGGTGATGATGATGTGTGTGTAATTTAAAAAATACTACAACATGGCTTCCATCAATAATAATAATAATAATAATAATAATAATAATAATAATAATAATAATAATAACTATTCGAAAATTTTCCCTTCTCAATTATAAGGTCAGTCGGTCCAATGGCAGTAATGATGGTAGAGAGCTGAAATAATTTGTCCATATTCAATTCAATTCAATTCAATTCAATTCAATTTTATTTGTATAGCACTTTTCACGATGCAAATCGTTGCAAAGCAGCTTTACAGAAAATTAAAGTTTCTACATAATAATAATAATAATAATAATAATATCTTGTATTAATATTTGATTGCTTGTCGTATTCCTCATTTGTAGCTAAGTCTCATTGGATAGAAGCGTTTGCTAAATGAATATGTATTTTAATATAGAAGGGGTGGCTGATCTTACTGTAGGGAACTGGCATGTAAAATTTGGGAAAACCTAAAATAAATATATATATATATATATAAAAGTAAAGAAAAGAAAAAGAAAAAAAAATTCAATAAAACAAACAAACAAATAAATAATTAATAAATAAACACATAGAAAAGTGCACAAGAAAATACCCAATTAAATATAAACAGGCAGTTAATTAAATTACGATACATTCAAAAGTTCGTCATACAATTTAACACTTTTTTAAAATTGTTTTTAGTGTCCTAATTAGTAGTTGAAGGAATGAAGAAAATTATTAAAATCAGCGTATTATTGAGGAAAATTTGCATTTGTGAATACACTTTTCTGCCAATAAAATAATTACAATTCCTATTTAATCTATATAACAATTACAATGAGGAAAAAATAACAAAGTATAGCACACAATGTTAAGTTGATCTCTGTTTCAGTTTTTGAAGCGAAGAATGTAGATAGAGCAAACCAAAATTATTTTATAAGCGCAAAAAAATAAAAATAAAGAAAATAATAAAATTAAAAAAAAATTAAAAAAAGGAAAAAGTTGGGAAACCCTGATATTGACGAACCGAAGGCGCCAAGGCGGTCACACGTCACTTCCGCCTGACGGCCTGAAATGCAGGCGGCCGTATTACATTAGCAAACGCTCTCTCGCGCAGCGGTGGTTTGTTGATGCTGTGAAGTGCGGCTGTGTTTGTTCACCAGACTCTCTCGGACTCTCGGTTCAGCGCGAGGATGAGCGGCGGCACGCCGTATATCGGCAGCAAGATCAGTCTGATCAGTAAAGCGGAGATCCGGTATGAAGGCATTCTCTACACCATCGACACCGAGAACTCCACCGTCGCGCTCGCCAAAGGTCAACAACACACACTACACACACTCCTCACACACAACACACACTCCACACACACTACACACACTCCTCACACACTACACACACACTACACACACTACACACACAACACACACTCCTCAAACACTACACACACTCCTCACACACAACACACACTCCTCACACACTACACACACTCCTCAAACACTACAAACACTCCTCACACACTACACACACTCCTCACACACTACACACACTCCTCACACACTACACACACTCCTCACACACTACACACACTCCTCACACACTACACACACTCCTCAAACACTACACACACTCCTCACACACTACACACACTCCTCACACACTACACACACTCCTCACACACTACACACACTCCTCAAACACTACAAACACTCCTCACACACTACACACACTCCTCACACACTACACACACTCCTCAAACACTACACACACTCCTCACACACTACACACACTCCTCACACACTACACACACTCCTCACACACTACACACACTCCTCACACACTACACACACAACACACACTACACACACTCCTCACACACTACACACACTCCTCACACACTACACACACTCCTCACACACTACACACACACTACACACACTCCTCACACACTACACACACTCCTCACACACTACACACACTCCTCAAACACTACACACACTCCTCACACACTACACACACTCCTCACACACTACACACACTCCTCACACACTACACACACTCCTCACACACTACACACACTCCTCGGGGGCTTCTCTTGGTGTTGAGAGTAGTGTTTAGCAGCGAGGCTGTGTCTCAAATGTAGTGCGCTGCTCCACACAGACAGCAGTCTCGAGCGCTTAGCCTCGCGGCACCCTGTTCACCTGCTGAACGACTAGATTAACGCGTCTGTCATGCCCGACAACGTGTAAACGCTGGCTGTCTCTAGGATTTCACACAGCGTGTTACAGTGTGTTTAATGTAGGATTTCCTCCCGTCCAGCTGATAGTTGTTGTCTAACAGTGATGCGTACTACTGTTAACCATGTTAACCAGAGTTTAGTTTGATTAACCAGTATCACTGTCACTGTTACTACTGTAAAATCATAGTCTACATGTGGGATCCCTTTGAAACGGTGTAAGCTGACTATTGTGTTGATTATTATTATTATTATTATTATTATTATTATTATTATTTTTTAATTGATGGTAAGGTTAGTGGTGGCTAATGTAAAGATGCCACAGTTTTTGGTATTTTGGCTGAAATTGTGGTCACTGTTAAATCTCTGGACTAATTGATTGTCACTCTTATTTTATTTTATTTATTTGAGTATAAGCAGTACACTGACACTTTTTTTATTGCTTTAAATAATTTAATTTAATTTTCTTGCTGTGTGTGTGTATATATATATATATATATATATATATATGTATGTGTGTGTGTATGTTTTATATATATGTTATATGATTGTATGTGTAATTTCTAGAAAAATATAGTTTCTAGAGAGAGAGAAATCAAATTAAAACACAGTTCTATGGGGAAAATAGTGATGAAACACTGTGACTTAACACTTATTAGTTTAACTATATAGTAACTAAACTGTTAGTGATGTTTCAGTTGAGAATACCATCTCAACTGCTTTTTATGAGCACTATTCATTTATAGCACACAATAAAGCTAAGATTATATCGTCGCTGTCGGGTGGAAACCTTGTATGTCCAAATTTTGTCAATTTCATATTTTTTCACAAATCGATGCTATTGGTCAGTCCCCACGTGGGTCTGTTATTGTTACAAATTAATAGCCAATCTAAAGTGTTGAAAATAGCTTGAGCGCAAATCTCTTAACTCCATTGGACACTTCAACTGTCTGAGAATCCTCGTAACTCCACCTCTTCTTCACTCCGCGGGAGCCTCGCGGCATTATGTCTCCTCAACAGGCACTTGCAGAAGGGGGGGCTTTGGGGGCTCAAGCCCCTGCCCTTTATCAAAATTATTCAAAAGTGCCCCTCTCAGACAAATAGCAATGATATTGTAGTCAATAAAACAAAATGAATTTGAATTATAATTAACATGACAATGTGCACAAAACAGTAACTAATCGCTCAAAAGTCGGAAAATTCCTCTTTATTTTTAGATATCTGTCCATCTGAGGCTGTTATGGGTTTCGTGTGTTTTGCTCGACTGACTGATATTCCACAGTCTGTTCAGAAACCATAGGCTCTCAAGCCATATATGGTTCTTTGAGTGAATAGATCGACGGGAAGGAAAGAAAATAAACCAAACAATATTTTAAACTTTTTTTTTTTTCCAACAGTAATCAAAGTTAGTGTGTCGATTTGATAAAAAAATCCATATATTATATAGTTTAGAGAATATTACATAATTCATCAATGCCCGTTTGTCATGTATAATACACCAACCAATCATGATCTGACACATTTCATTGGACAATAATGTGAATTGGAGCAGACATAGCACTGTTTGTTGTTTGGAAATGGTGAGGTCAGACTTAACAACTGAATTACTTACTGTGGAAAAGCTGTCTGATTTTAAGAAGATTAGAGTCAATTACCTTTTATTAAATTTAAATCTCAGAGGAAGACAAATTACATGTATGTAAGCTCATTTAAAACTCATGATTTGCTCTTTTAATTCTTGTTTCAGTGCGCTCCTTTGGCACTGAGGACCGACCCACGGACCGCCCCATTGCACCCAGGGATGAGATATTTGAGTATATTATATTCAGAGGAAGTGACATCAAAGACCTGACGGTGTGTGAACCTCCCAAACCGACATGCTCTCTGCCTCAGGACCCCGCCATTGTTCAGGTATAGACAAGGACACACTCAGGGCTAATGAGTGCCCTGTACAAACAAAAACATGAAGGTTTATAATAAACTTAACTTATTATAACTGCAAGTAGTGTATTTTAGGCACATGTAGGCCAAAGCCTGGTGAGCTGCCTATTGTTAGATCCTTTCAAGACATCAGGAAAGCCAAGAATTTGGATCCACTCTTTTTTTTACCAGATCCTTACAGAAGTCTGGATGTATAGTTTTGTCTGGTATCCAAAACTGTTTTTAACTGTCTTCTGTTAGACAAAGAAGCAGACGGAGGCAGTATAAAAGAGTGGGAAGCAGGAGACTTGTAAAAAATGAGCAGTGTTTATTGAATAATCGTACACAATCTTGGTTGTGTCTGTTTTAGTGCTTAGTCTGGCTTTGTTGTTTTATCAAAGTAATGGAAAATGAATGCTTCACTGCATCAACCAGTGACGTTAAAAACCTTGAAATGGAAACGTTATCGTGAAGAAAAATATCTCATGGAACCACAGTCATAAGATTAAACAAAAACAAGCATGGGAAGAGTGAAGGAAATGGATGTTTAAGTCTAAATGCTTAATGCTATATATATATTTGAACAATTATTTAACTATATCATGTACTGATTCAAGCAAGTTTGGGATTTCTGTAATATCTGCTAAACCTGTTCTCTGGATTTGGCCAGAGATTAAAATATTTCAACCGAATCCATTAATTTGTTTCAATAATTACTAGGGCTGTCAGTTGATTAACATTTTTAATCTAATCAATTACAGAGTGCTGCGATTACTTAATCGCAAACTAAATGTGGCCGTGAAAATACCCCCAAAATATAATTTAAGAAAATGTAAAGCTGTTATTGTGTTAAATGTTTAGGAACGTGTAAAAAATAATTTGAGAAACATCTCAGTATCTTGTTTTCTGTTTGAAATAAGATTATTTTGCTTACACCCAGCAGATTATTTTGCTTGTTTCACACAAAAACTCACTTAATTTTTTCTGAAAAAAATACCATTTTTACTTGTCTAGAAAATCCTTCTTGATTTAAAGGGATAGTTCACCCAAAAATGAAAATTTGATGTTTATATGCTTACCCCCAGGGCATCCAAGACGTAGGTGACTTTGTTTCTTCAGTAGAACACAAACAAAGATTTTTAACTCAAACTGTTGCAGTCTGTCAGTCATATAATGGCAGTCAATGGAACCCACGGCTTTGAGAGTCAAAAAAACATACACGGACAAAACCAAATTAAACCCTGCGGCTCGTGGCGATACATTGAGGTCTTAAGACATGAAACAATCAGTTTTTGCAAGAAACTGAACCGTATTTGTCATTTTTTTACCTCTGATCCACTGCAATGTCCAGCTGTCCTGAGCGCGTTCACAACATCTGGTGCGTTACGCGTCAACGTCCTCATTGATAGTAGATGCAATCTGTTGCGTGTATATGTCACTCATTGTTTAGATCGTTTCCGCGCATGCGTCTACTATGCCAGGGCATGTTGACGTGTCACGCGCCGGATGTTGTGAACGCGCTCAGGACAGCTGGACATTGCTGTGGATCAGAGGTAAAAAACGACAAATACTGTTCAGTATATGACTGACAGACTGCAATGATTTGAGTTAAAAATCTTTGTTTGTGTTCTACTGAAGAAACAAAGTCACCTACATCTTGGATGCCCTGGGGGTAATCAGATAAACATCAAATTTTCATTTTTGGGTGAACTATCCCTTTAAGAATTTTTAGATATTTTGGCTGGAAACAAGACAAAAAAAAAAAAAATCTAAGAAAAGCATTTTTTGCAGTGTAGTTCCATCAGAAAAGAACTAAAAATGTAGTCTAGGTAGGCAGCTCATTAGCTTTCAAATACTGAAACTAGCAAAAACCTGTACTAAGAAATGAAATCTTTGAGCTTTGTTTGATGGTTCTTGGATTGCATAGTGTTGGTTTTCAGTTTGTCGTTGTTCATGAGCAGTTCTTGAGCAGTGACCTCATGCTTTATTTGTCTGTTAGTCCTCTATGGGATCTTCCACTGCCCCTCCATCATCCTTCCAGTCTGGGAACTCCTACGGGCTGTTCAACCGTCCACAAGTCACGCCATACACCCAGTTCAACCCCAGCCCACTGGTCTCACCGCAGTTTGGCACTGTTGGAGTCGGTAAGTCCCCTTCACAGCTTTGTAATGGAGAAGATGAGGAACATTTTATAATAACATACAGCTGCGAAATACTGCAACACCTCCAATGATTTTTTTACAAGGTTCTGAGCAGAAGTGACAGAACAGGATATTTAAGTCCGCATTTGATGATCCTGTGGCACCTCTGATGTGTGTGCCTGCTCTTCCTTTCCTCACAGGAAGTACAATGGGATTGTTTGGTAGTGACACTGGCATGACTGCAGCACTGTCTCAGAGCAGTACTGTTGCCTCTGCTTTCAACAGTGACACTTTGAGTGCATTCGTAACAGAAGGTAAACCTCTCCCTGTGGGCCAAAATCAAACTATTCATAAGCCAAATGATCTGGGTTCATCTAACTGCCAAATCAAATCAAAATTTAACTTTTTCAGTTTATCAGTGTGAAATAAAGCTACGTGTTTAGTATTCGGCAAGATCCTAACAGTTTGGTGGTCTCTTGTGTCTCTGTTGTCTCTTGAAAGTTTCATGTGTAACAGTTTCACTTCTCACTCTCAGGGGAAGTTTTAAGGCACCTGCATGTAGAGGAAAAATGAGGGGGTTTAGTAGCTTTCTGATAACCTAAATAACTCACAGGCCACGTACACTGCAGACATTTGGGAATAATCACATTAAATGGGATATACAGGAGTTGACGTAATGTAACTGGGAAAATGGATACAAACTGTTTAAAGGTGCTGTATGTAAGTTTTTGACTCGACTAAAGCATAAAAATACCATAATATGTTTGCAGGTATTTAAGAAACGTTCTAAGTTAACATACTTGTTTATCTGAAAAACAATGCTACGGTCAGTTATTCTCCTTTGAAAACGTGCGTTCCGTGTCGGAATGTCTGTCTTTGTTTTGGTCTGTGTAACCCGCCCACTGCCAGTTTACCCAATTGTATTTTGGCACCCCGCGTTGCCAGTTGGCAGAAAACAGTGTATTTCATTTCATTCATCGTCATGTGCGCTCGTTCCTGTTGGTGTCTTCAATCTGGCAACCTGTGTGTGTGTCAAGTCTGAGGAGGAGGGGCTGGATGAAAAAAAAAAAAAACCCTCTCCGATATTTTGAATTTGGATTGCAATACCTAGTTCAACCACTTGGTGTTAATCCTACACAGAGCATGTGAGCGGAGCGGCGTGACACTCAGCTCAATATTCTGCTCTGGGGGCATGTGCTCCGCTCAGTCGCTCACGGCCAAAGCAAATGCTCCACTCACCGGTAAACCAAATCCTGCTCAGATCATGCTCCGACATAAAATTTCTCCGGTAGGCCGAATAGTTTTTTCCCTGTTTATAATGAAATTCTTGAATAAATGTCTCAAAGCAGTAGTCCGATAAGTAACGGTTATGTTTCAGGGTGACGTTCAGCTTGTACTTTTTAAAATTAATTTCATTAATTTAAATGTATTAAATTAAAATTAATTTAAAAATGTCTGTTTTTGAAGCCACTTGACAAACCTTCCTAAATTCAATAACTGAAAAAGTATATTTGATTTTCATTAGTCCTACTTTATTTCCATGAAAACACAGCTTCAGTTATTGTACAACAGAACATTCAAAACATGCACACAAGATGAAATGCAGAATTTCACAAAATACACCTTGCTTATCAAGCCCACACACAAGATGAAATGCACTTAACATAGAATTTAGTGGCGTTAATAAAAGAAACACTTTCTAAAATTAAAATAGAACAAAACTGCGGGGAAATGCAGCCTGTTAAAACGTCTGTCAATCTTTACAGTATTTTAGAATGTACCTTATTTTAGAAACATTATTGACAAACTATTGCTTAGCCTGTTCCACAGTTTCTCGAACTAGCAATTTACCAAAGGGCATTTTGGGTTGAGCGAGCGGCGCTGAGCGCATTGAGCGAGTGGAATCTTCAGAAAGGCGCTCTCCGCTTTGAAGGAAATATGACTGCTACGCTCCCGCTCCACTCCGCTCACATGCTCTGATCCTACATACAGCACCTTTAACTTATTTACTTGACCAGACTAACTTTAATGAACAGAGACATTGTTGTCTGATAATAAACATTAATTCTCATCTTTTTGACTTTTTCAATAGACTCAAGCTTGCTAATCTTGCTTAGTGCCCTCTTGTGATTGCAGCGTAGAGGGTTGCCATCCCAATAAATCCTTGGGAAACTTCACTGTTTCACAGGTTTTCTTGGTTGCTCTCCAGAAAGAGACTCAAATTAGTGGGTCAGTAGTACATGACAACCCATCACTCATGTCCTGGCTGCAAGCTCAGTTCTTCTCTCTGGTTCCATAACAACAGTATATTCTTTCTGGTGATTCTTCAGCCTTTGTGCTGTCGCATAAGTCTTGGCCTCCACATTGTTGTGGCTGTTCACAGTAGGGAGTTCCCCTATCCAAACCATCCAGCTCCTTGTACTTGATGTCCCCTCTGATGCTTCCTGGCAACCTCTTTCCAGGATTCTGCTTGCTCCACCAGAGCAAATTTCTTTCTCTCTGACCACATAGTTATGTTTGGTCCCAGGGTTGTGGACAGCATAAGATCAGAGTAGAGGTGGGCGATATAACCAATATCTTATCATGATATGAATAATAATCTTTCACTGGAACAATATATCACAACAGTTATTTTTGCTTTTAAAATTTGATACCATAGAAATTTCATCATTTTTGTCACCAGAGTCAATATCACAAAAAAAAAACCTAATACTAGCCCAAATGAGAGGAGAAAAAAAAAAAAAAACACAAACTCAGCAAAGAGAAGTAAACAGTCAGCGATTAAATACGAGTAAGAAAATGATTACAAGCAATCTGACAAAAAAACTACAGTACAACATAAGAAATGCTGCATGTAAATACTTTATATGTAATCGAATGTATAAAAACACTGCATATTCTTCACCCTATATATATGGATGTATATGTATGTGTATATATATGTATGTGTATATGTATATGTGATATATAAAATATAATAATATTAAAGTTCCTAAAGGGATTTAGTCAAGCACAGTGAGAGATTTTCTCTCTTCTTGTTTGATTAACATGAATTACAGACAGCAGGAATATTAGACTGCTGTCACTTTAAGAGCTGCCTGGATCTAATGTACTGTTACACTTGTTTTCTTTCTCAGCTGTTTACTTTCACTAAAGATGTACTGTTTACGAGGATACTTGCAAAGATGAGCATTTTGACACAAGTGTGTATATTTAACCGTTCAAGGCCTGTAAAGCAGCAAAAAATAACTTGCTTCAGTACTCCCGTGCTCTATGAGCACAGTCTTCACATGCGCGCCTCTCTCAGACAGCGCGAACATATAGCGAAATGAGTTCTTTCATTGCTAATTGTTTCAACGGCTTAAAATCACTTGTTTTTAAACCACAATAGCCTCTTTTCCACTGTCGAGCCAGTGCTTTAAACGGGCCGGGCGAGCCTAATAGCCTTGGACCTGTAGCACCAAGCCCAAAATCACGATGCGTTTCCACCGTCGGGCTAGAAGCTCCGCTGCGCTTCACTAAAACCCGCCCTTAACACACCTCTCTGGAACATCGTCACGCAACCCTATCATTTCCACAACAAAGAGAAGTTATCAGAAACTAATAAGAAATAAGTCACTGGAACTAGCGCAATCACAAAACGAACATGATAAAAGTGGCCGTTTGTTTGCATGCTTTGTTAAAGATTAAAAAAGCTTCAGTGTTTTACAATAATAAGTGATACATTTGATCATAATGAATTAATTTATCTGGATTGAAAATTAGTCACAGAAAAAAAGCGGTATGAACCGTTATGTCACCAGGGTGGCCGCAGGTCCTTAAAGTCTTAAAATGTCTTAAATTCAGATTCGATGGGTCTTAAATATTTTCGGTCCCAATTCCGCAAAAATTTCTCCAGTCTAACGGACCTGTGACTGTTTACAATCATTGGACAGACAGACAGACAGACAGTTTGTTTGCATGTATTTGTATGAGAAAGTATGTATTTTCTATGTTGTTATGTGTTGCTATGTTGTTTCTATGGGTCTTTGCCGTATCATGATATGCAACTGCATTCATCTTATTTCATTTTGTTTTTGGACTGGGCAAATGTCTACTGTCCAACTTAATTATTTGTGCTGACTGTTTGTGACTGTGAAATGACTGTCCATTGTGTTCCTGCTTTGGTAAAGCGTCCTTGAGCCTGGAAAAGGCGCTATATTAAACTTTTATTATTATTATTATGTATCCCCCCAACATTTCTTATTTGTATATTTATTTATTGCAGTTGTAATTGTGCAGTGTAAATTAATTTTTGATAACAGCCTAGTGTAAATTTAATCTATTGATCAATTGTAAGAATTTGACATGAAATATGATGCATACATTTAGGTTTAAAAAATGTATGCAAGGTTTAAAAAATGGCCTAAATATCCTGAGGTTAATATAAAAAATATGCACATAAATGTAAAAGCTAATAGAACACAGATAAAATATTGCTTCAGAATAAATTGTTTGCATTACTAGAAATCTCGGTCTTGCGGTGCTTTTGTGGGGATATTTTGTATGGGTCTGCTGATGTGAAAAGTTTGCTGTATATCATAATAATAAATAGCATTTTTGACAGATATAAATATAAAACATTAAAAAACTAAATATTACATTATACGTATGTAAAATAATGTGATTTCCATCAGAGGTTTGGTCTTAAATTTCATATAAGGTAGCATTAAAAAGGTCTTAAAGTCTTAAATTTAACTTGTTCATATCTGTAGACACCCTGTGTCACAACTACTTGGAAGAAAGAGGGCACATAGCCTGCTTATTCAGTCGAGTTTGTTTCTGTTTATTTGTAGTCACAGTATAGCCTACATCACATTTAGATGATTATTTCTATATTTTTTTTCCATCAAAAATACGACCCGAGTAGCAAAGGGAGCTCCCGAACAAAAAGCATTATATTTTTATGACATATGTGAAGCTAAAGTCTCGAGACGAGACTTATGACAGATAAAACGTGTTACTAAATAAATACATGATTGTGATAGAGAATGAGAAGCTGACATCTGATTTCTTCAAGTGGTCGTATTTACCATGTTTACTATGGTAACGTTAATGGCTAGCGTGTATCTTTTGCATCGCTTATTAATATTTCTGCCTTGTATGGTGATCATAATCCACATCGGATCTCAAACAGAAGTTATTTCAAACACTCGCTGCAGTCTGAAAGTGAGTTTTGAGTTAAAATTATTTTAAAAGCTTTAATGCTGGTGTTATTGTTTACTTTATGAAATGATCCGCGGCTCTCCAGATGTGCAGAAACTCCGCCTTTTTTCATAACCACTCCTCTAGCCCCAGCTGGCCCGCTTTGGCCCAAGGTTTTCGTCGGGCCAAAAAACCCGGGCCATTGGCCCCGACGAAGCACCGACGAGGCACGATCAAGCCCCGGAAGTGACAGTGGAAACGCGACTGGCCTTGGCACGCACTAGCACGCCCGCTTTTGGCCCGACAGTGTAAACGCGGCTAATGCTTAAAAACGTGTGCAAAGGATAAGTTTTCATGACCACATAGCACAGCAACATCATGTGATTGTATAACAGTGATAGAGACAATAGTCAAATTTCTAATGGTTGATAATTTTCTACCGGTATATCGCCCACCCCTAGATCAGAGTATTAAAACTTTCCACCTAGGTACATCTCCACACCTATGGGCACAGTTTAGCACATTTGGTGCAAAATGGGGACAAGTGACTTGCACATTCCTTAATGTCCTGACTGTGTGCTTCATCCTGTCCTGATTCAGAATGCCTGTGAGCATTGACAGGATTGACAGGATGTGTGCCTTTTGAGGCCCCTTGACTCTGCAGAGTTTGCAAACTGAGACTTTTCACAATCACCACCTGTGCAAATTCTCCAGGGATTAGAGGGTATATTAGACAACCCTTAACAGAAAAGACTGAAAACTGCTCCAGCCTCATGTAGTCTTCAAGGTGGCAGGACCTACCTTGACCATTCTCCTTGAAGCCAACTCTGGCCCTCAAGGTGTGCAATGTCCTGCAGAGTTGAGCTCCACTCCTAATCAAACACTCCAAAAAAAAAAAAAAAGACTGAAGTCTTCAGGTTTACTTCAAAATCCCAAGTGGGTGTGTTTGTTTGTGTGTGTGTTACAGTCATCACACACTGTGGTCATGTGTATAGACCACAAAACTCTGAAGGATCTTGGGGTCCAGAGCTATCCACCATTAAGCTGGGTTGTCCCCATTGTTGGAGGTGCAGTGTGCTAAGACTATTCCTTTCAGTGCTTGGGTTTCCTGTGATGTTCCTTGGTTTACGTGGCCATTCTTTTGGAGCTACTGGTGCACTAGGAAACCACTTCCACCATGATTGTGTTGACGTTAGCCTCTGTGACTTGTCCCTGTAGGTCAAAAGTCACAAGTCAAAATTTGTGAACTACTTCTAAAGTTTGGTTCTGTGCAAATTAAAAGCTGCAGTCCGTAACTTTTTTTTTTTTTTTTTTTTTTTTTTTTTTTTAAATGATCCAAAATCAATATTTGAGCAAGTACATAACCAGCCAGTGTTCAAAACTATCACTTTACTTTAGCCCGATTCACAACGGTTAGCTTATAATGTTTTCTAATTTGAGTAGTACGGGTAGGTTTTCGTGGGAAATTCGAGCATGGCACTGCGTCATTACGTCACGTCTGTAAACAAAGTTGTTGTCCCGGCTAGTAGGCTATATAGCATGTGAGGATCCTGCAGGTGACAGATCGTTTAGCCTTTTCTAACAGCAGCTAGAATAATTAAATGTCAAAAAAATCATTTTGATGGCGGATTGTAATCCAAAAAGGATTATATGAAACACATGTGAATGAAATTAAATTATATTCCAGTTTGAAATGTGCTTCTGATTACAGATAGCCTGGGATTACACAAGATTTGTATTTTAAAGACAACCAGTTCGAAGGGAGCATAGTGTGCTTTTTGGGTTAAAAGAATTTCTTAATATGAAATTCGAATGATATGAGAATTAGACTAGACTGTACAGAAATTGAAATCTACACACTATACTCAGTCACGCAATGCTGATGTTGTTAACATTAATAATTTTAGAACAAAGTATTACAATAATAATAATTTGCACGGTTTGATGTGATATGAGCTAATCAATCATTAGATTTAATCACCATTTGTAGTGCGATTTATTGTAATGCTTTTTTCCTCAGTTTGTCAGAACAAATGTGGCAGACTTGTTGACAGATGACAATATCCGGTGTGAATTCTTATTCGAGTCATATATTCCAAGAAGTAGGCTAGAATCTGTGATTACTAAGTACAGGATTCACACCGGTACGGTGACTGACAGTTACACATACTCAAAACATAGATTCATCTGCGCTGAACCACAACCCCATGCATGGAATATAATTCCGCAAGGAACTGTAATTCCAGGTTTTCAAACATAGATGGTGACAAAGAGGCAAAACTTACGGACTGCAGCTTTAATGTAAGTTTGGTTGTCACAACCTGAAGTTTTCGGTTGTCGCTTCTGAACTCTGTGTACACAGAGCTGGTTTAAGCCCTCTACGACAACTGTATTTAGCTGCTGTGTGTGCGTGGCCACTGTGTGTCTTTTGACACTTTGATTTACAATTTCTCCAAGTACTTTATATTTGAGTGTAGGTCTGCCCCCGACTAAAGATTTTTCTGGTTGACTGGTAGTCGTTCATATGAAGCATTAGTTGGCTGATTGCATGTTTATTAATATAAACAATTTAAATCATAATAATGAGCCTTTAATTGCCTACATAGCCTATGTGCTCAAGTGCATGCATAAGCTTGCCACAGCACAGTGACAGAAGAATGAATGTTTATGAATGTGTCAGGGAAAAAGAGTAAGGAGGCTGCATTAACATTTTAATAATTCATTGATAAACTAGTGCTTTGTTTTTGGTTTAAGAGATGAAGTCGGCGACACTGACTCGTCATCTCCGCAGTGGTGGATGTGCCTGTGCATGTTTCATATGGGTAACATAATCGCAGAATATTTGTTTTCCATTTGAATTGGTTCATTTGAAAGTTGACATTTCGCTCTCTATAGATATATTTTTCATGTCTGTAAGACAAATATACACACAGTTTTGGAGTTTTGTGCTCAAGTTCACAGAGACTGAGACGCCAGAAAGCGCATCCTGATTGCTTTCATTATTTTACAAAAGCGCAGATTGTTGTTATTGTGAGTGCACACAAATAAACGTAGTCTTTACAGATTTGAAAGATGTATTACTCTTATCTGTATGAGCAAAAATGAGGAAGTATTTTAAGAGCAAGTGAGCGCATTGGCACCTCCATCTGTCCTGCAGTGAGCTATTGTTTAGCTTCCACACTCCGTACACTTGAACAGCGCACATTTTTCCACGTTAACATTAGAGCGAGCGGCCATGTAATATTGCTGCTACTTACCTATTTCAGATGATAAGCCATATTTGAGGCTGATGAATGATAGGCGAGCGTTTGGATGTCCTGCCCGATGTAGCCTACTACTGTATTACAACATAGACCAGCCGTTAACGATCTGCGTGACTTCGCCAATGTGGATTTTTATTTATTTTATTTTCTGCGATTTTAAGCAAGTAATAAAATTTGTTGACCAAACCTCTTCTGGTTGACTAACGTTTAGGGGGCAGCCCTAGTTGAGTGTGTGTCTGGATTGTGGTGACCTCTGTTTAATCAATAAATGACTTCATTAACACAATTCACCAGATTTCGTCTTCTAACCAGCACTGATTTCCTCACATCAGGGTGGCTGCAGTTCTTAACCTTTTAACGAACCTCTAAACGGTAGATAACGTAAGAGTCTTTTAACTTTCACCATTGTTTTTATACAGATCACGCCAATCTGGCTCTGGATCCTCTGAGAAAGAGCCCCCCAGCGGAACCTGCTGCCCCATCAGCAGCTGCGGTCACCGCCGCTGCTCCTGCCGCCGTGTCTCGCAAGAGCCCCGTGGAAACTCGTGCAGCCTCCACCAATACACAGACGCCTGTGGACCTCACAGAACAGACTAGGGGTAAATCCAGATGCCACGAACTTGCTGCTCAAGACCGAAGTGTTGCAGTTCAGTGTTACCACTTTTCCAAATGATGCTTAAAGGGATAGTGCACCCTTAAATAAAAATTCTGTCATTAATTATTTATCCTCATGTCGTTCCAAACCTTCGTTCATCTTCGGAACACAAATTAAGATATTTTTTTATGAAATCTGAGAGCTCTCTAACCCTGCATAGAGAGTACCACCACGCATTTGCGCGCTTTCTCTACAATGGAATCAGCGTTGTTTACGCTAAGGAGAAAACGCGCGCATGCTGAACATAAACAACGCTGATTACGTTCTGGGGAAAGCACACACGTGTCGTGGTACTCTCCAAAATGGCAGAAGATGGTAACTCGGGGAGAATAATTGTTGAATAAATTACTTTTTGTGGAAAACAAAGGAAACAAAACTATTCTCGTAGCTTCGCAAAATTGAAGTTGAGCCACCATTGTCACATGGACTGTTTTACTGATGTCTTTGATGTCGGGCCCTTCACACAGAAAGCTTCTTAGCGTCTAAAAATGTTTTTAAAAAAAAAAATAAATAAAAACAGCACAGAATGTGAGACGTGATGCAATAACGGAAATAACAGAAAATAGCCAAACAACAGAGTTGATAGAGAATATCAGGCTCTATTTTTAAGAAACAGGTGGTCATAATCGCTTGAAGAAATGTTATATAATTGTTATATATATAACATATATTATGTTTTATTTATATATATATATGTGTGTGTGTGTGTGTGTGTGTGTGTGTGTGTGTGTGTGTATATATGTGTGTATGAGGGGCCGTACAAGCCATAATTCATTCTGGCACTCTCACACACATCCATTCTCCTTTCACACACATATATTCTCCTTTCACACACATATATTCTCCTCTCACACACATACATTCTCCTTTCACACACATACATTCTCCTCTCACACACATACATTCTCCTCACACACACATACATTCTTCTCACACACACATACATTCTCCTCTCACACACATACATTCTCCTCTCACACACATACATATCTACCTTTTTTTTTTTTTTTTTTTTTTTTTTTTTTTTTTGGTATCCATTACTTCGTTTAAACAGGAAGTCACTCTCAGACCAGGAAATACATGTGCAAGACTTGCTCAGCTCTTCCTTGCAATTTTACAATGATGCTAGTTATTCTCTTTTCTTTTGAAGTATAGTTTTTACTTTTGGGAGTAAGTAGCAATGAACATGACATCAGACATTTTTCAATAATGTGCTGGAATGTATTGAACAAATGCAAAGAGAAACAGATTCTTTTTTGGATGATAGGATACATAGAGAACTTTGTGATCACATTCAAACCCTATGTGGATTTCTGTCAGTCTAAAAATTTGTTGAGGTTTCAAGAAATAGAGCAGCAGTAACTACATTGGAGTCCTTATATGGATGTCTTTTGGATAGCAAAATTTGTCTGGGCCACAACCTTGCTTAAGTTCTGGACCAATTTTGGCTGGGTCCCCGGCCCAAAACTGGCCCACACACAAACAATTTCCTCTGGTCTAGATGTGGCCCACGCCCTGTAAAATGACTCTTATTTATTGACGTGGCCCAGATCTGGCCCGCATGCTTAGAGTGACATTGTTTTATGTGGCTCAGACTCGGCTTGGTCCCCGGGCCAAATGTGGCCCAGAAACGGCTAAATGTAATTCAGCAGTGAAACACAAATACAACCATTTAAAAAGATTAAAGTACTTTAATAGAAATATATATTAACAATCAACAAATGCACTACAGTATAAACATTAACACACTTTTTAAACCACAAAGTTACAAGTAAATTTATATATATATATATATATATATATATATATATATATATATATATATATATATATATATATATATATATATATATATATATATATATATATATATATATAAAAAACATTGTGTCATAATTCAGTTCAGTTCTTATCAAATGGTGTCAGTGCAGTCAAGTCAGTAATATTGCTGAATATTAGGAGTCTTCAACTACGCAAGACAAAAGGCAACAGTGACAAGGAACCCGAACCCGAACCCACACAAGACCAGGCTCAGTCAGGAAACCAGTTCTCCTCTGGCCAAACGAATGAACGTGGTGTGATTTATTCCAGGCTGCATTACAAGTCAGATTGCGGATTGATATCATTCAGAATATTTCATCCAACTTCTTCTGCTTGAAGAAAAATCATTCCAGCAGGTGAAGTTGGTAAAAAGGGTCTGTGCAGAGGGCTTGTCTGGTTCTCGTTGTCTTTGCTGAGGATCTGTGCTGGGGCCATCAATGAGGTCTTCACAGGGATCTGTCATCTAATTGACATGGTCTCCGCTGACAGTCAGGGATGTGTTGTGGTCGTTCTTGGGTGCAGATCCACCGTCTGGTCTGGATACCGACTGGATCAGCTGATTACTGTAACCTAGGGATAAGGGTGAGACAGTATATAAGCGACTAATATAAGCATTGATGTCATTCTTCTTACAAATTAACAAGTACATTAGATATTATGGGAAGTGTTGCTGCTTACCCTAACAGGTGCAGCATAAAGATTCTTTAAGGGATTTGAATTATAGAAATGTGATAGTGTGTCATGTGTATGCAAGGCAAAAGAGATGGGACTTGTAAACTCACAGAGTGTGTCTGCCTCCCGAAGTCCGTCCTTTTGATCAGCTGGAGCCACCTCTTCATAGTCCCCTTCACCTGCATTTCAGCAGATTTAGCTTGAAAGTTTTTCCAAATTGCAGCTTTGAAATATATGTATAAATGTATATTGTAAGGTAATTATTAAATCTTATGCGTTACAGTTTTTTACAATCATTAGGACCAGACCCAGAATTCGCACCTTATGTTTGATGAATGTTCATGCATAAGCTCATGCAGCAGTTCTGAATTTCTGTAAAAAACAAACAAAAAAAGATGTCAGATTACATATATAAAGTGTTCAAATTAAACTTTTTAAATTTGTTTGCTCATAATAATCCCCACCACAGTAAAATATGTCCAGCATGATTTTTATCACATCATAAGGCATATACAGGTGCATCTCAATAAATTAGAATGTCGTGGAAAAGTTAATTTATTTCAGTAATTCAACTCAAATTGTGAAACTCGTGTATTAAATAAATTCAATGCACACAGACTGAAGTAGTTTATGTCTTTGGATCTAGTTTTGGGCTAGTTTTGAGTAGCAATTGGGCGGGTTTTGCTGTGAAAACCTGGCAGCCCTGCTCCTATGATTCAATAGCACTCGTTGAAAAAGACGAATCGAATGAATTCTAGCAAACAAAATGGAATTGAACTCGTTATAATTTCATTAACATTATCGTGCACTGGATACAGCTGGATACAGCACATCGTTTTTATATTAAAAAATTACTTAGTTATTCTAAAGAGACCGTAGCCTACTCATCATATTATCTCCGGAACCGAATGGTTTTTCTGACGTTATGTTATCATTGCAAACCTCCTAATAGGAACCATCGAAAAACTCTTTGTGACATTTAAAACATCAAACACCACTAGATTGCGCATTAAATAATTTAAATAACTTACCTTTTGCAGCTGAAGTATTCCTCTTGAGAACTGTGCCGCCGAACGCTCCTCAGGATTTAAAGTTAACCGAGAAATCTTTTTCTGAGTCAGCTGAGTTCCTTCATTCTTCTAGCAGCGGCCCGTCTGTGATCAGAAGAACTCGGGCCGAACGCAGTTACACACACCTACACCGAGAGCGGACCTGCCGCACATACAACAGCTTTCAGCCGAGATTGGCCCATAGAGAAAAAGCCAGAAGTGCTTTGTAGAGTCGTCGCGGCTCTGGCCCATTATGCCAGGTTTTCACAGAAAAACCCGCCCAATTGCTACTCAAAACTAACGCAAAAGTAGCCCAATTGCTTTTCAGGGGGGATCCCCTGGTAAAATTCGTATTCGGGGGTAAAATACACACTTTTTTGGCGGGGTTCCCCTAGTAAAAGTCGCATTCCAGGGGCTAAATATCACATTATTGGGGTCGCCTCAACCCGCGGACATGAAAACATCCCGAGGAAAGAGTTAAAGTAGCCCGATTCCGAGGGAAAACCACGGACTTGGCAACACTGCTTGCTACCTGCCTTCCGTTTCCACTATACTCTCTCTCTCACACACATATTCTCCTCTCACACACACACATTCTCCTCTCACACACATACATTCTCCTCTCACACACATACATTCTCCTCTCACACACATATATTTGTGCTTTCACATACATACATTCTCCTTTCACACACATACATTCTCCTTTCACACACATACATTCTCCTTTCACATACATACATTCTCCTTTCACATACATACATTCTTCTCTTACATATATTTTCTTCAGACATACATTCTATATATATATATATATATATATATATATATATATATATATGTATATATGTATGTATGTGAAAGGAGAATGTATGTGTGTGAAAGCAAAAATATATGTATGTGAGAGGAGAATGTATGTGTGTGAAAGGAGAATGTATGTGTGTGAAAGGAGAATGTATGTATGTGAAAGGAGAATGTATGTGTGTGAAAGGAGAATGTATGTATGTGAAAGCACAAATATATGTATGTGAGAGGAGAATGTATGTGTGTGAGAGGAGAATGTATGTATGTGAGAGGAGAATGTATGTGTGTGAGAGGAGAATGTATGTGTGTGAGAGGAGAATGTATGTGTGTGAGAGGAGAATGTATGTGTGTGAGAGGAGAATGTATGTGTGTGAGAGGAGAATGTATGTGTGTGAGAGGAGAATGTATGTGTGTGAGAGGAGAATGTATGTGTGTGAAAGGAGAATGTATGTGTGTGAGAGGAGAATGTATGTGTGTGAAAGGAGAATGTATGTGTGTGAAAGGAGAATGTATGTGTGTGAAAGGAGAATGTATGTGTGTGAGAGTGCCAGAATGAATTATGGCTTGTACGGCCCCTCATATGTGTGCGTGTGTATGTATGTATGTATGTATGTATGTATGTATGTTAAATGTTATATAATATAATCATGTGCGAGATGCTGCAAAAGACGCGAGCACGATGGTCATACACATCCAACTAGCATTTGTTCACGAAGAAAAACAAAGGAAAAATTGCACATTGGCATGGAAAAATGGGCTCTGTGTGAACGGCCCATAACAGGATTTGCTCTTTTTGGCTTGTGAACTGCCCTCAGAATTTGAACTCCGTCTCTTCCATGACCATGATGAGTGATGAGTAACACAATGAGGCTGCAAATGGGAAGTCAGTTTGGGTATTCCCATGTCTGACTTCATCTGAAATGTGGCGATAGTGAATCGAATTTAAGAGTCTTACTCATAGCTTTTGGAGAAGGTGTTTTAATATCCATGGCCATTTAATTAATCATTCTTGTCTGTTTTAAAAACTGAATGAGTGCTTTAGTGGTACTACAATAATGTTTGGACCTGTGATGCCCACGTTTGCTCTCCAGGTAGGTAGTTTATTAAGATGCAGCCTATGACTCGGGCTGTTCACTGAGTCACTTGACAAACGTAATGGATTCTGTGTAGTCTTTAAGGAATTACAGGCCTTTTATTAGGGCTTCTCAGAAAAGGAACAATATTAAGAATTGAGAAACATGACACCATATGAACAATACTAGAGTTAAAACAGGTTCTGCTACAAGGATTTGGTACAGCTTAATGTGTCTTAAAGAGTTATACTCTCCCAGGCACGGATGTCCCGAAACCAAGCGTACCAGAGTCCAGTCAGTCCAGAGGAGGAAACGGGGACGCTTCTAAACGGCTTCCAGGTTATAAAACGTCTGCTGAAAAGCCTTTCACTGCGGTTATGTTGTGCTGTTGGATGCAAAAACTGCATGATTCTTATAAGAGCTTCATCCATCTGTATTTCACGCGCATCCACAGAGTGGCTTTTAGCAAGCTCCTTTCTTCTAGAGGAACTTCTGAGTGGTGAATCTCATGCAACCTGATGAGTGTGTTTCACCCTACGACTAAAAAGAATAAATGCATTTACGAAACCTGTTTTTTGGACCAGTAGGCTTCACGTGTGACATTATTTTCACTAAAGAAAGTTTTCCCCGGAAGTCTCATAATTGTAATGTGCAAAAAAAAGTTAAAAGGTCTCATCGTAGTTGAAATAGTTGTACTTGTACTTTACCAATCTGCCGATCTTAATAATTAAAACTGTAATGGGAGCACATAATTGTCTTGAAAATGTGCACGTGTGCATAGTTTTTTTTATTTTAGTGGAATGTTGACCAATGTTTTCATGAGATTCACTCAGTATGCTGAATTTGCTCATATCTCCTCTGTGTGAAAAGGCTTGTTTTTTATGATTCTTGGGTGACTCTGTTCACACAAGTTATGCACGTTTACTTCGTTATAGCCTACATTTATTTTAATTTAGCTTGATTACTTCTCAATAGACAATGGCTTTTTTTTCTGCACACCAACTAAACTTAACTAAAGTCTGTGAGAATAGACATTACATTTTTTATTAGCAACTGAATGTCAGCATGCTTATTTTTTTTATTATTTTTTTTTTTTTGTAATGTTTATAAATATGTATATTTTATCTATTTATGACAGTGTATTGTATCTAGAGCTATAATCGTGTGTTTGTTCTGCTCAGCTGGTGGTCCTCCTGCTGCTCGCCGCGGTCGTGCCGGAGGTCATCACGGTAGAGGACGGTTCCCTGTGCGACGGGATGGACCCATGAAGTTTGAGAAAGACTTTGACTTTGAGAGCGCCAACGCTCAGTTCAACAAAGATGAGATTGACAAAGAGTTCCAGAGCAAACTCAAACTGAAAGGTACAAACAGGTTACCAAATATGCAAGATCAGCTGAAAATACAAGTAATTACACATTTATAATGATTAAGCTGGTATTAAAGTTGCTATTAACTGTAAATCTATTAAATAACACAAGTTAAAATTATAAAAGTGTACTCTTCATTATTAATCTCTCTCCTGCAAATAGTTTTTTTTTTTTGTTTAAGTACACATTCAGTATAGAGCTCACTTTCACAATATGTGAAGCAGATTAACAGACGCAGTGTAAAGCAGATGGCATTCTCATACTGTAGTCTAGAGAAATATACAGGTATATTTCTGTGTACTAACTGTACATGTTTGTTCAGATGAGAAGTCCGATAAGGCTTTGAATGGCGAGGAGAAAGGTGATTCAGGGGTCGACACTCAGAACAGTGAAGGAAACGCTGATGAGGAAGATCCTCTCGTATCAAAGTGCTACTACGATAAATCCAAATCCTTTTTTGACAACATCTCCTGTGACGACACAAGGTCACATCACATCCAGCACACCTTTAATATGAGCCTAAACATTTGATATGAACAAATTCATCAATCTTGTCATTCTACCTGACTTTTAAACAGGAAGGAGAGGTCTGGAGTGTCTGGTTTCCCCCGGTGAGTACAGCAGAAATAGCCTTGGTTTGTGTAGAAACGTGCAACAAAAGATTAGTAAAATGTATTTGAACATGTTTTCATCATTTCATTGTTAAGAGAGAGGAGGCAGACCTGGGCGGAGGAGCGGAGGATGAATGCAGAGACGTTTGGCATCCCCTTACGGCGGGGCCGCGGAGGCTTCAGAGGTCGCGGTGGCATGGGCTTCAGAGGGGGCCGGGGCCGCGGAGCCGGACGGGGGTCGTTTGGATCTTACCCTGGTGGAAGTGGCTTCAGAGGAGGATTCAGAGGAAGTCAAGGAGGAAGAGAGTTCTCTGATTTTGAATACAGGGTAATGAGCGAGTCAAAAATGATTCTTCAGATATACATCCACATTTTATTTAAATGTGCTTTATAATATAAATGTATGGTGCTCTAATAGGGTAAAAATTGTTGACCTGTTATTTTTTATCTAACACAAGATGGCAGGAATGCACTAAAAATAATTTTAATTAAGTTTTAATTATATAGTGCTTTTGCAGTGCTCAAGGACACTTTACACTAAAGATACAATTAGAAAAGAAAAACATCAATATAATAAGCAGGAATGACATTAGTACAAGTGAAAAAAACAATGAAACACAATGAGAAAATGGAACACAATAAGAATAACATTCAGAAAATAAATAGATGTAGGACATAACTTAAAATTATAATATTAAGAAAACAGATGAGTTTTAAGAAGTGATATAAATTCTGAAATGTTGAAGCAAGGTGAGACTGAGGGATGCTGAGAAGACCAGAATCAGAGAAGTGTAATGAGTGAGTTGGGTTGTTAGGGAGGAGCAGCTTACAGAGGTACCAGGGAGCCAGGTTGTGCAACAATTTAAAAGTGAGCAGGAGAATTTTGAATTTAGTATGATATACGAACGGAAGCCAATGGAGATTGAGCAAAATTATAGAGTGATGTGGGCAGCGCACTTGGTGTGGGTGAGTAGTCTAGCAGCAGAATTTTGAAAATACTGTAACCTGGAAATGGAACTGGCAGGTAAACCAATGAAAAGGGCATTGCAATAATCAAGGCGGGACGAACCAAAAGCATGAATAATGGTTTTAGCATCTTTAACACTAATGAAACGACGGAGCATGGCAATGCGACATAATTGAAAGAATGCTGATTTGGTGACAGTAAATATGAGCTTGAAAGTAGAGAGATGAATAAAAAATAACGTCTCAGTTCCATATGTAACCCTCATTCCCTGATGGAACGATGATACCTGTGTGCACGGGGAGTGGCTCAGCTTGCAAAATCCACTAGCCAAATTTCATTGGCGTTTTCTCTTAATCAGAGGATTAGGGCTCCCAAGTAAGACCCCATAATGTTGAGTCACAACATAACTTGTAATGACCAACAGATTGGGAACACCTAGACTTTTAACAGTAGATGATCTCTAATAAGAGTACCAGCTATCTTACAAGAAGAGTCATTAGGAATGCTTCTAGCGAGTGACTGGGTTCCAACAATAATGACAATGTTTAGTTTAAATATGCAAGGGTAGTATGTAAATAATGAATAATAGTGGGCCAAGAACAGATCCCTGGGGGACACCTTGCTTCAAATGGGCAGTAGGGGAATCGAAAATTTTGGGTTTGGATTTTGGCCCACCTAAGAGCACCTCGAATGGATCCAACTAATAAAACAATACAACAATGTAATTTTTCCCACAATTAACTGAATTTACATTCCACAGATTAACTTACTCAAAGAGTGTGCAACCCTGTTATCGCTTGATTCTCCCACTGTTTAACAATGGGGCGTTTCTTTAAATTGACATCAAGGAAGTGAAATTGTTTAGTCACTTTCTGCAGAATGGTGCACAGAAAAATGTTTTCTGTATTTATTTATTTTGTTTTACCCATTGTTGGGATGATAGCATTTATGTAGCACAGCCATTCAACCCTGTGACCAAATTTATAAGAAAATGTTCTTTAATGGGAAATAAGTACAATAGCTATAAACCAAAGACTCAGCCATTAAAATTTTTATTATTAATAATTTTTTTAGTTTATCTTTGGGAAAAAAATATAAATTATACACATTTCATTATATATATATATATTTTTTTTTTTTTTTCTTTTTTTTAGCTATTTTACTTTTTCTCTCTTAATTTGTTTCTCTAGAAGGATAACAAAATCTCTGCATAGTGATGAGAGGAAGTGGATCCAGAAGACCTGATTTGTGTGGGAACTGCATTTCGGGTCACATGTTTTGCTGAGAACGAGGAGATAAACGTACGTGTTGTAAATCTGTCACCAGCACTGGGGTTCGTCTGCTTGAAACCTGGATATTAATGAAACACCTACTCCATTTCTTCCTGAAGAGTGGAACATATACTATTTTTTGAATTGTTAATTTGAGAATATCATCTCCAGATGGTTTCAAATATATTATGATTTCTGAGGGACTTTTCCGTAGTTTATGGACCTTCAATGGTCAACCTGAATTTCATTATACTGCTGCTTACAGCTAGCATTATAATATAGAACAATGTATCGTGATGATTTTGATCACTGAATGAGCTTTATTTTTGACTCTTTGCTATAAAGTATCTTAGTGTATTTAGCATCAAAATAGACTGCCTGGAACATGACATATTTTTCTAACGTAATTTCATTCTTCAACCCCCAACATCACTATTCCTATTCCTGTAGTAAGTAGATAATTTTTTTTTTTTTATATATATATATAAACTAGTACGTTGGACTTAGATTTCTTTGGATGTATCAATCCCTTGTAAGAGGTCTGTAGTTTCTAGTGAGGTTCCTCATCAGGGCAAGCGCTTCAAGACGTGTCAGTATTGGTAGCTTCACTAAAGGACATTTTAGATATAATGGAGAAAATCACAGAAATGCTGTCTTTAGGGAAACGATTCCTTACGAATATGAAATAGCACAACTTTAAATGACACGATATGGTCAACCAGTGCAAAGCGACCTCAGTTATGCGTTTATATATTCTGTGGGTTTGATTTATATTTGATGAGGTCCACTTTGCAGTGTGTAGCACTTTGTAGCAGACGTTTACTGAGGAGTGAACATCCATCTTTACTAAGGAAATAATGCTACTCTGTGAGTCTACAGAAACCTATGCTGCAGTTACTCTGACGATGCATTCTTGCCACTTTTGAGCTTCTACCACTAACAATTATATGCCTGTCATTCAACATTCAGATCATATGTTCTTCACCTCATAAAACATCAGGTGAAACTAATGTCACACTGAGCCTAGAGCTGGCTGGAGATTTGAATACTTATGATTATTTGAGAGATTATTCAGTAGCACTGCTGGACCGTTGAAAATCCAGAATGTGTTGTGTACTGTAATGCGGATGCTGTTTATCTTTTCCCGTCTCTCCTCGTTCAGCTGCTGTGTTTTATAGTCACTGACTGCACTAGCATGATGTCATAAGGTCATGTGACCTCGTGCACATTGTGATGTCATAGCCACACCTACGCGTCGCTCAAGATGTCACTTCAGCCGCATTTTGATTGGATACATTTCATTTTGTAACCAAATTTACATTATTCTCGCTGTGAGTTTCTGCTGTGGAATAAGCAAAATGACACGATTAGAATCTTTTTTTTTTTTTTTTTTTTTTTTTTTTTTAATAAATAGATTTATGACTGAAGTTGAAGGTTTGATATTTTAACTGGCCAGTTTTTCAACTCTCAATTCACTTCAGATTTGATTGTGTAGCGTATGGCTGTGACTTCACAATGATTTTTTTTTTTTTTTCCGTTTTGTTAAATGTTTGTTTAAACTGTTGGGTTAGTTGATAATGAAAAACTCTTTTCAGATTATAGCATATATTAAAGTCCAAGTCTGTAAGACTGTAAAACATTTTGAATTTGGATTTTGTGTGAATATCCTTTTGCACTTTTCAAGCTCTTAAATTCAGAGATGCTTTGTTCCAATAATACACATTCATTTGAATCTGGCTAAAGTGAATCTTCATCTAAAGCACATGGACATGATTTAATTAGGTCTTCATAATGGAGCCATTTATAGTTAACTGGTCAATATGGAAAAAAATAAAGGTTTTTCCTTTACTCAATAATAAACATCAATGTCCTTAAAAAAAAAAAAAATCACTTTTTTTTAATATACATATGATTATTAGGAATGTTATGGTATTATTAGTCTGTTGACTTAATTCCAGAGTTTTCTTTAGAGACTGTGTATTACAGTGTAAATTCCAGCTGTGTGTTCAATGTTGGAACAGCGATACTTGCGTATAAACGGGAAGTTGCTGCATGCAGGTCTCGTCTCAAACCATCGATCTTGGCGATGTTTGTGAGGCAAATACTGTTCTGGAAATGTCTTGTGATAAACACCAAATCCTTCCATCAGGGTCGACATGCTTTCCTTGTGAACCCCGGCATGGTATCTGTTCACAACTACATGTAAAGAGGTTTTTACTAGATGCAAGAATAAACTGTTTACTATCTGTTGTGTGATTTGTTTAATTTTGGGTTGAGTGTTTATGCTCCATCCATTAGTGTGAACTGGGGTTTTTTTATTTGATTTTTTATTTTTTCCCAGACATGAAAATGTAGTTTACATTTACATTAAATGCAATTAGTTGAACGTAAGAGGACTTGCGTAAGAAAACATAAGGGAAAAAAAAAATTTACTCCCCATCAAATTGTTCCAAACCTGTATGAGTTTCTTTCTTCTGTTGAACTTAAAGGAAGAGGTCACTGTCATATTTTTCAAAGCATCATCTTTTGTGTTCAACAAAATTGACATTTTCATTTCTGGGTCGATTATCCCTTTAAGTGCATGTTTACACGCAATATCTTAATTGCCTCAGTTTATTTATTTTTATTTATTTATTTATTTTTTTATGTAGTTAATGTGTACTGCTGAATGTACTGGCAAGCATTCATAAATATATTTTTTTTCTAATTACGTATTTGTAATGAAGTTGAAATTCAGTATATTTAAAATATAATAAATTTAATATTGAATTGAAGTAAATTACAAAAAAAAGTATTTTGAAGTGTATTTAAAATGTGTTAAGAAACGGTCATTAAAGTTTGTACTCTAAAATGTACTTAAGTGGCCTTGTATGTCAGTAATATAATTTCTGTAAGTACATTTTTTTTTATAAGTATGAATAGGAAGTATGCTACAAGTGCACATATAATACAATTAAGTGCATTTTATTTATTTTTTTTTTCAAAATGGCTAATCTTCTAAAATTATTCTAAAATCTTAAAACGGATTAATACCTCAATTTAAGTAAACTCCAACTCCAATTACACTCTCAGAAAATAAATAAAAAGTTACAAAAGGTGCATATTTGTCCCTAAATGGTCATTTTTATCACCTATCACCTTCCTGAGTGTACAAAATATTTTTGTGATTGTTTGGTTACATCAAATCCCTAAACCAGAAACATCCATTCATAATGAAAAGAAAAATGTAAATAAAGAAGCACGCCATATTACGTTTAAAATGTCAAGTGATCAATCAACCTTCACAAATGTCAAATGTATTTCAAACAATTAAAATAATTAATGTTCTAATTAAAAACACATGGTCTATATTACATAACAGCCATCTGACCACCTCAGTGCAGTGTCACAGTGGGCGGGGCTACGCAGGGTTCGCTGTCGTCATTGTGGGCGTGTCGCAGTCGTGATGGGCGTGGCTGTCAGGGTTTGTCATTGGACTTCCTCCTCTCACCCTTCTGTGTGCGCTGAATGAGTGCTGAACGCTTGTGATTCACATCAGCAGCTTTGGGCCGAAGAACAGCGAGGTTTATTTGATCATGGGACTCACCAGCGACCCGAACTACCGCAAACTGGAGCAATGGTACAAATCCAGCGCCGGGAACCTCAACATGAGGGAGATGTTCGACGCAGATCAGGACAGATTCAACAAGTTCAGGTGAAACACGCATCAAACGCGCTTCCGCTGCGTGCGTTACACATTTACACTCACATTTCATCTCGCATCGCGTTGACCGCGCATCAGCTGTTTCTAGGACTTACATCTTGGTCATAAGGCCTATAATGAGCAAATCTCTTGTATATAACACAATTTATGCACTGTTTTTGTAAGGTAGCATCTTCATGAAATATCAGGCCACATATTAGTGTATATATGCGCACATCGTTACATTTAGCGTTACATATCAGCCTTGATTTCCACGTTGATGTTGCAAGGTTATTGCCACATCAGGCCAATAGTCTCGAGCTCCAGGTTCCGCCCTCTGCACTGTTGCACCTGCTTTATATCTTCATTTACACTCATATAAACACACTGATAGCATGTTTAACTCTTTATCTTTGCTTTAAAACAGTAAACATTGCCGTATTATCAACTAGACGCATAACAAGGTCATTGATCGTCGAGCATGTGTGTTTGAGCTCTGCATGCACTTTCACACTGCTCTTATGTGGCAGCATACTAATATGAGTTTCTTTTATGACTTTCATTAAATGCACATTATCAGGCGTTTCTCAAGTGCACTCACTGCTTATTCAATCTCTGAAGGGTGTATCACATCCTCTGCTGCGATACTTCTGTGTTTATATGTTGCATATTTACAGTAGTCTATTCGTATGAGAGTGCGTTAGCTGTTATGGGTTAAATTCTGATTTAGTGCTTGTTCATAAAAATCTAGAATGTATTTATTCTCAGAATAGTGTTGGCCAACAGAAGGCGCTATAGCAGCATGTTGTACGTGCCCTTTTGCACACACACTCTCTCTCTCTCTCTCTCTCTCTCTCTCTCTCTCACACACACACACACACACACCGCAGAGCTGAATCAGTACGTGAATTATACTGAATGTGTAGCGTGTGAATAATAGTAACACATTTCAACTCATTTACAATATTTGTGTAACATATTTGATTCATTTGATTTAAGATTTTATAATGTCTATAATATATTCAACTCAAACGTAATTGTAATATATAATTGTACCTAAAACAAAACCTCATTGGAATAAGCACGTGTTTGCACTGCTGACTTAATAACGTGAAACTGTCATATGAGTCTGATGATTAAGCGTGTACAGCTATATAATTATTTCTTATAATAATAATAATAATAATAATAATAATAATGAACAGTATACATGTATATTTATACAGTTTTGAATAAGTTAACTTATTGGATGTACTAATGCATATAATATATTTGATTTGTTTGTGTATATTTATGTAACTTTATTTGCATATACATTTATATTATGCATACAATTATTTATGCATAATTTTCTTACAAATTGAATCTAATTGTATGTTAATATACAAAATAAATACAACCCGAATTCCGAAAATGTTGGAAAGTGTTGTGTGTGTGTGTGGGTTTTTTTTTTTTTTTTTTTTTTTTTTTTTTAATTTGAATAAAATGAAAACTAAAAGAATTTCAAATATGATGCCTGCTACAGGTCTCAAAATAGTTGCAATGGGGGAATGTTTACCATGGTGTAGCATCTCCTCTTCTTTTCAAAACTGTTTGAAGATGTCGAGGTTATGAGTTTCTGGAGTTTTGGTGTTGGAATTTGGTCCCATTCTTGCCTGATATAGGCTTCCAGCTGCTGAAGAGTTCGTGGTCATCTTTGACGCATTTTTCATTTAATGATGCTCCAAATGTTCTCTGTAGGTGAAAGATCTGGACTGCAGGCAGGCCAATTCAGCACCCGGAGTCTTCTACTACGAAGCCATGCTGTTGTAATAGCTACAGTATGTGGTTTTGGATTGTCCTGCTGAAATACACAAGGCCTTCCCTGAAATAGAGGTCGTCTGGAGGGGAGCATATGTTGCTCTAAAACCTTTACATACACCTTTCAGCATTCATAGTGCCTTCCAAAACATGCAAGTTGCCCATACCGTATGCACTTATGCACCCCCATACCATCAGAAATACTGGCTTTTGAACTGAACACTGATAACATGCTGGAAGGTCTCCCTCCTCTTTAGCCCGGGAAGACACGTGTTCGTGATTCCCAACAAGAATGTCAAATTTGGACTCGTCTGACCATAGAACACTTTTCCACTTTGAAACAGTCCATTTTAAATGAGTCTTGGCCCACAGGACACGACAGCGCTTCTGGACCATGTTCACATATGGCTTCCTTTTTGCATGATAAAGCTTTAGTTGGCATCTGCAGATGGCACGGCGGATTGTGTTTAGCGACAGTGGTTTCTGGAAGTATTCCTGGGCCCACTTAGTAATGTCAATGACAGAATGATGTCGATGAGTGATGCAGTGTCGTCTGAGGGCCTGAAGATCACGGCCATCCAACAAAGGTCTTCGGCCTTGTCCCTTACGCACAGAGATTTCTCCAGTTTCTCTGAATCTTTTGATGATGTTATGCACTGTAGATGATGAGATTTGCAAAGCCTTTGCAATTTGATGTTGAGGAACGTTGTTTTTAAAGTATTCCAAAATCTTTTTATGCACCCTTTGACATTGGAGAGCTTCTTCCCATCTTTACTTCTGAGAGATTCTGCGTCTCTAAGACATCCCTTTTATAGCTAATCATGTTACAGACCTGATGTCAATTAACTTAATTAGTTGCTAGATGTTCTCGCAGCTGAATCTTTTCAATTTCTTGCTTTTTCAGCCCTTTGTTGCCCCTGTGCCAACTTTTTTGAGACCTGTAGCAGGCATCAATTTTGAAATGAGCTCATTTAAAAAAGTGTAAAATTTCTCAGTTTAAACATTTATGTTCTATTGCGAATAAAATATTGGCTCATGTAATTTGGAAGTCTTATTCGTTTTATTCAAATTTTAAAAAAAATGTCCGAACATTTCCGGAATTCGGGTTGTATTATGGTCACTAATAGTCTCTAATATTTAGTTATTGTTGCTACAGTAAAACTGTTAATTTAGTATTAGTTGCTAAATATTACGTAAAAATACAAAAAAGATTTTTAAAGCTTCTATGGAAAGTAACTATAGTATTTCGGATGAAAGCTTTTTTGCCATTACATTTTTGTAAGGGATGGATCAGGAATTTGAATTGTGAGGGGAAAAATAATAATTTTAATAATATTTGAAAAGTGTAATTCAGTTTTGAGAGTAATGTGGCATTGCTGCAATTTGAGCGTCACTGCTTAATATAACAGTGCTGTGATGGGCCTAATACATGTTCTCAAATGGCTCATTTAGCTTTCCTCATCTGTTTAATTCATTTTTCCAGTCTAAACATCACTAACGTCCTTTCACTTTTGTATATACTAGGCTTGAATGATGTTCCTGGATTATCCGTGTTGTACATGAAGCAAAATTAAACCCATCCAGCTTAAATGATGTGTGTGATTTGTCTTCTGAGCAGTTTACAACTGACAACAGATGATGGAGACGTTCTGCTGGATTACTCCAAGAATCTCATCAATGAAGAAGTCATGCACATGCTCTTCGACATGGTACAGTCCACCATCTTCACATCAGAATAATTTCTTCATAAAGTCAGAGTAGATAGTGTTAGTGTGCAGGAGCGGAGCTGTTACTGTAATCTCTCAGCTAAGCATCTTTAAACCCCTTGTCAGAAGCACATGTGTGCGTTTGTGTTTGTCCGTCTCCAGATGTTAACTGGCTTAATGCTTGTGTCCTTAAAGCTGCTTCTGCTGAGAATAGAATGGGTGTGTCAGGGGTTAACCGTATCACTGGGACATACGAGGCCTATGTGTGGTAGAATGTTTAAGTAGTTTGAGCTTAAGTTCAAAGTGTACTTCAGTTTTGATGCAATTGCTAGCACTTGTCTGGAGCAAATAATATAATTATATACATAATTTTGAAAGTGCAAACATAGGAGCATGGAATAAAAAATAAAGGTAATTGCAACTTTTTCTCATAATTCGGACTTAGTTTTTCGCAGTTCTGAGAAAAATGTTAGAATTGCTAGATTGTGAGATGTAAACTCAGAAATCTGACTTTTCTGGCAATCTAGAGTTTACATCTCTCAATTCCAGCTTTACATGTCAAAATTCCGACTTTACATTTCGAAAATTCTGACTTTACAAATCAAAATTCTGCAGTTACGTCTCAGAGTTTTGAGTTTACATCTTGCAATTCTGACTCTACATTTCACAATCCCAAGTTTACATGAGTTTAAATCTCAGTTCTGAATTCTTTATCAGAATTGACTTTGCATCTCGCAATTCCGACTTTACGTTGCACAATTTTGACTTTACATCTCATAATTTCAACTTTACATCTTGTAGTTCTGAGTTTGCATCTCGCAATTCTCTTTACATCTTGCAATCCTGACTTTAGATCTCACAATTCCAACTTTACATGTCAGCATTCTACAATTACTTCTTAGTTCAGTTTACATCTTGCAATTTTGACTTTACATTTCGCAGTTCCAAGTTTACATAGCAAAATTCTAAATTTTAAAGTGCTGTGATGGGCCTAATACATTTTCTCAACTTTTTTTTTTTTTTTTTACACCTCACAGTTCTGAATTCTTTCTCAGAATTCTGACTTTGCATCTCGCAATTCCAACTTTACATCTTGCAATTACAACTCTAATACATCATCTTTTTTTTTGCAGAATTGCAAGTTTATACTGTATTGAGCTCTAGTTGTCATTACAGCTCATATTTAACCTGACTTGGTTCTTCACTTCAGTACTCTCTTTAGCCAATCAAAGTAGAGATTGTGAAACTGTATCACTCTGATGCAGCACATTTCTTACAGTAATCACAGCAGCACACAAAACACAATTGGTGTTTGCATAGTTCTTTGTGTGTATGTTTACACAAGTTCTGAGTCACATTAACCGTTTTTTCCCCTGTCTCATCATGATTAGGCACGATCGGTGGGCGTTGAAGCTGCCAGAGAGAAGATGTTTGCTGGAGAAAAGATCAACTTCACTGAGGTAATATCTCAGTAAAACATTTCACTGAAAATTAACTTGAGCTTGAGTTTAGGTTGAAATTGCAAGACCTGTTGTAATGCACTTTTTGCACAATTTGGTTCTGTGTAAGTTCCACTTCCATCTTCTCTAAATTTCTATTGGCACATAGCAGAAAGTTCTGTTAAAACCCACAGTTTTCTCTTTAACTCACTGGCTGTACTGAAACTATAGCATGTAATGTCTCTTTTGTGGCTCATGATAAATGATATTTTAACACACCAGGAAGGCGTAGCTCGCATGAAATGGTTACAAATGAACAGAGGTGGACAGTAACGAAGTATATTTACTTGAGTACTGTACTTAAGTACACTTTTTGAGTATCTGTACTTTTACTTGAGTTTTTTTTTTTTTTGTTTTTTTTTTTTCTGGAAACTTGCTACTTCAACTTCACTACATTTGAAAGACAAATATCATACTTTTTACTCCACTACATTTGTATCAAGGTCCCCAAGTAGAAAGTCGTTATATGTAGCAGTTTTTCCAGTGTGTGTATTTTCAGATTCACTGAACCCTTTTTTTCTGCGAAAATCCAGCCTGCGATCTGCCAGGACCTTCCAGTGTCGCCAAGTCTTACAGTATTTCTAAGCCTGCAGTTTTCTGCCTAGATTTGAATGGACATTTGGCAGATTTTTTATTTTTTTTTTTATGCAAATCTGGCAACCTTGGGGGCCTTCCCCGCTAAACTAATGTAAACGTCTGCGCTACTGCACAGCTAAAAGTTCTCTAAAAAGGCAAATAAGATAATTAAAAGACGAAAAAGGTACATATTTATAGTGTGGTGTGATCATCTGTGTATTCACCACATTGATTTTAAAGAGACAACTGTATGTGATGCCTTACGTAGGCCGAGCGCTACGATCAAAGATCATAGAAAATAAATGATCGGCATTCGGTAAATAAAATTTACCTACACCTTGATCTACATGACAAAGAAAATGTATAGTTTTTATTCTGTGTGAACTCATGTGTGTGTTAACTCATTAAAGCTCTTTGGAAAATTAACCATGTTTTGCAGCAAAATCACAGTATCTACAAATTTACTATTCTCTCACTATAGTAACCATAATTATGCTATTTGTAGTAAAACTACAGTAACCACAAATTTAACACAGTTTCATTATAGTAACTATAGTTTAATATTTGTAGCTATGGCAATACAAATATATCCGTCAAAAATGGCTGCTACCATATATAAAAAAAACCTTACTACTCAGGCCTACTGGTAAATTGCTGCTAAAAACTGGTCAAGGAAGTATAAAAATCCAAACATTATATTATTGTCAAAACACTGCACATAAATATTTTTTGCAAACAAATGATCAACAAGTAGGTTAAATGATCACATGGGTCAAAATGTTTTACTTCACTCTTTTACAGCTTTGGAATCTAAACTGGGAATCAATAAGAATTGAAATCAATAAGCAGAATCAGAATCGGAATGGATACAATTCAAACAATACCCAACCCTAGCCACATGTTGTGAAGTTCACTGATTTCTGAGCATTTTATGAGCACTGATCAGTTGATGGCAAAATTCAAAAAGATGGTTCTTTGGTGCAACATGCACAACCATGGCCATACTGAAGAGAGTATGTTCCAGTTTTCTGAAAAGACTAAAGATTTGTTTTCTTTTAAATGTTTGCTTTATTTGCCTAAAATGAACCATATCATAGCCTTCAATATCTCTTTATAACTTTTAAACAAGTATTAAAATGAGTTCAGTGTAGCTGTAGGAGTGTTAAATAAAAAATAAAGATGATTATCTTCATTCAGTTGTTCCATTTCTATTGGTTTGGTAACATAAAAGTTCTTAATTCCAAAGATAATACAAGCTAATCAGTGTATTCAGTAGGTTGCATTAGTGGCATAAGATATTGTAAGTATACAACAATGGGACAATAAAACAATGCATTTACTTTTGATACTTAAGTACTTTTAAAAGCATGCACTTTCTTACTTTTACTTAAGTAAAAACCTGTCTTTACAACTTTCACTTGTATTGGAGAAGTATTTGACCAGTAGTATCTGTACTTTCACTCAAGTAATGAAGTTGTGTACTTTGTCCGCCTCTGCAAATGAAACATGTCAATAAAAAAGAGCGAATAGTTGCTATTATGTCTATTTAGTGTAGAGCTGAGCTGTGTGTGTTGGTTTGTAGGGTCGTGCTGTTCTCCACACCGCACTGAGGAACCGCTCTAACACCCCCATCATGGTGGAGGGTAAAGACGTGATGCCGGATGTGAACAGAGTCCTGGAGCAGATGAAGGGTTTTTGCCATGTGAGTGAGCATGCGTGTAACAACCCTCTTGTTTGAAGAACACTTGGTCCCACTTTATATTAAGTGGCCTTAACTACTATGTACTTGCATTTAAATTAATCATTTGGTACAATGCAATTATTGCGTACATGTTTTTACATTGTACTTATTTTTTAAAAAAAATACCTGCATGTAATTACATCTGTAATTACATTTACAATTACACTGTTGACCTGTCCCTTACACCTACCCATACCACCAAACCTGTCCCTAACCTTACCTGTATCCCACCTCGATGGCAACAAAAGTGTTTTGCAATACTATACAAACACAATAAGTAGATTGTATGTTTTTTTTGATGTAAGTTGATTGTAGTTAAGGTCACTCAATATAAAGTGGGATCAAACCCTTTTTTTTTTTTTTTTTAATGGAGGTTCACTTAACTAAAATGTAAATATAAAATATGAATCTGTAATAATTTGACAGTCTCCCCGTGTCATTCCAATTCCCCATCACCAATCATAAAGCTAGGAGAGCATGCAAATATCACTGTAACTGACCTCTGTAGCGATATGATATACATTGTACTCAAAGTCAAAAGTAATACCCACACAACAGATGGATTTAATTTAGTTTATTTCATTTGGATTTATATGAGAATTTAAACAAATTAAGTTACTTATAAATATAGAAATAAATAAATGTATTTTATTTATTTAGATATTTATTTATTTATTTATTTATTTATTAGTAAGTAATTTAATTTGTTTAAATTCTCATATAAATCCAAATGAAAAAAGTAATATTAAAATATGGTCGAATGAATGGTTATTACATGGAAAATACCAGTACTCATTCTTAAGTATGTTTAATTTTATTTTATATTTGTTATATATTTTATATTTATAGTTTTTATATTTGTTATTTTGTTTATTCATTTATATTTACATGAACTAAGTGCACTTGGTACTTCTCTTGTGTTTTAAAGTAATATAATTTACGACTAATTGATCGTTAATTTCAGTGAGACTAAGAAAATTCCTGAAAACTAACATTGCATATGTGTGTGTGTGTGTGTGTGTTATTTTGCAGAGAGTGCGCAGTGGCGAGTGGAAAGGCTTTAGTGGTAAAGCCATCACTGATGTTGTGAACATTGGCATTGGTGGTTCTGACTTGGTGAGACTACCATGAGTTTCCTAAGATCCAGTGGATGTTTACACATCATAATTGACCAATAAAAGAGATTCGGCTATTGCTTAGGCTGATCCAAGAGTAACTGAAGTGGAATAAAACTGTTATAGTTAGTTACCTGATTCTGGACTGAAATGTCAGTCACTTGTTTGATATTCTTTTTTTTTTTTTTTTTTTTTTTTTTTTTTTTATCCTGATCGCTAAGACTCATCGAGTCAAATCTAGTAATCATTAACAATACTTGTGTAATGTTTGGAAAAGCATTTGTTTTGTTCTTCAGGGTCCTCTGATGGTGACTGAAGCTCTGAAGCCGTACTCTAAAGGAGGACCCAGCGTCTGGTTCGTCTCTAATATTGATGGCACGCATATGGCCAAGACCCTCGCCCAGCTCAACGCTGAGACCACTCTCTTCATCATCGCATCCAAGGTAAAGAACAGTATTTACAGAAAACAGTACTGTAGTGTTCATTTACACTTATATTAAAGCAAACCAGTAATACAACGTGAATAAGTTATTGTAAATACTTCATTTCTTAATGTTTTGTTTTCTAGACGTTCACCACCCAAGAGACCATCACTAACGCTGAAACAGCCAAAGAATGGTTCCTCCAGGCCGCTAAAGATGTTAGTAACTTTACTGCTTTAACTGCCTTAAAAAAAAAAAAAAAAAAGATTAAATTGTGCGCTACATTATAGATGGTTGCCTGTTAGTCTCATTTAGCATTTTGTGTATTTTCAGACATCTGTTGTGGCCAAACATTTTGTGGCTCTTTCCACAAATGCAGTAAGTACAGGGTTATGTCAGCTGTATGATATTTTGTGTTGATGTTTTAAGTAAATCGTATCTTTAAAAAAGTTACATGAATTTCCTGTCTCCTCACCAGCCAAAAGTCAAGGACTTTGGTATTGACACCAACAACATGTTTGAGTTTTGGGATGTAAGTATTCCTTACATTATAACCTATTATTTCACGAGAATGGAAATCTTTTCATTTTGATTGGCTGAAAATATGGCTGAAAGTGTAAATGACTGAATGCATGATTGCCAGTAATATTTGACTACTCTGCCAAGTTCCTGAATTAGAATATTGCTTCTCAAAGCCCAGACTGTTTTTTTTCTGATCCTGGATTCTCATGTTTTAGTGGGTCGGCGGGCGCTACTCTCTGTGGTCGGCTATCGGTTTGTCCATTGCACTGCACATAGGTACGTCTTCTGTATGAACAGTCCCATAAGGCCTGAAACATGCTGTATGTGAACGCAAATGCTTCTGGCTATGCAACTTTGATTGGTTTTGTTTTGTTTGTTGTACATAAAATCAGAATGCAATTCAAGTATTTTGCATTCTCAGCATTGCCAGAGGGGGCGCTATAACAGGTATTAGCTGGGGGTGTGTGATATATATTGTCTGTGATAATATCGTAATTGTTTTAACGATGTGTGATTTTGACATTATCGAGTATTTTGCAAAAAACATTCAAAACACCTACAGAGTGCATGCATTACGTGAAGTCTAGACTATTGCACGTATTTAGAGTGCGTTCTTTCTCTGCATGATTCAGTCTATTAAAATACATTTAGAATGATCACAAATTCAAGACATGGGGACAGAAAATGTATGTATTTATATCACTTTATATAGTTAATCAATTTCACACGAAGAGTGCTGTTTTTTGTTTTTTTTCCTCCAAAAATTACCATGATTACAAATGTGATTATTGATTCTTTTACAGCAGTTCAATAAACAAGAAGTTAATTAAAAGACTTACGTTTTAGACCCCATATATCCTGTTTTTGCACTATTTCAACAACAAAAATAATTCCAAACACGGCCACAGCACTGTTTTGCGTCTCTGAACAACATGACGGTGTTTCGTTCCTGAATGAATCAACCGTTTAAATGATTCGGTTCAATCGCAATGACTTATTAACAGTGACTTGCTGCCACCTACTGGCGGGTTTAGTTTGCCATTTAAAAGTATCTTTTTATTATTTAAATAATTTCAAATATAAATATTCAACGTTTTGTTTAATAAATCAGTAATATAAAATATAAACAGTAATATAATTATAATAAGTAATATAAACTGTATTAATATTATAACAGTAATATAAACTGTTAATATAAGCAGTATTTATGCATTTGTAATTGCAGGTTAAATGCATTCATGTCCTGCATTAAACAGTGTGTAAATGCATCTAAATGCCACTTCAGATGCAACTTCTGTTTCCTCTGCATTGCAGAGATGAATTTTGTTGATACTAATTTAATTTGCTTGGTAACAGCCCAAATGTCTTATTCTAATTCACTGATTAAATGTAAGAATTTGATTCAAAAGATAATTCACGCTTTATTAAGGGAAAATGCCCATAAAATGTAAAAATCATTTTAAACTTATTGGAAAAGATTAATTTCTATCAGTGTGAACTGACCAGCACACAGAATATGAAGAATATCAAAAACTCTAGGAGTCAGCTGTCCACGGCAGTCCTTAAGATACCAGCACAATAACACACACAGCAAATTATCATCTAATTATCGTTATTGATAAAATCCCAGAAAATGTAGTATTAGCTTAGCCAGATTTTCAATTTATTCTTTCAGGTCAACTACTGTCATTAGGAACCACAGAGAGAACTTGAGTTAACTAGTTAAATTAGTTTAAATTCAACATTAAATTATTATAGTCTTTATGTTCTTAATCCATGCTCCTGGTCCTACTTTGAACAATTCATCAATGTTATTCCCAAAAATATGGTTTGTTTTGGTAATTAGGTTCTGGTTAAGTTTATTTGCTAATTAAGCTCTGGCCAAACATTTGTTTTTATGTACTTTTGTAGAGTATATTTCTGGACTAACTTCTGCCTGAACCAAATGTGAAAGACTGCTAATGCATCATCTTAACATTAGCACTGTTAGACTATTTACACACATTTGTCTGTAAATGTTCCAGTAACTTTATTCATTATTGTCTTATAGGTTTCGATAATTTCGAGCAGCTGTTAGCTGGTGCTCACTGGATGGTAAGCACAACTGTAGTATGCCAGTATACAAGATGAGCATTACTGTACATTGTACACTCCAAACTATCTACCTCAGGAGCGTCTGAGAGTTTGTGTTTCTGGGAGTAACCGCTCTGTACTCTTTCTATCAGGATAACCACTTCCGCTCGGCCCCTCTGGAGCAGAACGCCCCGGTCATCCTGGCCCTGCTCGGCGTCTGGTATGTCAACTTCTTCCAGGCCGAGACACATGCCCTGCTGCCCTACGACCAGTACATGCACCGCTTCGCTGCGTACTTCCAACAGGTCGGTCTGATGAAGTTTCAGGAAACGACCTCATAAATGTCATTAGATGCGTTTCCATTACCCTTCAAATTGTGCAAATTGAAATTGTGAATTGAAAATAGGCCTAATGGAAAGCGTCAATTTTGCAAAAATGCCCAAATATCGCAAAATGCTTTTACACTTGCACAAGGTGTTTTTTCAGGCAATTTGAAAAAGGAATATTTAGCAAAACTGCAATGGAAATGTTTTTTTTTTTTTTTTTTTTTTTTTGCTTCTGACCTTATTGAATATGCATTTCTTGGAGTTTCCCATTCAGGCGCAATATTTATGGGAGGAGAGTATTCAAATAAATCACGCAACAAGATTTACTAATGTTTGCACTCGTCAAATTACTGGCATTTGCGCCATTATTTAACGCCTAAATAAAGCATGTCTTAAACTATGTTGCGCTTGAAATGACTGAAATTATTGTTGCTAGGAGAGGCACCACAGAGAGAAGGGTAGAAGGGAGAGGGTTTTTCCCACATTATCTGAAAGAATACATTATCCGAACATATTGTTTGCCAAGCCATGTTATTTTTAATTTGCTTCACGAAATAAAAGACGACTTGGAACCCTCATCTAGGTGTCACGAAATACCAGCTCTATCAAAACTTCTAGCAAACCTTCATTTTTGGCCTCCGGTTCTTTTCAACATACTGTGGCTTATTTATTTCTTTATTCTTTATTTGCGACTGCTCTAATTTGCGCTGCGCTTGATATATTGCTTTGGTTGATATGTAAATGATCTGTTGCGTCTGTGTTCTTTAATTTGCATGTTATTAAATCACCCTCAGAAATTGCCACGCCCATCGGCACTCTTTTGGAATTACGCTCTTGCTTTTAATTTGCCCTGTTTAGTAAAATTGGCCCCAAGTCTACTTTTGCTGTGCTGCACGCGCTGAATTAAAGTAACAGCACATTATTCGTGGTAAAAATGAAAAGAAAGTTCTTTAAGACCTGCCGGATTGCTTGTTATAAAGATTTAAATGCAGAAGAAAAGGCACGAGAGCCGACTGTTTCTGTTTGTAAGTTTTAATCTAAAATATTTTGAATAGCCTATTTTAAAGTAAGAAAAGTAGGCTATATGCTGTTTAAATGTGTTGCCAATTGCTTGAGCAACTTAATATACAAATCTAGAAGTCAAATGCATTGAATAATACATTTATATTTGAGTTTAAACATGAATATCTATGAAGTATTGTATTACTGTACTGTGATAAAAGAGGATCACAATGCTGAAAAAGCATTTTCAGGAACAACGTTTGGATTGAAATCAAAATAATGGTTAAATGCTGTTTGTGTTAAACCGCTGCGGATCAGCAGCGAACTGCAAACGCATCCTGTATGAAAGCAAAAAGATCTGTGCTGCTTCTGCACCGCATATGTAACGGACATGGACTGCATACGCACTGCTTATGGAATATGTGTGAAATGGAATATGTCAGACATGGCCACCAGAGCTGATCGCGGCTACTCTAGTCAGTGCTTGTGTTTATACCAGCCTGGCCACGGCACGTTTCAGAAGCGGCCCAGAAGTGGCTCTCCGTGCTACTTCTGTAAAGATACACACCTACGCCTCCTTGGATTAAATATAATGGCTAGTGCAGTGGCTGCGAAATATATAGTCCTATCAAAATCTTTTGCCATGACTTATCGAGAGAGGAAAAATTGTTTTAGTCACATAACATCAGTTAATGGAAACGGCGTCATTTCGCAATACCTTTTAATTAATATTTATAAAATATTGCTAAAGTTTTGCACAAATCCGTAATGGAAATGCAGCTATTGTTTCTGATAGTAGCACATTTGAGTTGTTGATCTTTCAGGGAGACATGGAGTCCAACGGGAAGTACATCACCAAGTCTGGCACTCGTGTGAATTACCACACTGGACCCATTGTATGGGGGGAACCGGGAACCAACGGACAGCACGCCTTCTACCAGCTCATTCACCAGGGTCTGTGATCCTAACCCTCGCCTGTGGACTAGTTCCTAGTGTAATTGACATGTTAATGCCCATTTGTGATGTGTTTATCACAACAGATCATCTTCTTCACAGGCACTCGCTTGATTCCGGCTGACTTCCTCATTCCTGCTCAGAGTCAGCATCCTATCAGAGATAATCTGCATCATAAGGTTCGCCGACAGTCTACGTGCTTCAGGACACGTCTTTGTTTTCTGGTTCTCTTGGGCATCTGATGGCCCAGATGTTATTTGAACCATGTTTGTCTAAGCGTTACGTCTCGTTTCATAAATCGGGTAGATCCTGATGGCGAACTTCCTGGCGCAGACGGAGGCTCTGATGAGGGGAAAGACCCCTGAAGAGGCCAAGAAGGAGCTCCAGGGTGCTGGGATGTCTGGAGATGCACTGGAGAAACTCTTGCCCCATAAAGTGAGTGGTTCTTTACTTGAAAACCAAGTGTCGATACACAATCCTTTGTATCTAAACTGGAACTGTAGCCTGGTGGTTAGTGGACATGCTTTGACAAATGCACATGCTTTGACAAATGCACTTCCATCTGTGTTTTATGGTCATGCAGGGATTTTTGTTTGAATATACAAAAGCATTGCCAAGATTACCTAAAGCAGGGGGTAGCCAACCCTGCTCCTAGAGAGCAACCATCCTGCAGAGTTTTTGGAAATTACAGGCAGGTGTGTTGAAGTAGGCTTGGAATTGCAGGAAAGTAGCTTTCTTTAGGAGCAGGGTTTTCTACCCCTGACAAAAAAAAGTGTTTCCCAACCCTGTTCCTGGTGGCACTCCATACAGTGCAATATTTTCAAACTCACCAAAAAGCACCTACTATGGGAGGGTTTTTTTTTTATTTATTTATTTAATTTTTTTTTTTGCCACTATTACACAAGCATGTTTTATTTAGTATGAGCAGTAGTATGTGTGCATGGGATGAATGCAATCTGAACATAATAAATCTACCATTTTGGCACTGTCATGTTACCTACAAAATGAGCAGTTGTGGCCTAATGGTTAGAGAATAAGACTTGTCACCAGAAGGTTGCAGGTTCGATTCGCAATACCAGCTGGAAATGTAGTTGAATGAACAGCGCTCTCTTCCACACTCAGTACCCACGACTGAGGTGCCCTTGAGCAAGACACCAAACCCCCAATTGACCCTTTTGCAGGAGTTTGATTGACAGCCTATCTGAACAATCTTACTGTCAAATCTGCCATTTTGCCCAACAAACAAACCAGACAGGAGAGTAGATTAACTTCGGTGGACTTAAACCTTAAAAAATGGTGTGAATTGACATCTTCCTGCAGAAACCTTCTAATGTTCATTCATGATGCTATAACTAGTAAAGAGGAAGAAATGATCGGTTCAGGTGCCGCTTTGTGAAGGTTCAGTTGCTCCTTGGGTGCAGAGGACAAATTCTGAGTATGAGTTACCATACCTGGCTTTTGACGTCACTTGACGTGGGTTGCATGGCTTATGTACTATTTGCTAATCTTCTCCCACGGCCTAATATGATGGTATTGTGTCCATTGTATGCATGCTTTAGAATCCTGCCGGAAGTAGTAGGTCATCAGGTTACTTTTCACCTACTGCTTTGTGAAACTATCAGTTTGGACAGTAATGCGGTATAGTCGGGAATTCGGAATATTTAAACTGCTTGAATCTTTTACTTCATGTGACATATTCCTCTGGTGTGTAATATTTGTATTTTTTTTTATAATGTTTTTGTATAATGACACATCAATATTTTTTTTTTTGTAGGTTTTTGAAGGTAACAAGCCAAGCAACTCTATCATCTTCAAGAAACTTACCCCTTTCATGCTTGGTGCACTTGTTGGTGAGTATCAAACATGTTATACCGCTACTTCCTTTTGTAGATGTGCATTGGTTTTGTTGACCCCACACTCATGGACAATACGATGTATTTCAGCCATGTATGAACACAAGATCTTTGTGCAAGGTGTGATGTGGGATATCAACAGCTATGACCAATGGGGGTGAGTCCAGATCAAAGTCTCTTCAGCTTTGATTGGGTCCAGTTCAAAAGTTACTATGAAACTGAAGTAGCAACAGATCTTTTCCTCCATATTGTGACCTTGTGAGAAATTGTTTGCTTTGAGAAATCTGAAGTTTCAGGCATACGTACATTTACAGAGAATTTTTATCTGTCCCATCAGCGTGGAGCTTGGCAAGCAGCTGGCCAAGAAGATCGAACCCGAGCTGCAGGGCGACGCAGACGTTCATTCCCACGACTCCTCCACCAATGGACTCATCAGCTTCTTCAAGAAGAACCGCTCTTAAATGTTTCCTCCTCTTTAACCCTACCTCTGCTGGCCCCCTAATCCAATGAGATTAGTGAATTATGTACTAACGCTTGGCATAGTTCAGACGGTAAGCCTAGACAAGGAGGATGAGCACTTTGTCTGTCATCATCTATAAGCCATGAGATTCTTGTGTGTTTAAGATTTGACTCTATCATATATCTGTGGACCAGTATGGACGACTGTATCTGTTTGCACTGCACATTCTAGATGGATTTCATGTTCTCCTTTGGACCAAGGAACCACAATAAATGTATTATTTGTCACCTTTCTTGCCTGGCTGCATATTCTTTTTGTCCAGCAAAATTTCCACAAAGATGATAAATTAAGTGTCCATTAATGGCCAGCACATGTTCCAGATCCATAATTGGTTGCACAAGCTGTTTTAGTGGATCCCCCTTTTTCCACGTCCTTTCTCTTCAATTGCAAGATATTCATGCTATGCCCTGTACGTTTCTGGTGCATTTCATGAAAATCGGGTTGCTCACTACCATTATTTGGAAAGGAAAGGACGTGACGTGTGGCCAAGTATGGTGTCCCATACTTGGAATTTGTGCTCTGCATTTAACCCATCCAAGTGCACACACAGAGCAGTGAGAAACAAAATTTCTGTGACCACACACCCGGAGCAGTAGGCAGCCAATGCTGCGGCACCCGGGGAGCAGTTGGGCAGTTGCCTTGCTCAAGGGTCTCACCTCAGTCCTGGTATTGAGGGTGGAAAGAGCGCTGGACATTCATTCCCCCACCTACAATCCCTGCAGGACCTGAGACGAATCTGCAACCTTCGGGTTACAAGTCCAACTCTCTAACCATTAGCTCATGACTGCCCCATTTGGCATTGTTACGCCCACACAATGAGTAAATGCTTGTCTTTTTTATATTTTTAATGTTCCATAACCTGTTTTGAAAACCTGGCCTGATTTGACACCACCTCTTCTTCTGGGACCTCATCTATGTCAAACATATTACTTAGGCTCATTATTTTGAGTTGAAGAGAGGAATTCCTCCCTGAATTAGCAAACATGCTTACTGTACAAGTATTGTATACAAACCATGTGTTGTCAAGTAGGACGTTTTCCTTGTTCAACAACCTTTTTAGTAATGGAATGACATTCCTATCAACATTAGGGTTTAGGATTGTAATGTGTGATTGAACAATGTTAACATTATATTGGCATAACTTTATATTAAGTTATTGATTAGGCTAAGTATTATGGATATGGTTAGGGCTGTATTTGTTTGACATGAATATTGTTCCAGGCAAAAGATACAGATCTCGAAACAAAGTCACAGTTATCTGGAATGAATATATTACCAAATCATAACAAAATCAGCTTGCCTGGAAACTTGAATTTTATTTCTGTCCAAAATTAATCTAGAATTGCATGAACTTGATATTAAAGTTTGATGAATATGAAAGTAGATCCAAATGTTTAAATGCTGTCCAGCCAGAAGACCTTTGAGCCAAAAAGTGCAATTTTGCTGTTCATCAGATTAATGCATCCAATTATGTTGTTAAAAGCACATTACATTTTATCATCAATATCCTTTTATTTTATAGTTTCTGTTTGTTTCAATGTAGCTGTTTGTTTCTTAAGATGAAACATGGACTAGAGTTTTATATAATAAAATGATATAGTTCACCTTTAGCCCAATTTTTCTACAGCTATAGGCATGTTTACACATGCCTAAATATACAACATATGATATGCACTGGTTGAGGGCGGGATGTGTGCAGTGTGAAGCATAAAACCTGAAAGATTTACAAGATTCACACACTCATCAAACCAGCTGAGCACAATAGACGGGTTGTAATCTCACAGGTGCCTTTCTAGATCTCCTGATAGCATTGGCTGCTTCATTTCCTGTGCGTGGTGTAAAAATGGAGGGGATTGTAGAAGGCTGTCTGGGGTTTCTATACAATCTGCTGGTGGTAGTCTGTGTTGGGCTGTTGCTTCTGCGGGTTGCTGAGGGCCGGTCGTTGAGGTGGTTGGTGCTGCTTGTGGTTTCTGGAGTAACTTTGACCTGTTTGGTCCATTCAAGCGCTCTTAAAGCTGGCCTTGTGAGTGTGCTGTGTAGTGTCATCCACTATGTAGGGAGAGAAGAGGTCATGTTGCCTACCCAAAACAAGGCTGTACTGATCACAGGTAAGACACTGTCCTTCTTACTCTTGCATAATTGGCACATTTGTACATTTGTATGCATTATGAATCTCAGCATATATATTAATTGTCTTTCACTGATTTTATTTATTCACAGCATACTGTAGTAGGGTAGTGTGAATCTTAATAAACCTGTCAAGAACAAGGTCATATTTCAACACTAAATCAACAATTAGAAATAAGAAATTACCACTTGTATTAAGAAATTAAGCCTATTTTCTAGAACATCGTGACATTGTTTTTATGACATTTGAGCATATTTCCTCTTGAATTCCCAGAACTGTAATAAATAAATAAATATCATTCTCATGATGTGTTTAGATGTTTTACTTTTTTGATGATTTTTTATTATTATTATTATTATCATTATTCATTATGGTGATTCAGATTTATGATTTATGTTATCAGCAATATATATATATATATATATATATATATATATATATATATATATATATATATATATATATACACACACTCATCGGCCACTTTATTAGGTACACCTGTTCAATTGCTTGGTAAAACAAATTGCTAATCAGCCAATCACATGGCAGCAACTCAATGCATTTAGGCATCTAGATGTGGTGAAGACGACTTGCTGAAGTTCAAACCGAGCATCAGAATGGGGAAGAAGGGATTTAAGTTACTTTGAACATGGAATGGTTGTTGGTGCCAGACGGGCTGGTCTGAGTATTTCAAAAACTGCTAATCTACTGGGATTTTCACGCACAACCATCTCTAGGGTTTACAGAGAATGGTCCGAAAAAGAGAAAATATCCAGTGAGCGGCAGTTGTATGTACGAAAATGCCTTGTTGATGTCAGAGGTCAGAGGAGAAGGGGCAGACTGATGATAGAAAGGCAACAGTAACTCAAATAACCACTCGTTACAACCAAGGTATGCAGAATACCATCTCTGAACGCACAACACGTCGAACCCTGAAACAGATGGGCTACAGCAGCAGAAGACCACACCGGGTGCCGCTCCTGTCAGCTAAGAACAGGAAACGGAGGCTATGATTCATACAGGCTCACCAAAATTGGACGATAGAAGATTGGAAAAATGTTGCCTGGTCTGATGAGTCTTGAATTCTGCTGCGACATTCAGATGGTAGGGTCAGAATTTGGCATAAAGAACATGAAAGCATGGATCCATCCTGCCTTGTCTCAACGGTTCAGGCTGCTGGTGGTGGTGTAATGGTGTAGGGGATATTTTCTTGGTACACTTTGGGCCCCTTAGTACCACTTGAGCATCGTTTAAACACCACAGCCTACCTGAGTATTGTTGCTGACCATGTCCATCCCTTTATGACTACAGTGTACCCATCTTCTGATGGCTACTTCCAGCAGAATAATGCACCATGTCACAAAGCTCAAATCATCTCAGACTGGTTTCTTGAACATGACAATGAGTTCACTTTACTCAAATAGCCTCCACAGTCACCAGATCTCAATCCAATAGAGGACCTTTGGGATGTGGTGGAACGGGAGAATCGCATCATGGATGTGCAGCCGACAAATCTGCAGCAACTGTGTGATGCTATCATGTCAATATGGACAAAAATCTCTGAGGAATGTTTCCAACACCTTGTTGAATCTATGCCATGAAGAATTAAGGTAGTTCTGAAGGCAAAAGGGGGTCCAACCAAGTACTAGCAAGGTGTACCTAATAAAGTGGCCAGTGAGTGTATATATGTGTGTGTGTGTGTATATGCATGTATATACTGTATACACACACATACACAAAGATTATAAAAATAAATAAAGCGAATAATATAGCAAAGGTATATTATAGTACGAAGAATATGATTTCTGCATTACAGTAATGGGAATTTGGGGTAAATGTTCTTAATAGTCATTAAAATAATGTCACTGTACATACAATATTAATGGTCCTAAAATTCTCTTCATGCAATGAAATGTGAACTTGTTTGACCCGGTAAATCAATATTTTTCTGCCACCCAACTAAACTTTGCACTTTGAACTTCTGTCAGTAAGGTTAACTGCACTAGTTCCATAAGACTATAAATCACTGCTGCATTCTTGTGATATCACTTGACACAGACTGGCTTCTGTACAGATTAAAATGAGAAACAAATATGAACTGCTGCATTATTATATAGATGCTTTCAATAACTTTAGACTGCAACTGCTACCCAGTAATATCAGAAAGGAGATTGGCACATCCTCAAGTTATGCAAGGTCATACAGATTCAACCACAATTTCAAAAAGAAGAGACTATGTCTATTTTTGAAGCAATTGATAGCAAAATTTTGGAAGCAATAGTACAGAACCTTAAACCGTCAACCTGCTATCTTGACACACTTCCCACATCTTTTTTCAAAAGTGTGCTTAACTGTTTAGAAGCAGATCTCTTAGAAGTGGTGAATGCCTCACTTCTTTCTGGGACTTTTCCAAACTCCCTGAAAACTGCAGTTGTTAAGCCCCTTCTGAAAAAGTCCAATCTTGATAACACCATGTTGAGCAACTATAGACCAATATCAAATCTTCCTTTCATAGATAAGATTATTGAAAAGGTAGTTTTTAATCAGCTGAACAACTACTTAAACTCAAATGGATACCTGGACAATTTTCAATCTGGTTTCCGAGCACATCACAGCACATAGACAGCACTCATTAAGATAATAAATGATATTCGCTTTAATTCTGATTCTGGTAAAATATCAGTGCTGGTACTACTAGATCTTAGTGTTGCGTTTGACACTGTCGATCATAACATACCTCTAGAGAGACTGGAAACCTGGGTCGGGCTTTCTGGGATGGTACTCAAATGGTTCAGGTCATACTTAGAAGGGAGAGGTTATTATGTGAGTATAGGAGAGCATAAGTCTAAGTGGACGTCCATGACATGCGGAGTCCCACAAGGCTCAATTCTTGTACCTCTCTTGTTTAGCCTGTATATGCTCCCACTAAGTCAAATAATGAGAAAGAACCAAATTGCCTATCACAGCTATGCTGATGATACCCAGATTTACCTAGCCTTATTTCCAAATGACTATAGCCCCATTGACTCCCTCTGCCAATGCACTGATGAAATTAACAGTTGGATGTGCCAGAACTTTCTTCAGTTAAACAAGGAGAAAACTGAAGTCATTGCATTTGGAAACAAAGATGAAGTTCTCAAGGTGAATGCATACCTTGACTCTAGGGGTCAAACAACTAAAACTCAAGTCAAAAATCTTGGGGTGATTCTGGAGACAGACCTTAGTTTCAGTAGTCATGTTAAAGCAGTAACTAAATCAGCATACTATCATCTCAAAAACATTGCAAGAATTAGATGTTTTGTTTCCAGTCAAGACTTGAAGAAACGTGTTCATGCCTTTATCACAAGCAGGGTGGATTATTGTAATGGTCTCCTCATCGGCCTTCCAAAGAAGACCACTAGACAGCTGCAGCTCATCCAGAACGCTGCTGCCAGGATTCTGACTAGAACCAGAAAATCTGAGCATATCACACCAGTCCTCAGGTCCTTACACTGGCTTCCAGTTATATTTAGGATTGATTTTAAAGTACTTTTACTCATTTATAAATCACTCAATGGCCTAGGACCTAAATACATTGCACATATGCTCACTGAATACAAACCTAACAGACCACTTAGATCATTAGGATCGAGTCAGTTAGAAATACCAAGGGTTCACACAAAACAAGGGGAGTCCGCTTTTAGTTATTATGCCGCCCGCAGTTGGAACCAGCTTCCAGAAGAGATCAGATGTGCTAAAACATTAGCCACATTTAAATCCAGACTCAAAACTCATCTGTTTAGCTGTGCATTTGTTGAATGAGCACTGTGCTGCGTCCGAACTAATTGCACTGTATTTTATGTATAACCGTTTTCTATTCCTAACTGTTTTAAATTCATTTTAAATCAATTTTTATATTTTATTTCATTTTTTAATTCCTTGTTTTTATTGTTGTGATTATTTATTATTTTTTTTTAATGACTATTTCACTTCCTTTTATGTAAAGCACTTTGAATTACCACTGTGTATGAAATGTGCTATATAAATAAACTTGCCTTGCCTTACCCATAATGCATTGGGATTGTGGAATATGTGGAGGAACTGAACTTGTGTTTGTCTCACAGGTTGTGATTCGGGTTTTGGTCATGATCTGGCCAAGTTTTTAGACAGCGCAGGGATGAGGGTGTTTGCAGGGGTTCTGGATGAACTCAGTCCTGGAGCTCTGGAGCTTAAGAACGCTGCATCTCCAAACCTCACCATCCTACAGTTAGACATCACCAACAGCAGCCAGATCACACAGGCATACCACTACATCCAAAGCCAAATAGGCAAAACAGGTGAGAAACCTCATTGACTTACACTGAAGAAGAGATCTGAACCATATCTAGAGACTACAATCTCATAAAGACTTGAGTCTTTTGATTTAAAATGAATGAATGAATGAATGAATACCATTAAAACCACTCAAAACCACCAAGGTCGCCTTAGCAACAGCATAGCAACCACTTACAACATTTTTGCAACTGCACAGCAACTACCCAGAACACCCACTTAGCAATATCCTAGCAACTATATAGAACACTCAAGCAACTGCATAGCATCTACTTAGAAAGCCCTAGCAACCAACCAAACTACCTTAGTTACCACAACATCTTAGAAATAATACGGAACATTCTAGCAACCACATAGCAACTTCCCAAAACACCTACTTAGTAATATCCTAGCAGTCACCCAGAATACCCTAGTTACCACTTAACAGCAACACCTTAAATGATCTGAGAAATCAAAATTCCCTTGATCTTTTGACATTATAACATTATGTAAGTTTCAGAACTCAAAACTTTCTAATTAGTTTAAAAAACAGCTTATATTGAAGCCAGTCTGTCAAAATGACAGCTTATGGAATGTTCTACTCTATGATGTAATAGTTTGGATAAGCACCACCTCCACAGAAGATGCCTGCTTCAACATCACTGCCTGTTTAGCACCGCCCACCGATTTTATATCACTGCCTGTTTAGCTCCGCCTACCGATTCTACATCACTATCTGTTTAGCCCCGCCCACCGATTTTACATGACTGCCTGTTTAGCCCCGCCTACCGATTCTACATCACTGCCTGTTTAGCTCCGCCTACCGATTCTACGTCACTGTCTGTTTAGCTCCGCCCACCGATTTTACATCACTGTCTGTTTAACTCCGCCTACCGATTCAACATCACTGTTTGTTTAGCCCCGCCCACCGATTTGTGCATGACGTGTAAAGAGAGGTGAACACAGGTCTACGCAGAAACCAAATGATAAAGGTGCTCCGAGACAACAAGACGCTTAGAAACTACATAGCAATCACATGGAACTGCTAAAAACCACCAAGAACACCCTAACGACTGCATAGCAACCCCCAGAACACTCAAACAGCCTTTTGGTAACATCCTAGCACTTACACAGAACACCACCTTAGCAAATAACCAATTAAACACTTTACTACACCCCAGTAACTATTCAGAACACCCTAGAAACCACTTAGCAACTACCCAGAAACCCTAGCAACCTAGGAAAAAAAAAAAAAAAAAAACTAGCAATAACCTTAAGAACACTGGTAACCATTTCACAATGACCCAATAACACCTAGAACACTGTAGCAACCACATAGCAATGCCCTGGCAACATCTCACATAGTGGCAATAAGCTTTCCCAACAATCATGAAGAAATGTTACTGTTTAGTTTAAATGTTAAAGTTTAGTTGTATACATACAGACTAGTGAATTCATGTTATTTTTCATGACTTGTCTCTGGGCAGGGCTCTGGGCACTAGTGAACAATGCTGGAGTGCTGGGATACATGTGTGATGGAGAAATTCTGCCAATTAAAATGTATAAAAAATGCTTAGATGTGAATTTTATTGGTAGTGTGGAGATGACACAAGTCTTTCTGCCTCTGATACGACAATCAAAAGGACGACTCATCAGTATATCAAGTATGGCAGGTAAACTTTTTGTAAACATGCAGTTTTGTTGACCTCAGGTACTGAATAGTCTCTTACAAAGCATGTATCCTAATTCCATCAAGGAGTATAAAATACCAATAAGCACTAACAGCTTTGAAATCAATCATTGGTTTCCTTCAGGAGAAGTTCCACTTCCTGGATTCGCAGGATATGGTGCATCTAAAGCAGCGCTGATCTCATTCAGTGGAGCGATTAGACAGGAACTCTCACGCTGGGGAGTCAAAGTCATCATCATTCAACCTGGAGCTTTCAAAACAAGTGAGAATAAAGACCCTTTCACACTATAATGATAACTATAGCACCAACACCAACAGACATTATGTAGTTTATTGTAAGCGTGCTGTAGTTAATGATTGCTCAGACTCCTAAAACCAGGTGGATTCTGATTGGCCATCAGTGTTTTTATCATTCAATGGCTGGAAAAAAATCATTCTGAAAGTTATTCCAACAATATCGTTCCCAGGTCATTATTGTTATAGCTGTCATTAGACTTCCAGATTCGCGCAGAATTACAACGATTATTAAAACTTTGTGGTTATTGTTATATGATATCAATATGATGTCAAAAGCCCACAAGAAAGCAAGCCAATGAACAACAACAACAAAAAAATAATAATAATTTTTAACAAAATGCTCTTTTTTTTTTTTTTTTTTTTTTTTTTTGTGTGAAGTACAACCCTATTTCTGAAAAAGTTGGGACAGTATGGAAAATGCAAAAAACAAACAAAAGGATTCATCTAAAAAATCAGTTCACCCTGTACTATATTGAAAACACATTATTAACACAATATTTGATGTTTACTTTGTGAATGTCATGTCAAGTCACTTTTATTTTATCATATGCAGATGATATTCAACTTTATATCTCTTTTAAGTCTCATGAAATTGCAAAATTGTCTACTCTTTTAAATTGTATAAACTCCATTAAAGTCTGGATGGCAAATAATTATCTACAGTTAAATCCTGAAAAAACTAAAGTACTTAACTCAGCTCCTGTTGGTGTTCTTCCAAAAGTGATGGAAAGTCTTGGTTCTTTATCACATTCTGTTAAATCTACCCTGCGAAATTTAGGTGTTCATATGGGGCAAGCCTTCAGTCTTGATCAACATGTGAATTATCTGTTTCGAAATTGTTTTTATCAGTTGAGAAACATCGCAAAATTGATGCCAGTTGTGTCTACAGCAGAGTTGGAAATGATTATACATGCATTTATTTCCTCCCGCCTTGATTACTCCAACTCTCTTTTTACCTGTTTTAGTAATTCAACACTCAAACGTTTACAAGTGGTTCAAAATTCTGCTGCTAAGCTTTTAACCAAGTCATCAAAGAGATCTCACGTAACCCCAATTTTAATTTCTTTACATTGGCTCCCTGTCAAATTTAGAATTCATTTTAAAATTCTTGTCATGGTGTTTAGAGCGTTGCATGGTCAAGCCCCTGTGTATATAAATGAGATGTTGAAACCCTATAACTCTAGTAGGAATCTGAGATCCTCAAATCAGATCCTGCTAGTTGTTTCACGGTCTAGATTGAAGACAAAAGGAGACTGTGCATTTGAAGTAGTTGCTCCCAAGTTGTGGAATGCTCTTCCTCGGGAACTGAGATCTGTGGACTCGGTGGACATTTTTAAAAAGCAGCTGAAAACTCACTTGTTCAAACTTGCTTTTGTCTAATTTTTAAATTGTCATGTCTTTTGTTCTTCATTGTATATAGTTGTTGTACAGCACTTTGTGACACTTGCGCTTGAAAGGTGCTATAGAAATAAATATTACTTACTACTTACTTATTTATGTAACACTTTATACAGTATTGATTGTGTCGAAACAGCTTTACAGTGTCAACAGGAAAATAGTTTCAATAATGCAAGAGGACAATAACAAAGAGTCATTTTCCAGCTGAAGTCAGTTCATTGATGATTAAGTGAAGTTCAGTTCTCTTCCAATAGTGTCTGTTCAATCAGTCAAGCATCCCTAACTAAGAAAGCAAATGTGACCGGCAAGGAACCAAAACTCCATCGGTGACAGAAATGGAGAAAAAAACCTTGGGAGAAACAAAGTTCAGTCAGGGGGCCAGTTCTCCACTGGCCAGATGAAACCAGCATAGCATGGCTGGCTACAATACAAGTCACTTGTGGCCAAGTATGATGACATAGTCGGAATTTGTGCTCTGCATTTAACTCATCCAAGTGCGCACACACACACTAGTGAACACACACCCAGAGCAGAGGGCCATATTGGCGCCCAGGGAGCAGTTGGGGGTTTGGTGCCTTGCTCAATGTCGTGGTATTGAGGGTGGAAGAGTGCGCTGGTTATTCACTCAACCACCGACAATTCCTGCCGGTACCAAGACTCGAACCCACAACCTTCAGGTTACAAATCCGACTCTCTAACCATTGGGCCACGACTGCCCCCAGAGGAATTGTCTGGTTCCCATGGTCTTGTGTCAATGGTTGTCGAGGTCTTTGAAAGGGGTCTGTCTCTGGGGCTCATCTATTTGTCCTGGTCTCCGCTGACATTCAGTGCTGTCGAGGTCATCTCTAGGTGCTGATCCGGGTGACTGCAGTGAGCATCTGATCTGGATATAGACTGGATCTGGGTGTCTACGTTGACCTCGAAATAAGAGTAAAACAGACTAATATTAGCGTAGATGCCATTTGTCTTACGATGTAGTGAGTACATTGTGGGAAGTGTTCCTGGTTCTGGTTGACCTAATTAATGCAGCCTAACAATACTTTAATGGATTTAAATTATAGAAATGTGACAGTGTATTATGTGTAATCCAGGTTAAAGAGACGGGTCTTTAATCTAGGCTTTATAAGTAATTAGCAAGATTTTAAAATGTATTTGATGTTCAATAGGGTGTCAGTGCAGAGCTCACAGAACCGGGCTAATATGGTTCTAGTAAGAACTCTAGCTGCTGCATTTTGGACCAGCTGGAGTTTGTTTATTAAGAACGCAGAGCAACCACCCAATAAATCATTACAATAATCGGGCCTTTACAATAATCGGTAATCTGCTTTTGACATTGAGAGCAAAGGTCGTAATTTACATATATTTTTGAGAAAAAATGTGGTTTTACAAATGCTAGAAACATGGTTTTCAAAGGAAAATTTGCTATCAAATAGCACACCTAGGTTCCTAACTGATGACGAAGAATTAACAGAGCAGTCATCAAGTATTAGACAGTGTTTTAGGTTATTACATGTGGAGGTTTTTGGTCCAATAATTAAAACCTTTATTTTTTCAGAATTTAGCAGTCAGAAATTGCTAGTCGTGCAGTTTTTTATATCAACTATGCATTCTGTTAGTTTTGCGAATTGGTATGTTTCACTGGGCCGAGAAGAAATATAGAGCTGAGTATCATCAGCATAATAGTGAAAGCTAACACTGCGTTTTCTGATGATAATCTCCCAAGGGTAACATGTAAAGCGTAAAAAGCAATGGTCCTAGTACTGCAGTGCAAGCCTTGTGGTACTCCATACTATACAGGTGCATCTCAATAAATTAGAATGTTGTGGAAAAGTTCATTTATTTCAGTAATTCAACTCAAATTGTGAAACTCGTGTATTAAATAAATTCAATGCACACAGACTGAAGTAGTTTAAGTCTTTGGTTCTTTTAATTGTGATGATTTTGGCTCACATTTAACAAAAGCCCACCAATTCACTATCTCAACAAATTAGAATATGGTGACATGCCAATCAGCTAATCAACTCAAAACACCTGCAAAGGTTTCCTGAGCCTTCAAAATGGCTTCTCAGTTTGGTTCACTAGGCTACACAATCATGGGGAAGACTGCTGATCTGACAGTTGTCCAGAAGACAATCATTAACACCCTTCACAAGGAGGGTAAGCCACAAACATTCATTGCCAAAGAAGCTGGCTGTTCACAGAGTGCTGTATCCAAGCATGTTAACAGAAAGTTGAGTGGAAGGAAAAAGTGTCAAAGAAAAAGATGCACGACCAACCGAGAGAACCACAGCCTTATGAGGATTGTCAAGCAAAAGCGATTCAAGAATTTGGGTGAACTTCACAAGGAATGGACTGAGGCTGGGGTCAAGGCATCAAGAGCCACCACACATAGACGTGTCAAGGAATTTGGCTACAGTTGTTGTATTCCTCTTGTTAAGCCACTCCTGAACCACAGACAACGTCAGAGGCGTCTTACCTGGGCTAAGGAGAAGAAGAACTGGACTGGACCGGGAACACTCCTCATAACACACGATGTACTCGTTACATCGTAAGAAGAATGGCATCTATGCTAATATTTGTTTGTTTCTTTATTATTCTGTTTCTCAGTCCGTGTCCAGATCAGATGGCGCCGGGAGATGATGTCTGCAACCCTGACCGTCGGCGGAGGCTCACCTGGATGAGCCCCGGGGACATATCCCCAGTGAAGACCTCGACTTAAATACAATAAAACTTAAAATTAAACAAATTAACTATAATATAATAAAATACCTAACTACATAATACTATTATTGTTAGAAATTGCAACAATATAAAAATAGAAATCTAATACATTTATACATTTAAAATTTAATTAAAACGATAAGTAAAAAAATAAATAATAATATCCTGGCCAGAGGAGAACTGGCCCCCCGACTGAGCCTGGTTTCTCCTGAGGTTTTTTTTTCTCCATTCTGTCACAGAGGGAGTTTTGGTTCCTTGCCGCTGTCGCCTCTGGCTTGCTCAGTTGGGGACACTTAATTTCTAACAATTATCGTCAATTTGATTTCATAGATACTATTTAAACTAAACTGAGCTAGACAATGACATCTCTGAATTCAATAATGAAATGCCTTTAACTGAAAATTGAGTGTTTAATCTTATTATTATACATTACTGACACTTTATCCTCCAATTTGATACTGTTAAGTGCTTTGACACAATCTGTATTGTTAAAAGCGCTATATAAATAAAGGTGACTTGACTTGACTTGACTGTTGCCCAGTGGTCCAAAGTCCTCTTTTCAGATGAGAGCAAGTTTTGTATTTCATTTGGAAACCAAGGTCCTAGAGTCTGGAGTAAGGGTGGAGAAGCTCATAGCCCAAGTTGCTTGAAATCCAGACTCCATGTTAAGTTTCCACAGTCTGTGATGATTTGGGGTGCAATGTCATCTGCTGGTGTTGGTCCATTGTGTTTTTTGAAAACCAAAGTCACTGCACCCGTTTACCAAGAAATTTTGGAGCACTTCATGCTTCCTTCTGCTGACCAGCTTTTTAAAGATGCTGATTTCATTTTCCAGCAGGATTTGGCACCTGCCCACACTGCCAAAAGCACCAAAAGTTGGTTAAATGACCATGGTGTTGGTGTGCTTGACTGGCCAGCAAACTCACCAGACCTGAACCCCATAGAGAAACTATGGGGTATTGTCAAGAGGAAAATGAGAAACAAGAGACCAAAAAATGCAGATGAGCTGAAGTCCACTGTCAAAGAAACCTGGGCTTCCATACCACCTCAGCAGTGCCACAAACTGATCACCTCCAGGCTACGCCGAACTGAGGCAGTAATTAAAGCAAAAGGAGCCCCTACCAAGTATTGAAAACATATACAGTAAATGAACATATTTTCCAGAAGGCCAACAATTCACTAAAAATGTTTTTTTTATTATTATTATTTATTTATTTATTTTTTTAATTGGTCTTATGAAGTATTCTAATTTGTTGAGAGTGAATTGGTGGGTTTTTGTTAAATGTGAGCCAAAATCAGGTGTCCAGCTGAATTCAATTAATGATTTGTAGTCGGGTATAAATAAGCTTAGTTTACTGGGGTAGCAGTCGTGTGAAGCACTCGTCGTGTGAAGACCGAAGAGTGTAAAGACCATCGACTCTACCGTGCGACTCCACCAGGCAGGGACAACGGCAAGGGATATAAGTATCACTTTTTATTTATTCTCTCTCCTATTACTCGATTCACTCCTGTTTTATAACTAATTCTTACTATGTGTTTTCAGATCACTATCACTACCACTCGCAAACCTCGCATCACACACTGTAGGCAGCGCAATCCTAACAACCTGCGCACTTTGCCTATGTCTGCTAATACACTACTTTCTTTTTCTATTGGTCTCTGGAATTGTCAGTCTGCTGTCAACAAAGCTGATTTCATTACTTCCATTACTAGTCATTCAAGGCTAAACCTCATGGCCCTGACAGAGACTTGGATCAAACAAGAGGACAATGCTACACCTGCAGCACTCTCCAATAATTTCTCCTTTTCCCACACCCCCCGTCTGACTGGAAGAGGTGGAGGTACTGGTCTGCTCATTTCTAATAATTTGAAATTTACTCCTTTACCATCTCTGAGTATCAACAGCTCCTTTGAATCACATTCGGTTACTATTACCTACCCTCTAAAAATCCATTTTGTAGTTGTTTATCGACCTCCAGGACCACTAGGTAACTTCATGGAAGAATTAGATGTGTTGCTCTCAACCTTTCCTGAGGATGGTACTCCCTTAGTTACACTTTGAGACTTCAACATCCACCTAGATAAACCTCAGGCTGCAGACTTCAACACTCTGCTTGCCTCTTTTGATCTCAAGAGATTGTTATCTACGACTACTCACAAATCAGGCAACCAACTGGACCTTATTTACACACGACACTGCTCCACTGATCATGTGCTGGTTACTCCACTGCACACCTCGAATCACTTCCTCCTCACTCTTAACCTCGACATGATTCCTGACACAACATATACGTCTCCACATGTCACTTTTCGACGTAACTTACGCTCACTCTCACCCTCCCGGTTATCTGCTATGGTTTCATCTTCGCTTCCTCCCTCTATACAGTTATCATCTCTTGATGCTAACAGTGCTACTGATACTTTCTGTTCCACTCTGACATCTTGTTTAGATACTTTCTGCCCCTTATCTTCCAGGCCAGCCCGTATCACCCCTTCTGCCCCTTGGCTATCTGACGTTCTTCGCGAACATCGTTCTAAGCTCAGGGCTGCAGAGAGGATATGGCGCAAATCACAAAATCCTACTGACCTTAATTTATATCGATCACTCCTCTCTGACTTTTCTGCTAATGTCTCTACTGTTAAAAGAACATACTATCATGACAAAATTAACAATTCGCCTAACTCTCGCATGCTCTTTAAAACATTCTCCTCCCTCCTTTGTCCTCCTCCTCCCCCTCCTTCATCAACTCTAACAGCTGATGACTTTGCCACATTCTTCATGAATAAAATTACTAACCTCACTGCACAATTCTCCACACCACAAACTGTCAAACACATCTTACCATCAAACATACACTCGTTCACATCCTTCTCTCTACTCTCTGAGGCAGAAGTCTCTAAACTCATCCTTTCCAGTCATCCTACTACTTGTCCGCTTGATCCTATTCCATCTCATCTCCTTCAAGCCATTTCTCCTGCAATTGTACCTGCACTCACTCACATCGTTAACACATCCCTTCACACTGGAGTTTTTCCCTCAGCATTTAAACAGGTTCGTATAACCCCACTTCTTAAGAAACCCACTCTTAACCCAACTCTTTTAGGGAACTATAGACCGGTTTCCCTTCTATCTTTCATTGCAAAAACACTTGAACGTGTTGTGTTCAACCAAGTCTCTGCCTTTCTCACACTGAACAACCTCCTGGACAGCAACCAATCTGGCTTCAGAAGTGGACATTCGACCGAAACTGCCTTGCTTTCAGTTGTTGAAGCCCTAAGACTTGCAAGAGCAGCTTCCAAGTCTTCATTACTTATCTTGCTGGATCTATCCGCTGCTTTTGATACAGTCAACCACCAGATCCTCCTGTCAACCCTATTGAGAAAGGGCATCTCAGGAACCACACTCCAGTGGTTTGAGTCTTACCTCTCAGATAGATACTTCAAGGTATCTTGGAGAGATGAAGTATCCATGTCGCAACATCTAGCTACTGGAGTGCCTCAGGGTTCAGTCCTTGGATCACTTCTCTTCTCTGTCTACATGGCATCACTAGGTTCTGTCATTCTGAAACATGGCTTTTCATATCACTGCTATGCTGATGACACTCAACTCTACCTCTCATTCCATCCTGATGATCCGACGATAGCTGCTCGCATATCAGCATGTATAACAGACATTTCTTGCTGGATGAAGGACCATCACCTTCAATACAACCTAGCTAAGACAGAACTGCTTGTAGTTTCAGCAAACCCATCACTTAATCACAATTTCACATTCCAGTTAGGCTCATCAACCATTACTCCTTCAAAAACAGCCAGAAACCTTGGAGTTGTGATTGATGATAAACTGAATTTCTCAGACCACATTGCTAAAACTGCCCGGACCTGCAGATTTGCTTTATACAATATTAGGAAGATCAGGCCCTTTCTTTCGGAACATGCAACACAACTCCTTGTTCAAGCTCTTGTACCGTCCAGACTTGATTATTGCAATGTTCTCTTGGCAGGTCTTCCAGCCAATTCCATCAAACCTCTACAATTAATCCAAAATGCCACTGCTAGATTAATCTTTAATGAGATGAAAAGAACGCACGTCACAACTCTGTTCATCAATTTGCACTGTCTACCAATAGCGGCTCACATAAAATTCAAGGCATTAATGTTTGCTTACAAAACCACGTTTGGCTCTGCACCCCTTTACCTAAATTCAGTACTTCAGACCTATGTGCCCTCTAGAAACTTGCGTTCTGCAAGTGAACGCCACATTATTGTGCCATCCCAAAAAGGCACAAAATCACTTTCACAGACTTTTTCATTAACTCTTCCCATCTGGTGGAATGACCTGCCCAACTCAATCCGAGCAGCTGAATCCTTAACCATCTTCAAGAAACGGCTAAAAACCCATCTCTTCCATCTTTATTTGACCCTCTAACTCTAGCATTCTCTTTTCTAATTCTATTTTTATCTGTCTGCCTTCTTTTTATTAAAAAAAAAAAAAACACACTTGACCCTCTATCAATTGCATATTTATTCTATAACTGCTAGCTTTTCTTGAAAAACTAACACTACCTTTCTTTTCTATATTCTATCTACTTGTTTTCTTTAAAAAAAAAAAAAAAAACCCTTGCTAAGTGTACTGCGTTAGGCTAACTGTGACTTGTCATAGCGCTTGCATGTTGTTGCTCTTTTGTTGGTTTTGATTGCTTCTATTGTCCTCATTTGTAAGTCGCTTTGGATAAAAGCATCTGCTAAATGACTAAATGTAAATGTAAATATTTACATAGAATATAAAATATAATAATATAAATATATAAATGTGTATACATGTAAATATTTTCAAAATATATACTGAATGTGTGTATTTATATATACATACTAAATAAACAGTACACATACATATATGTAAACAAAAACTTTTAGTTTGGATGCGATTAATCGTTTGACAGCACTAGTAAATACATAGCCAAAATGCATTAAACACCCCCTGGGTAGGTGCTGAATAAGTAATTACATCTAAACATAATTAAAATAAGTACTTTTAAAAAAAAAAAAAAAAAAAAAAAAAGTATTAACTTGTGTAGTATGAATGCAATTCGGACATACTACATTCGCCATGTTGCCATTGTCATGTGACTTACCATGGCCTCATGGGATGGTAAAGTGTCCATTGGATGCCCAGTTTAGAACCTTGCCAGAAGTATTAGGTCATCCGGGTATTTCTTGCCACTACTATTTTCATGTATTGTTTTTTTTTTTTTTTGCCTGTTATAAGGATGTAAAAAAAAAAAAAAAAAAAAAAAAAAAAAAAAGCAACATGCACATTGTTACTCAGGATTTTCTCTGTCATCACATATTTCCACCTTGCTGTACCAGTGTCTATGCTTTTGTCGTCTTTGTTTTTTTTTTTTGTTTTTTTTTTGGTTTTTGGTTTTTTGTCTTCTGGGTTAAGACCTTTTCTTTTTCCATATAGATACCGATTTTCCTGTTGTCTCAGCTGGAAAATAAGTGTGTTTATAATAATAAGCAGTGCTGGGTAGATACAAATTGTAGTCTGTTACTGATTACAGATTACACCATGAAAATTGTAGTCAGTAATGTTATCTAGATTACTCATTTTAGGTAAGGTATTCTGACTGTTTTTGGATTACTTTTGACCTAACTTGTTTATAGATTTAAATGGGATTATTGTTATAAAAAAGAGAAGCAAAAACATAATGAAATGCATTAAACATTGCATTGCTTCGAGGTAAATGAGAGAACTGCAAGGCGTTTAGAAGTTGATGAAAAGCTAATTAATTAATTAAATCATAACAATGTATAATAAAAAAAGGAGTGAACTATTTTAAAATAAAAACTAAATAAAACACTTGAACACCCAAATGTTAAATATTTTATTTAACATTTGACCACTAACTGACATCAGAGAACATGTAAATATGTTGCTGAATTATTAAAATACTAACTTTAAATCACAGGGGGATTTCAAGTAAATATTTTATTTCAAAGGGGTTTGACTGACAAAATGTAATTGTAATTAATTTATCTGACATCTACATGGCCATTCTATATTGTGAAGACTCGCTGTTTTCAATATGGCACAGCAGAATTATGTAGAAAGGAAAATTTTAAAGACAAAAAATAATTAGGGAGAGTCAATAAATTATGAGTAATTTACTGCCGTCATGTGAATAATTTGTATCCACAATCCATAAATAACTGCAGTCTGATTTGGAGCATTTTAAAATGTTATATTGTCAAAATCTTTGGAATCTGATTATATTGCTTAGTGAAATGTTTAATTTCAGCATAGAAAATTAAATTGACGGGGGTGACCTGCACCATACATATTTTTAAAATAGAAAACCATAAATACAGTCTTAATCTCAGATTAAGAGATTAAAAGAAAAAATTTTATCTTAAAGTGAAATATGACCCAAATATTTTGACAGGTTTGGTATGCAGTTTTATTAACGGTCATTTTGTCAACACAAATCCATGTTCCAGATATCCTGGGCAGCAGAGAGCAGTGGGATGGTGCTCAGGAGGACATCCTCAGCGGTTTGTCTCCGGAAGCGATGGGGTCTTATGGAGAAGAGTATATCCGCTCAATGCAGCAGCGGCTGGTCCACATGTCCTCAGTATCAAGATCAGACACAGGACCGTTTCTGGAGGCTTTAAAGGATGCCATACTGTCCCCGAGACCAAAACCCTTCTATTACCCAGGGGCCTCAGCGTGGGCTCTTCCGTTACTCTACAGACACTGTCCCACCTCACTGTCAGACAGAATCCTCTCACGAATCTTCATGAGCAGTGATGCCCAACCTGCAGAAGTCTTGAATTCCTGATTTGAGCTTCTGTTTGGTGATGCTAATGGTGCAGGAATCACACACTTCACATTTACATACCTCACTTGACTGTCTGTGAACAATTTAAGCAAGCAAATACCACAGCATCAGTGGTCTCGCATGAAAGAGTGTGTTCACATTTAACGTTGTTTTCCAAATTTTTCCACACTGAACAACAGAAAACTGCTAGGTTTGAAAGAGACTGCATTGCTGTATTATGGACAACGGGTCTTTTTTGCCTGCAAAATATCACCAGATTTTCACTAATATGGCTGCTCTCTAATGATTATAAAGTCTTCATTGGATTCTCAGGCATTTATAAAGCACTGGTCATCACATCCAGGTCAATGTTTTACTTTTGTTTTCTAGGCTGGAACATTTAATTGTGAAAAAGTATACATAAGGATGTTCAAACAAATCCATACACTTGTACCTTCTCCATAAGTTGGTCTTTCAACAATGCATGCTATTGTCTTCAAACATAAAAATAAAAGAAAAATCTAAAAAATGTCCACCACATAAAAATAAACATCTATATATAAATCGCAGATGTGTGATTAAAATTTTTCAGTCCTGAGTGTTTCAGAAACGCCTTTTTGGGTTGATTATCAGCATCATTGCAGTCGACGTCCGCTTCACTCTTAGTAATTGTGGAGCGATTTCTTTTCTTGGCAAACTTTTTTCTCATGCTCTCAACCAAGCTTTCATATCTGAGGGAAAAAGCAAATAGCAATCAGTGTCTTTGGTTCCTGAACAATGCCATCACTTTGAAATCACTTCCTCTCTCACCTTCTAGCCATCTCTTCATCTGTAATATCGGTTTCCATTCTGCTCACACTCTCATCCTCATCTTCGTCCTCTTCCTCTTTGTGCGTGTTCATTAGCAACATTAATTTCTACAAGAAATTTAGTTTGGTGGTAAATAAAATGTTCAGTACTCAAGGTTACAGACATTAATTTGACATCACATAAAATGAGCAAATACAGTACTTCAGATTCTAGGTTGCAAATCAAACATACAAATCTGTGATACTGACAGGCTAAAAATGAACGAAACTCCATTTATGAGCAAGTAGGCTATATAAATAAAATTAGTGTTCAAAACTATTCTAGCTCAACTTCAAATCATGCTTAATTTAGAAAAATGCAAAATGAAAGCAAACTTATGGTCTCACATTTCATAAAAGTTTACAAAAGTACCTCAACTTCAGGACTGAAGCCTCTGAATGACATTCTGCCATAAACCAAATCCTCACAGGGAACGCAACTTCTCTCCTCAAGGATATAGTTTCTAATAAAATTAAAAACAGTTATTTTTTTTAAATAACTAATCCATAAGACGTTATTAACATCAAAAATGTAAGATTATAGGGTATTTGGTTACTTAGAGGTCACATAATGATGTCTAAATATCACTGCATTACAAACAAATAAAACAGTCCTCTACAAAAAGTTTCTCAGAGCTAAGTTTTTCTTCAAGCCAGTGATTTTTAATTAGTTGATGTTTTGGTAATTTTTAGTGGATAAAAAAAACAAAAACTAAATAAAATCACAAAAAATTAAAGAATTATACATTTATTTTGAACAGAAAAATCCAGATTTCCACCACATAAGAAAAAAAATAAATAATGCAATGGTAAATCAAAATTATGACATAAAAGATGCAAATTATGAGATACCAATTCACAATTATGAGATAAAAAGTCTGACATCTCATCATAATATTGTCAGTTATAACTAGGGCTGTAGCTATTGAATAGTAATCGAGTATTCTACCGAAAATTCCATCGATTAATCGGATAAGCACTTTTTCTTTATTAAAGAGCAATACTGAATATACAAGCGAAAATAAGACAGGTCTCTTTAAAAGAACAAGTAATTTGTTTCCTTTTTAGAAAAATGAACTTTTTTTTTGCTGAAATTGCATATATTAATAACTGTGAAAACTAAATGCATTTAGTGCATTTAATTGCCATATTACATTCAAAATGCAAATACAAATATATACAAATATAAAAATCAATTTCAAATTATTTTAAAAAAGGTAAACATAGTACAACCTAAAACTTGACATAAATCAAAACAAGCGTAATAAAAAATAATAATAAAACCTAAACATTGTGCAACTTAACTTTCAGGTTTCAGCCCAGCTACAGCTCAGGCATGACATAAACCTTTACTGTCTTCTTAGAAGGCTTTGTGGCTTTTGTAAGAGGCAAACATTAGTGGACAGGAAGCTAACGTGGAACAAAAAGAGTCCATATCACATTAACACATTTTTCAGCAACATGAATTTAAAGTTATTTGGAGAATAAACCCTCTTAAATGTCTCTCTGCATACTGGTGTGTGTGTGTGTGTGTGTGTGTGTAATCCTTTAAAGGAGCATGTGGTTGCAAACACAGTGCTCTGTATGTAGTTACAGTAAATGGTAGGGATGCACCGAAATTAAAATTCTGGGCCGAAACCGAGAATTCTGGATGTGCTTGGTCGAAAACCGAAACTGCTTTGTAAATATTTATTTTATTAAATAATATAAAGTGATTTTGTAAGACTTTTTAATTTAACAATTTTAATGACACGGAATTTAAAGAACACAAGCCAATAAAATAACCACACTTTTATTGAAAGAAAACTGGACAGAAAATATATTAATATTAAACATCAATGTGTTATTTTTATTCAGTTCTATGCAACAGAATCAGACATAACTGTTGTTGTTTTTGTTTTTGACTAATTATCTAAATAATGTATAGTCCTGCAAACAGGGTTTTTCCTTTCTCAAAATGCAGCGGAGGTGGTCCCATCATGATCACGTGCACACATCCTTCAACTGGCTGAAACAAACTTTTTACACGCAACATATTTTAGGTGTTATAATAATTATAGCTATGATTAAAGAAAATGACAATTATAAAGTTGTTTTATTTTATCCTCACCTAATGTTTTATTGTTATTTATTAGTCTTATGAAATGTTTTCTTTTTCCTCAGAAATTCTGTGTTGTGTATCTGGTTATCAAATGAAGGCTTAAAACATTCATTTAATTTATCTTTAAATTATTGAAAATTAAACTTTTTGGCAAACAAAGGGGATTTACTATTAAAACTAAAACATGGAAGAAATGTTGTGTGATCATTCCTTAAAAAAAAAAATAAATAAAGTTTTCATAATTTAGTAGTAGTAGTAGTAGTATGTGCATTCTGCTGAACAAATATTTCTGCTGCAATGTCTTCAAATCAAACCAAACTTTTATTTTGACGGGTTGCCGTGAATACCTTTAAATTTCTGTGTGTATATGATATGACGCTAGTTTTACTCAAATGAAACGGTGAAACGCTGATGAAGTGATTCTCAGAGCAGCTCTGGAGATGTTGTTCGTGAGTTTATGTTGAGTGCACTTATATATGCACCCTGATAGAGAGGAATAATGAACAGAGCGTCACGCGGCGCAGTGATGAGAGTGAATCCTGAACACTGCTGGGCGGCGCGGCATATATTTTCAGCGGCTGATAATTCAGTGCATCCCTAGTAAACGGACTAAACGATTCTTCGAAGCACATAATTTGCTTCGATGATTTTTTTGTATTTGAATTACTCGAGGAATCGTTTCAGCCCTAGTTATAACTTAAAAAAAAAATGAGTTTTTGTCAGTTTTGACTGTTCACATCACAATTTTAACTTTAATTTTGACTCATAACCACAAGTTAGTATCTCATATCCTAATTTTGACCTCTATTCTCATAAAATTGAATTTTTAATTGTGAAAATAATTGTCCTTATCTGGCAGAAATGCCCTTCTGTAGATATAGCACACGTATATCTCAGAGACGTCTATTTGACGTCTGCAAGATGTATTTTTTAGAGTGTTTGCTCATCTGCAATACGTCTATAGGACGTTTCCTTTTAGATGTCAAATAGACGTCTATTAGATGTCAGTTTTACATACATTCTAAATCATAAACATCTTAAAGACATCTGAAAGACGTCTGTACACAGCAGATGCTTTCCAGATCTTTAACAGACATCTTGCAGACGTACGTGTGCTATCTGGGTTGTTATGTGACACAATGACTTTAAGACATTGACTCAAGTGTCTTATACGGAGGACACTGTATCAGTGAAAGGTCAGTCAGGTCTCACTCTTTGGCCTTGAGCTCAGGCAGATCCAGAAACCAGTGCTCATCACTGATGATCCTCTTCTCCTCCTCATCCAGCTGCTTCTTCACCTCTGCGTCCAACCCTCTCTGCATGAACTACATCAGAGAAATCACTCACTATTCACTGCAGCACATGATCGACTCAAAATATGACAACTTTAAAAACCAATCTTCATCAAAAGTTCCCCACTGAATGATTTCCTCTTCGGAAGTCCAGAACTATCAGAGTCTGAGCTTCTTACCTTCATCCGCAGGACATTTCTGGACAGTTTCGCTGCACCATCCTTCGCCATTTTACACAAGAGCGAAACTAGGCGTTTTAATGTGAACGAACTGAGCTTGTCTTCTAGTTATATGTTGCACATGGGCAGCATGACTGCATGTAGCACAAGAAGCTAAAATAAATACTGCTCCTCATGAGGTCTGCGCATGCGCTGTAGCAACACGTGCGAGACTCGATTAGTCGCACAACACAGAAGATCGACCGAAACTGCAGGTTCATCATTTATATTACAAAAGTAGTATTGCAATACTGTTTTTATGCAATAGTAGTTTAATACTTTATAATGTATTACACTTTAATATGGTAATATTTAGTACTAAGGTTTTTTGTTTGTTTTATTTATTTTTTTTCCGTTTCTTGATTACTCATGTCTGGTGAGCTACATTAACCCTCTATTCTCCAGCGATGCCACATGGCAACGAAGTGCATCACTAAACATATTTAGTAATGATTTATTTCTGTTTATGTATTTTGGCAAGTTAAATAGATGTTGATGTGCACAAATCGCCTCAGTTAAACTGCTAAATCGTGACATATGGCAGCTCGAAAACAAGGGAATTGTAGCCTAATGCATTTTCCTCTTGGGGATTTTAATAGATGGTGGGGCATGAGTTATATCATTTTAGTCATTATATTTGATTTTACAGTAATATTTAATAGCATTTTTTGCATAACTAAGGAACTCTATTTATTTATTTATTAAAGTATAAAAACAAAACAAAAAGTCTTTAAAGTACTTTGAAGTACAGTGTAAACAGTGTTGGCTGCAATGCATTACCAATAGTTAATTACTGTAATTAAAAAAGTAAATTAAGGGATTACTCTTAATTTTTATGTAATTTAATTACAGCTGCTTCTGGCTTAATTGTATTAAATACAGTTGGACTATAGAACAATTCTATAGTGGATTTAACGTCAAAATGTAAAATCTAGGTAAAAATTTATGTTTTTAATGTAACCTCACTTTATATACTTTTGTCAGTTACAATAATTGAAGAATAATATTTGCAACTTAATAGTATTTATTTGAAAGAATTAAAAAAACTGTTTTATGTCTATTCTTGTATTGTTCAACTGGTTGAGGTTGATATGGGATTTAGAAAGTAATTTTTAGAAAGAGTAATTACTACAGTAATCTGATTACACTGCTGAATATGTAATTAGTACCTAGAAATTAATTAGGCTACTTTTTTTTTAAAGTAGCTTACCCAAAACTGAATGTAAAAGCCTTTGTACATATTATATTGAATATATCCAAGCCCCATAAATATTCCGTTATTTAAAGGAAACATCCCTCAAAAAGTGACAGCAGGCCTGGAGGAGACGAGGAAAAGGGGGCCAGCGGGCCCCGGTGTGTCTGATGAGGTGCGCTTGGACAGAACGGACCACTGGGGAGGTATCCTGGCTGTAAAGGGATCGTCCAAATCAAGTGCAGCAAGTGTGACGTACATCTGTGCATCACTTCAGAAAGAAACTGCTTCCTGGAGTTTCATAAGATGACGTGAGTGGGACAGACACACACGGATAAATGTTTGTTGTTCTTGCACAGTATGAAGCATTTCTTAAGTGATTAAACTGTAATACTAATATAATCACAAAATGAACAAACAACAAAAAAAAGTTTGCGCACCTGCATTTTTGTTTTAAGTTTTGTTTGAATTGTTTGACAATTACTGTATATATGTACGGTGCCATACAGTAGCAGACAAGGCAGTTATTGTGCACAATCATAGTATGTCATTTAATGAAAGACTCTGTTTTGGAGATTTAAGACAAACAAATTTGTTAAAAATAAATAACATATTGACACAAAAACATAGTCATATATTGATATTGATGGACAAATCATTATTTGGGGGCTCGTCTGGGATTTGAACCCAGGAATCAATACCCGCTAGTAATTAACTTAGTGTGAGTTTTCTAGGATGCTGTGTTTTGCAAAAGTATAAATACAGGTGCATCTCACTGAATTAGAATGTGTGGTGTTCTGAGTAAGCCTCTAGAGGGAGCTCTCGTATGTGAGATACGAGAGTAGTACATGGTGGTGAATAAAGAAGGTAACATTGAGTTCGACACGGAGTGCATTTGCTTTTATTGATACACTCAACATATTGGCGACGAGGATGGCTTTGAGTCTCAGCCAACCTGCCCCGTTCCTGCAAACACCGGGTGAACCACCGATTCCATTCACAGCGTGGATCAAAACTTTCGACAATTTCTTGCTGGCCGTGGGCGAGGAGCTGCCTAATGCAAGGAAGCGTGCTCTTCTGATACACTGCCTCGGAGCCGAGGGTCAAAGATTGTTCTACACCCTGAACGTGAGTGCTCAGGGAGACGATACGTACGCTTCTGCTTTGAGTGCAATACGGGATTTTTTTGTCCCTAAAGTTAATGTGGTTGCTGAACGTTACCGCTTCCGCCAACGCGCGGGCGAGACCACAGACCAGTATGTCGCTGCACTACGTGAACTGGCTGCCACCTGTGAATTTGGCACGATGGAGGACGAGATGATACGCGATCAGCTGGTCGAAAAGACTAATTCATCTCGCATCAGAGAACGGCTGCTGCTGGAAGTGCCACTCGACCTTAGGAAAGCCGTGACTGTCGCCCGGCAAATTGAAACTGCTACAGCAGAGGCTAAAGCAATGATCGCGTCATCCGACAACTCAGTACAAGCCGTTCAACAACATAACAGGTTCCGACGGAGCAAAAGTAAAGTCAATACCTCGCGTGGACCTCCAAAATTTAACCGTGCACGTACTTGTTACCGCTGCGGATCTGAGCAGCACGCAGCTAATTTTCCCGGATGCCCTGCTAAGGATGCAGTGTGCAGGAACTGTAACAAAACAGGACATTTTGCAAAGATTTGTCGTGGAAACAAACGGGTGAGTGAAATTACGGTACCTGAAGTGACAGTGTTAACTATTGAACATTCTGCTCGTGACTGTGGAAAAATAATGTGTACAGTACAGATATCTGCAAGCACAGGACAAACACAGGACATTCAGTTAATGGTGGACACGGGTTCAGCAGTGTCCATATTGCCAATGTCCATTTACACTGGATCTTTCAGTCAAGCACCCCTTTCACCACCGAAACTCAGTCTAGTTAGTTTTGGGGGCGATGCAATTGAAGTGAAAGGATGCCTGCCAGCCAGCATCTCATATGGAGGCCAATGCACTACCACAGACTTATACATTGTACAAAAGGGATCAGCTGTGCTGGGCAGAGACCTCTTTACTGGACTGTGTTTACAAATTTGTGATGGTCAGGTCAGTACAGACCAGTGCAAGCATACTGCCTCATCTATAGATGCAAAGTCGGAAAACAGGCTGGGATGTGCAAGAGGATTTGTACATCGTGTTCATGTTCGGCCAGGTGTTCAGCCGGTGCAGCAGAAACTGAGGAGGTTACCTTTCTCAATTTGCAATGAGGTGTCCAAGGAGTTACAGAAGCTCGTACAACAGGATGTAATCGAGCCTGTGGAGGCATCTGAGTGGGTCTCCCCAATAGTTGTCACTAGAAAAAAAGATGGGGGGATTAGGCTCTGCGTCGACTTGCGTGAGCCTAACAAGGCAGTGGTAGTGGACAGCTTTCCTCTTCCGCATATGGAGGAGATGTTTGCGAACTTGTGTGGAGCGACAGTGTTTTCCACATTAGACCTCCAAAGTGCGTATCACCAGGTAACGTTGCATGAGGACTGCCGAGACATTACTGCGTTTATCACGCATGATGGATTATTTCGTTTCAAAAGGGTTCCATATGGACTGGCCTCAGCTCCAAGCTGCTTCCAGAGGATGATGTCTGAAATCCTTAAAGGTCAGTCTGGAGCTCATTGTTACTTGGATGACATCATGGTCGCAGGAGCAACGTTCAAGGAACATGACGAAAATCTGCAAGCTGTGCTGCAGCGAATCGATAAAGCAGGCCTCAAACTGAACATGGCAAAGTGCCGCTTCAGAAAAGCAGAACTGTCATTTCTGGGTCACACACTGTCCGAGAAGGGATTACAGCCTGATGCTTCCCATATATCTGCAGTGTCTGATGCACCACCTCCTGTTGATGAGGTTAGTCTTCATTCATTCCTGGGTCTCACGTCATGGTATTCTAAATTCATACCAAATTACGCTACAGTGGTGGAGCCATTGCGTGTGCTTTTACGAGGCTCTACTCCATTCGTTTGGTCACCTGAGGCTCAGGAGAGCTTTGAGGCAGTTAAAGGGCTAATTGTGAATAGTGCTGCCCTTGCGCTTTTCAATCCAGAACTACCTACTATAGTTACCACAGATGCCTCAGACTACGGAATAGGAGGTGTTCTTACCCAGATACACGCAGACAACATGGAGAGAACAGTGGCTTTTGCCTCACGCACTCTTACCACAGCAGAACGGAAGTACTCCACAGTGGAAAAAGAGGCACTAGCATGTGTTTGGGCCACAGAGCGATGGAGGACCTACTTGTGGGGAAGACACTTCACACTGCGGACAGATCACAGCCCGCTGACCACCCTTTTGTCATCTAAGGGTCAAGGCAGAGCAGGTATGCGCATAGCAAGATGGTCAGCTAGGCTGATGGCTTTTACCTATGATATTCAGTACAAGCCGGGGCATGAGAACGTGACTGCAGACTGTCTATCTCGTTTGCCGCTCCCTAGTACTGAACCTAGTCTGGAACATGATTTGGAAGTCGTAGCTCTCACTTCTACGCTCACGGCAATAACCAGCTCTGAGTTCAAAGCGGCATGTGATTCTTGTCCTATCCAAGCTGAGCTACGCAGACTGCTCGTCTCCAAATGGCCAAAGTGTGCAAAGGCACTGGATCATGCGTTAAAGCCGTATTTTCAAGTGCGGCATGAACTTTCACTCCAGGACGGTTGCATGGTGCGTGGAACCACACGCCTCTTGGTTCCAGAATGTCTCCAACCCAAGTTCATCACACTTGCACATGATACACATCAGGGCATTGTGAGGACAAAAAGGAGGCTGAGAGAGCTCTACTGGTGGCCTGGCATGGACAAACAAGTACAAACAGCTGTTAAAGCTTGTGTCACTTGTCAGTTACATGACAAATCTGCTGTCACACATACCACACCACTCCAACCTGTACCTTACCCTACTGATGCCTGGGAGAAAGTGGCCATAGACATCATGGGCCCTTTTGATGCAGCACCTGCTGATTGTCGTTTTGTAATAACTCTGGTGGACTATTACAGTAAGTGGCCTGAGATAGCATTTGTCTCACATCCTACCACCCATGCCGTGACGCGGTTCCTTTCTACAGTGTTTAGCAGGGAAGGGAACCCGAAAGAGCTGATTTCTGATAATGAAGTACAGTTCACTTCACACGACTTCAAACTATTCTTGCAAAACAGAGGAATCATACACAGGACATCATCTGTGTATTACCCAAGAGCAAATGGGGAAGTCGAACGTTTCAATCGTAGCTTAAAGGATAGTTTACAAACTGCTTCACTGGAAGGAAGAGGGTGGAAGGAGTTCACCAAAGACTTTCTGCAGGTATACCGTGCAACGCCTCATGCCACAACACAGTGCACACCAACTGAACTTTTGCATGGGAGAGCCATGTTGACCAAACTTAACGTTTCGGGTCTTTGCTTGCCACCTGCAGGCAGATCACTCACACCTCATCAGCTTGCCTCACACGTGAAAGAGAAACAGGAAAAAACTAAACAGTACAGTGACAGAAAACGCAGCGCAAAGCATGTTTCATTTCAGTGTGGATCGTATGTCCGTGTAAAGAAACCCGGAATTGTGCCAAAGACCCAGTCTAAATTTGGAAAACCCCTGAAGGTCGTGGGTAAGAAAGGACTATACACATATAAGCTGTCAGATGGACGATGCTGGAATGCATCCCACCTGGCACCTGCACTTGTTCCGTGCAGAGCAGACGAGTTCAGTGACCTGCCATCGTTTGACTCTGGGAATACTGATCCAGTAGGGAGTGGACAACCTGCAGTAGTTACACGACCTGTTCGGAGCAGGCGTGCACCTGCATGGACTCAGGATTATGTAATGTAAAATGTGCTTAATGCCTTATTAGCGCACAATATGTGTCTATACAGTATATGGAAAAGAACGTTCTTCTTGTTCTGTGAATATTGTGGTTGAGTAGGTGATGCTTATACCAAGTGTTTGGAAATTGCATTACTGTACCAATATTTGTTCAATAAGGGTTTGTTTGCGAATCATAATGTTGGGATTGAATGGTTGCAAAGAGGAAAAAAAATCAACAGTAACGTGTCTTAACTGTTAACTAATTGCACTGAGACTTTGTCCCTATAGCACGTTTGTTCTTAAGAGAGAGGGATATGTGGTGTTCTGAGTAAGCCTCTAGAGGGAGCTGTCGTATGTGAGATACGAGAGTAGTACATGGTGGTGAATAAAGAAGGTAACATTGAGTTCGACACGGAGTGCATTTGCTTTTATTGATACACTCAACAGAATGTCGTGGAAAAGTTCATTTATTTCACTAACTCAACTCAAATTGTGAAACTCGTGTATTAAATAAATTCAATGCACACAGACTGAAGTAGTTTAAGTCTTTGGTTCTTTTAATTGTGATGATTTTGGCTCACATTTAACAAAAACCCACCAATTCACTATCTCAACAAATTAGAATACTTCATAAGACCAATAAAAAAAAAAACATTTTTAGTGAATTGTTGGCCTTCTGGAAAGTATGTTCATTTACTGTATATGTAGTCAATACTTGGTAGGGGCTCCTTTTGCTTTAATTACTGCCTCAATTCGGCGTGGCATGGAGGTGATCAGTTTGTGGCACTGCTGAGGTGGTATGGAAGCCCAGGTTTCTTTGACAGTGGCCTTCAGCTCATCTGCATTGTTGGGTCTGGTGTCTCTCATCTTCCTCTTGACAATACCCCATAGATTCTCTATGGGGTTCAGGTCTGGTGAGTTTGCTGGCCAGTCAAGCACACCAACACCATGGTCATTTAACCAACTTTTGGTGTTTTTGGCAGTGTGGGCAGGTGCCAAATCCTGCTGGAAAATGAAATCAGCATCTCCATAAAGCTTGTCAGCAGAAGGAAGCATGAAGTGCTCTAAAATGTCCTGGTAGATGGCTGCGTTGACTGTGGACTTCAGAAAACACAATGGACCAACACCAGCAGATGAAATGGCAGCCCAATTCATCACTGACTGTGGAAACTTCACACTGGGCTTCAAGCAGCTTGGATTCTGTGCCTCTCCAGTCTTCCTCCAGACTCTGGGACCTTGATTTCCAAATGAAATGCAAAATTTACTTTTATCTGAAAAGAGGACTTTGGACCACTGAGCAACAGTCCAGTTTTTTTCTCCTTAGCCCAGGTAAGATGCTTCTGACATTGTTTCTGTTTCAGAAGTTGCTTGGTAGCCCTTTTCCTGAAGACGTCTGAGCGTGGTGACTCTTGATCACTGACTCCAGCTTCAGTCCACTCCTTGTGAAGCTCTCCCAAGTGTGTGAATCAGCTTTGTTTGACATTATTCTCAAGCTTGTGGTCATCCCTGTTGCTCGTGCACCTTTTCCTACCCCATTTCTTTCTTCCAGTCAACTTTTCACTTAATATGCTTTGATACAGCACTCTGTGAACAGCCAACCATTCAGTAATGACCTTCTGTGACTTACCCTCTTTGTGGAGGGTGTCAATGATTGTCTTCTGGACAACTGTCAGATCAGCAGTCTTCCCCATGATTGTATAGGCTATTGTGTAACCATTTTGAAGGTTCAGGAAACCTTTGGAGGTGTTTTGAGTTGATTAGCCGATTGGCATGTCACCATATTCTAATTTGTTGAGATAGTGAATTGGTGGGTTTTGTTAAATGTGAGCCAAAATCATCACAATTAAAAGAACCAAAGACTTAAACTACTTCAGTCTGTGTGCATTGAATTTATTTAATACACAAGTTTCACAATTTGAGTTGAGTTAGCATCAGAGAATTGTTTTTTTTTTTAAAGAATTCTGTGAATCATTGTGTAAAATTTTCCATATAAGAGCGTTTAGGGTGAAAACTGTTAAGTCTGCTTGAAACAGTGTTATTATTATACTATTTATTGATATTATTATTGTAGTAATAATATAATAATAATATAATTTTTATATTTTTAGTTTTCTTTTTAATTTTAGTCTAAGTTGGAGTAAATTTTTGTTTGTTTTTGTCTTTTTTATTACTGTATTTTTTAATATTTCTATTTAACTTTAATTTATCTTTATTTCAATTTAGTTTTAGTAATTGTACTTCAACTTTAACTTATTTTATTTTGGTTTATTTCTAATTTTGTTTGTTTTGGTTTATTTCTAATTTTTTATTTATTTTTATTTATTTTTTTTGTTTGTTTGTTTTTTTGCATTTAAGTTTTTCATATGATATTTATATTTTATTTTAATTCAGCTATTATTAAAATTTTATTTTGATCATATTTCAACCTTAAAATATTTTAGTTAACAAAAACTAATTTTAATGGTTTTAGTTTCAGTTAACAATAACAACGCTCACTGGCTTAAAAGTAGTCACAATCTGAGAAAAGCAATCCAGAATAATTTGAAAGAGTGATATTTAATTTCACTGTTGCACAATTATCCAAGATGAATGTAAAATATTTGCAGAGAAAAAATAAAATACGAACATAAATATGAGATAAAAGAACTATGGCTCATGAAAACAAATACAGTTGAACAAGTCATAACATTCCCCCAAGTCAAAGGAGGCTATCCTCATGTCTACAGTGGTCAGGCACTGATGTGTGGATGTGGCATGTTGCTATACGTTTTTTCAGGGTGATTGGATGGTTTCTTTCTGGTCCAAGTCAAGAGAGTTCACGCCAAGTCTCTATGAAATTCAGACCTCTACAATGTAAATCTGTGGGAATTTTTATTTGTTGTATTTTCTGTCAGGTGAGATGAGAATCATTATTCTGATAACTCTCTGAAGTTGAATATTTTGGATTAGGGAATCAAATAATGATTATAGTAAACACAACTACAATTGCAGGTGTTAATGATTATACAAACTCTTGCACCACCAGTTCTTTAAGGGATACCTCTGACACTTGCCCATTTGGAGAGTCTTGCACTCTGGTCAGCTCATCCTGTAACTGGGCCACAGGCAGCCCAAGACTGTAACCCAAATCAACAAGAGCCTCCAGCAGGGGCCCTTGAAACTGCCGGAGCTCGTAGCGTCTCACCGTGGGCAGAGCTCTTCTGCCAGTTTGAAATGCTGCGTCAAAGTCTTCTAGATCCCTTTGGCACACCAGTATGGCACACAAGGTTGGTACCACCAAAGTAGGGATGTGAGAAGATAGTTTTTCCTGAAGTACCAGCACTTTCTGGAGGCCCTCAAGGGCCCGGGAAAAGCGGCCCCCACGCAGGAGGTCATATGAAGTTTTTAATTCCTTATGGGTGAAGAACGCTAGAAACGCCTGTGATTTTCGGACACAACGGAGGGAGTAGAGCTGAGTAAGATAGTCTCTGAGGGCCACGCGCCGCTCGGCGATGTTCTCCTCTGAGAAGTTGCCGGTCATTTTCTTCCTGGGCATCACAATATCCTCCATTTCCTCGCTGAACTCCAGCAGGAGCTCCTGATGAAGATGGAGGAAGTCTGAGTAGCGTCGCTCGATAGCTACTCGCTCACAGTCGTAACTACCTGAGCGGATCACCACAACCTGGTACACCTGAAGAACAGGAATAAGCTGTGAACTTAATGTGGAGGAGACAAGAAGCATTGCAGGTTGTGTCATGTCTGGGGTAAAAGCATGTACAGTTTTTAATTCCCAGAACATTGCCAGAATGGACATCCTGAAGCAGGGGTGACCAGTCCTGTTTCTGGAGATCTGCCTTCCTGAAAAGTTCAGCTTCAACCCTGATCAAACACCAGGTGTGTTTGATCAGGGTTGAAGCTGAACTCTGCAGGTATGTAGATCTCCAGGAGCAGGATTGGGCACCCATGTTCTAAAGCAAAGTTGTGATACTCAAAATCAGACTTGAGTCCAAGACCAGGATTTGCATGGTTTTGGTCTTGTCATGGAGCATTTGGCTTCTGACTTTGACGTGAAGCAAGCTGAGACAGAGTCCAGTCTTGAGTGCTACAACACTATCCCCAGTTTCACAGACAAGGCTTAAGCCTAGTCTCAGACTGAGCTGTTTCAACCGAAATAAATTTGCACTAACTGATCTTTAAATATATCAGTTCCTTTGTTTTGTCTCAAGACGGACACCAGTAATGTTTTTTTTTTTTTTTTTTTTAAGGCATGTTTATAAAAATTACTTAAATGTCCTTATTGAACTATGGCTTAATCCTGGCTTAGTCTAAGCCCTGTCTATGAAACCTAGTCTATAGGTGTGTTTTGTTGTTTGTGCATCTCTGGACAAGAGCACAGATTCATATGACATTAAAGCAAAACCAGGCTTTAAATAGAGCATTCGTTTAGACCCTTTTCTGGTCTCAGTATTGACTCAGACTCAACCTACTCAGGTCTTGGCCTGGACTCAGACTCAAATGAAATGTGGCTGGTTGCATAAAACACTTGGCCTAGTCTTACAAGTTAGTCATCTAATTTCTTTTCTTTAAGGCTGATCATAACTTTTTAAGTAAATTACATAAAAATGTGGACTGGTGTATTTCAAGGGTGTCCAATCCTGCTCCTGGAGGGCCGATGTCCTGCAGAGTTTAGCTCCCACCCCAATTAAACACCTGAAGGAGCTAATCAAGCTCTTATTAGGCATACTAGAAACTTCCAAGCAGGTATGTTGAGGCAAGTTGGAGCTAAACTCTGCAGTGGCCTTCCAGGACTGAGTTTGGATACCTCTGGTCTGCTCTGAGTCCGAAAATAAAGACGGATTGGCTCTTGGCTAATTGCTAGTAGGTCAGACTAGAGTTTAAGACACGGTCTTAACATAAAGGCTAGGTTAGGTAACTGGGGCCAGTTGCATAAACTTATTCACAATGTTAAGACTGTGTCGTAAGAACTAGTTTGACTAGCCATTAACCAAGTGGTAATCAGTTTTACTTTTCAGATTCAAATTTGACCAATATACCATTTTATATAACTGAATTTCAAAAAAGTTATGACCAGTCTTAAACAAAAAATTGGATGATTAACTTATAAGATTAGTCTAAGTAGTTTATGAAACTGGCCACTGCTGGCCTCTGGTCTCAACTACAACACTACCCTAAGTTAGCCAGTAAAGTTTTCAGTAATGGAAATTGAACCTCCCCTTTAGGTTTGGAGAACATGTCAATTTATTAGTTTATGAAGAAAAAAAAAACATTCCTTGAACATTAGTAATTAGTTTTCCAAAATAATAATCAAATAAGAACCATATCTTAACATTAGCTGAGTGGCCATCTTTTGTCCAAAACAAGTGAACTTCAGTGATTCATTCTTTGATAATAAAGTGAAAAATGGGAAAAGAGGAGCAGTTAAAAAATTTGTGGCCTTTGTGACGTCATACCAAAGGAAAGTCGTTTAAGAGGCAGAGCAAGTTATTACATTTTGATGAAAGATAATGAATCTGTTGGAACAATAACGAAATAGAAAATAGAGTTTGATTTCATGTTTACAGTTATTTCACTACAAGCTGTGACTTACCACATATTTGGAGATTTTCTGATCGATGATTCGCGTATTGGGGATATCAAACAGAAGTTTAACGCTTCTGAACTCCTGCTTAACGGCTCTCCAGTGCTGCTGCAGTTCTGCTGTGGTCAGACAGGAGGCGCTAAAACCCACATCTGCCTCTTCAGCTGCGAGGAGACATGAAGTGAACAGTGACCACACAATTCCACAAACACACAACCATCAGATTCTGCTCTCATAATGTCAGCTGCAACTTAAGAATTGACTTAAACTGACCATTACCGGATGATTTCTCCTGCTGAGGTGAGGAATCTTCAGGAGCTGAAGAAACTTCTTCTTTAGCATCCACTGCCTTGGTGTCATGTGGTTCTAGATCTTCCTCCATAACAAAGCGCTCTAATTTAGCTTTCTGTAAATGAATTTTGCCACAATTCACCTAGAGTCAGCATCTCAGATAACATTCTGGTACAGAACTATAGAAGATACGGCAGTTGTACAAAATAAATAAATAAATAAATAAAAGAAGAAGAAAAAAAGATCAATTTCTGACCTCAGTAAGTCCCAAAAATACACTAAACCATGGATTCAAACAAAATATGGACAACACAAACAAACAAAATATGGCTCTGAAGATAGGCCTACTCATTTAAGCCAATTTAATGGCATTTCTTGCATTTATTTGCAAAGTTCATTTAATTATTCTAAATATTACTGACAATCATATTTTACTTGTTGTCATCTAGTAAATTTTACATTTATATATATATATATATATATATATATATATATATATATACATACAGTGGTCGAATTGTAAAAAAAATTCTGGGGGGATGGCTAATTTTTCCACAATGATTACAAAATTGATCTTGTTTTTATAAAGGTTTCTATTTAATGAAAAATTGGCTTCATTAAATTAACTATTATTTATACGTTTTTTCCCCCCTTCTGGGGCCTGAAATAGAGGAATTTTGGTCAATATTGATAATTTAAAAATAATATTTTGCTGAATGTGTTTTTGTGCTGGCACCTTGGCTGATTTAGGTCTGTCATGGATAAATAAATATGACAATAAAACCGCCAGTAGGTGGTAGCAAGTCCCTGTTTTAATAAATGACTTACTGAAGCATTCATATCAAACGATTCGTTCAAAACGGCTGATTCAATAGAAACGAAACAAGTGAGACCATCTGAATGGACCGTTGAATCACTGGCTCACTCGATTCGTTCAAAAACTGATTCATTCACGGAATGAAACACCGTGCTGCTATGCACTGTTGTATAAAACTAATAGCACAGTTGTGCTTGTGGCCTCGCGCACATGTGCTGATATATAGAAAAGTGCATTGAATATAAAAACGTAAAAACTCATACATAGGTATTTTATGTTTCATTGCTGGAAGTATAAGGGCATTCTAACTGTATTCTAATGGGCTTCATCGCGCAGTGAATGCTTTTGCACTCTCAAGACGTGTTTTATATATATATATATATATATATATATATATATATATACATACAGATGGATCTCAATAAATTAGAATGTCGTGGAAAAGTTCATTTATTTCAGTAATTCAACTCAAATTGTGAAACTCGTGTATTAAATAAATTCAATACACACAGACTGAAGTAGTTTAAGTCTTTGGTTCTTTTAATTGTGATGATTTTGGCTCACATTTAACAAGAACCCACCAATTCACTATCTCAACAAATTAGAATATGGTGACATGCCAATCAGCTAATCAACTCAAAACACCTGCAAAGGTTTCCTGAGCCTTCAAAATGGTCTCTCAATTTGGTTCACTAGGCTACACAAACATGGGGAAGACTGCTGATCTGACAGTTGTCCAGAAGACAATCATTGACACCCTTCACAAGGAGGGTAAGCCACAAACATTCATTGCCAAAGAAGCTTCACAGAGTGCTGTATCCAAGCATGTTAACAGAAAGTTGAGTGGAAGGAAAAAGTGTGGAAGAAAAAGATGCACAACCAACCGAGAGAACCGTAGCCTTATGAGGATTGTCAAGCAAAATCGATTCAAGAATTTGGGTGAACTTCACAAGGAATGGACTGAGGCTGGGGTCAAGGCATCAAGAGCCACCACACACAGACGTGTCAAGGAATTTGGCTACAGTTGTCGTATTCCTCTTGTTAAGTCACTCCTGAACCACAGACAACATCAGAGGCGTCTTACCTGGGCTAAGGAGAAGAAGAACTGGACTGTTGCCCAGTGGTCCAAAGTCCTCTTTTCAGATGAGAGCAAGTTTTGTATTTCATTTGGAAACCAAGGTCCTAGAGTCTGGAGGAAGGGTAGAGAAGCTCATAGCCCAAGTTGCTTGAAGTCCAGTGTTAAGTTTCCACAGTCTGTGATGTTTTGGGGTGCAATGTCATCTGCTGGTGTTGGTCCATTGTGTTTTTTGAAAACCAAAGTCACTGCACCCGTTTACCAAGAAATTTTGGAGCACTTCATGCTTCCTTGTGCTGACCAGCTTTTTAAAGATGCTGATTTCATTTTCCAGCAGGATTTGGCACCTGCCCACACTGCCAAAAGCACCAAATGTTTGTTAAATGACCATAGTGTTGGTGTGCTTGACTGGCCAGCAAACTCACCAGACCTGAACCCCATAGAGAATCTATGGGGTATTGTCAAGAGGAAAATGAGAAACAAGAGACCAAAAAATGCAGATGAGCTGAAGGCCACTGTCAAAGAAACCTGGGCTTCCATACCACCTCAGCAGTGCCACAAACTGATCACCTCCATGCCACGCCGAATTGAGGCAGTAATTAAAGCAAAAGAAGCCCCTACCAAGTATTGAGTACATATACAGTAAATGAACATACTTTCCAGAAGGCCAACAATTCACTAAAAATGTTTTTTTTTTTTTTTATTGATCTTATGAAGTATTCTAATTTGTTGAGATACTGAATTGGTGGGTTTTTGTTAAATGTGAGCCAAAATCATCACAATTAAAAGAACCAAAGACTTAAACTACTTCAGTCTGTGTGTATTGAATTTATTTAATACACGAGTTTCACAATTTGAGTTGAATTACTGAAATAAATGAACTTTTCCACGACATTCTAATTTATTGAGATGCACCTGTATGTATGTATATATATATATATATATATATATATATATGTATGTGTGTGTGTGTGTGTGTGTGTGTGTGTGTTTGTGTTTTCTTCTTTTTTTTTTTTTACTCTATGGCCCTCAATCACAGTCAGTCGTGGCTGTACATGACCCATACATGTAATGATTATACAATTACATACTACTAAACTTATGCATATTTCTGTAAATAGATGGGGTGGTTCAAATTACCCCAATGGCACCTTGAGACCAAATAAAATATTATTGAGACCAAAAAAACAAAAACAAAACAAAATCAAAACAAAATGAAAACAATGCTGATTATGGAACTGAGCATTTCCTTAAACACGTTACTTCTCCTTCAGCACTAGCAGACAACACTGAGTAGAGGATAATAACACATGCTGGAAGCTTCTACAACAGTTCTTTCTAATGAAAATAAAATAAAAAATGTTAGCAGATCGCAAAATTTCACAACATCAGTCCCATTCAATGAAAGGTAAAAGGAAACACTTTCACAGGAACTATAATTAAACTTCTAAAGGAAATGACTCACAAACATGGCAAGAAGTATTTGATGTTGTGCAGGTAACAGAAGATATAACGAATGAAAATCTGACCTCGCTCAAGTCAGGTGGTAATTACAACACAGCACAGCACAGCACGCTGAAAATAAGAAAATATTGACCCACCTGTGCAAATAGAAATCCAATAATCAGCTTCAACTGAATATGATGCTATGAAAACTTTAGCTTTGTTGGATAAGGTTCATGTTTTCTGATTCTGTTTTTCATGTAGACTTAACTGAACTTTGTTCATGGGGAAGTGAAACTTGAAAGAGGGAGTGTCTTTTTTTTCTCACATTGCATATTCTGCCCATTATCATTGGTTTTCATGCAGTTCATCTACACTCTATAGTGAAACACTGACAGCCTGCATCTTCTGCCCCCAGAACAAGCTGAAATCTTTGAATTATTTGTGGCTGGAAACCTTCCAGAGATGCTGGTCCATGATAGCAGGTATGGCTCTAATGTTTAAATAAAGAGCCTAATGTGTGTCAGTGAAATATTCCTCACACCGCTACACCACCAGCACCTGTAAGCAGCTGCTTGAGTGTGTCTGATGGTAAGTGTTTGTATTATGTATTTGTCCAATAGATGGTGCTGTACAGTTAAATTACATAATCTATATTTTACTCATAGAATGCATATAAATTAACATTTGTGAATTATTTGTTCGTTGAAATAAATCTGAAATGCAATATAAATATTACATGAAAAAGGTTAAATAATAAAAACAATATCACTAAAGCTTAAACAAAAAAAGATAATTATAAATATAAAATACTATAATATTAAAACTATCTAAATAATATTAAAATAAAATAAACTATTAAATTAACACATACATGCATTAAGTGGGTTTGACACTTCAGCTAAAAATACACTTCAGTTCATTCTTTCAGTCCAATAAGCATATTTAAGTAGGGCTAATGTTTATATCTATTTGTACATTGACAGGTAAAATAATAATAATAATAATAATAATAATAAAAAAATTCTTTATTAGCAGCAGACATTTTGTATGTGCTCAAAAATATCTTCATAAAATAAACACGTTAGTTAAGCTGAGACTATGAATTCCACAAAAATCACTAAACACAAACAGTCCCAGCAGTTTTGCCAATCCAGTCTCACAAGTAGCTGTTTAACAAATATGCAGTTTTATATGAATTTGTGCAAAATTGATTTGTATGAAAATTAAATGGGTTGAGAGCAAAAAAAAAAAAAAAAAAAAAACCTTATGAATGAGGTTGCTCACATTTTTGACAAATCAAAATATTTTTGAATTGTTGTGAGAATGTGTTCTTTATGCATTGTGGTTACTTTCAAAAACAAGCACATTTTACCTTTATAAAACCCATATAACAGTAAGAATAAGCAGAACATTATTGTCAGTTGGTGTGGACGCTGATATGTAGTATCACTGTTATAGTTATCATTCTTGGTGTAAATATCATTGAAATAATAATAATTATTATTATTTTTTTTAAATGTTATTGTAACATCATGTCTAAATCAAATGTGAGTGGCATGACATGACAAAAGCAAAAAGCCCATTATAATCAGTGATATTGTTTATAATGGATGTAATGCAATGCGACGCGTCACTGACATAAATAGTAAACCAATGCCCTGACTTAATTCTGACGTACTTCACGCATTAGTGCTACTTCAGACAACAGGACAAATTCCACTTTGTCGCATTCAGTGTATACAGACTCACTGCTGCGGAGCGACACGACAACTGTCTCAACGGGTGTAGACACAATGTTATAGTTATCATTCTAGGTGTGTAGAAATGAAACTACATAGGCCTAACTAAATATGTCTCCGAAAAGTAAAGCTAGTTCTAAAACAAGCTCTAGTAGGATTTAAGCTCAAGTGACACTTGGTTTGATATTTGTTTGCTCTAATTAAACAACATTCAGGAATTATTGTATCCAAATACCTTTTGGGAGTCACCGTATTGCATTTTTGGTTTGCTTGATGGGTGTTTGTGAAAGGTCTCTTAGCTATCAGATCTCGATGAGGGTAGGCGATACAGGGCAGATTGTGAGGCTGAATGAGCGTCTGAAAGGCTCATCACTGTATGGGACAAGGACAGCTCTGTGATCTCCAGCCCGTCTCATTCATACAGACATAAACACATAAACCCCACTCTGCTCAGAGAACAATGACATCAAGCCAGTTATTTTAATACACCCCATTGTGTCTGACGTGCCAGCCTGAGCCCTGGTATCTATTTATTAGTTTTGATACATACATATTCTATTGTTCGCAGCATAAGTCCTGTTTTGTTCGTCCGGGGTGGTCTGGGGTCAGTGCGGTCTGTGCAGACCAGCTGCGAGATCTTAGACTGCCTCATTGTGGTGCTCAGAGCTTCACTGGAGATGTTAATAAGATGTGTCATCTGAAATGTACATTATTCATACAAGTATTGAGACATTTATTTGTTTGTTTGTATAAATATTTATTTATTCAGCCAATTTTGTGCTACTTTAGTATCACTGATATACTATTTTTTTTTTTTTTTAATATTTTGAATTTTATTTTATATTTATTGTTAATTTTAATTAACATTATTATTTAACATTATTTTTTATTATAATTTTATTATAATTTTTTTTATTTTATCATTATTTTTTATATTATTATTATTTAACATTATTATTTATTATTTAATTATTTTAATTAAAGTTATTATTTTATTTTTTAAACTTTTTAAAATAAGTATAGTTTTATAGTGTAACAATTAGTGCTGTCAAAATGCTGTGCATCCAAAATAAAAAGTTAAAAAGTTTTTGTTTACATAATATATTTATTTGTACTGTGTTTATTTATTATGTATATATACTGTAAATACACACACATTCAATATATATTTTGAAAATATTTACATGTATATACATTTATATATATATATATATATATATATATATATATATATATATATATATATATATATATATATATATATTTGTAATATAAACATAACATTTTTCCTAAATATACTTTTATACATAATAAATATACACAGTACACACTTATAAATATCGCGATTAATCGTTTGACAGCACTAGTAATAATGTAGTTTTAAGTTTTAATTTTAGTTATTTTACTACTACAACCTACTCTGATTTTTAGAGTATGGTTTACAAGTCTTTCTTCAAAATAAAAAAATAAAATAAAATAAAATAAAAGAAATACTGTGTTACTTGCTGTTTCTTTGTGATTTTTTCTTTTTCTTTTTTTTTTTCCTTTTTTTTTTAACTTACTAGTTATTTCTGAGAGAAAACTGTAAATTAGAAATTTTGCTTCGGCAATACTTGAAATAAAAGTAAAAAATAAATAAATAAAATAGTATGTGTGTGTGTGTGTGATATATATATATATATATATATATATATATATATATATATATATATATATATATATATATATATATCACACACACACATATTTATTATTTCAAATATTATAAAAAAATGGTTTTAGTATTTTTAGTTAATGATAATATCAGGCGTGTATCCTGAGTTCATGGGCAGCTAAAAGCACTCAAAAGTCTCTTCAAGGTGAAATGACTATGAAACAACAGCTAATTTATGATCTCCTGAGCTGATATACATGACTATATGCCAATGTGTTGCAGTGATAAGATTTCCTTTGCGGCATTAATGAATTTTGATGCTTTGTTGCATTTACATGTGGTGTCTGCTCCTGGCATGGACATATATGTCCCTGAAAATAAATGGCTGTATGTGTACATCTCTCCGACTTATGCAGTTTGCACAAAATATCATAGCTTGGCCGTTTTGGGTCACATGATTTATTGATTAATATTTGGCTTCAAAAAATGACAAGAGGATGATGTATAGCTTTATCTGGCCATCAAAACACTATAAAGAGATGAATAGCCCTGAGACAAAATTGTAAAGGTAAAGGGAAATAAATTAACATATCTATGTTACCAGCAGACACCGATGGGAAGTGTATCAGCTGTAGATGTATGCTAAGCATTTGTCATGCTGAGACTTTATGACTCTACAGCATGATCATAAAATAAGTGTCACAACATTCCAGGGCTGCTCAGCCATTCAAACATCTAACTAATGCCAAAAATAGACTTTTACTCTCTCTCTAACTCTTATACAATTTAACAGGCTTTTTTTGGTACTGTACCTTTAAGACTTATATATTTAAATTTGTATATTTAAATTTGTTATTGGCTAATCTCTCTATGCAGGTGTGGTGTCAATCACATGTACACTTCTAGTTGTTCCCTTGTTCTTTCTTCATGAGGATGTGTTCTTGGATTGTTCCCATCCCTGTGTTTCCAACTTCTCCTTTCTGGAATAGCAAATATGCACATTTTGAAATAGCTGAGCTACTTTTGCCACTGAAAAAAAGTATCTAAGTTAAGCATCACTATTTTTGAACACAGACTGAAAAATGTCCCAATATACCTACATTTTAGGAAAAGTAGAAAAAAAAGTATTTAAGAAAAGTATTTTTTAAAATTTACACATTTAAATACAGTTCACTGCAGTTCCCCTTTCAGTCGGTCACTCCAAGTCACGTCGGATGACCGACGAAATTGGGATCTCGCCAGAGAGACCAATCCACTTCGAGTGTAACTAAACGAGCCAATGGACATTGGCATGCGATTATTGCATCCAGCTGCCGCTGATCACAGCGTGAGCATAAGAGGCAGCTGGTGCACCGCATTAATTCATCCTTTCACTTCGGAACCGAGCGGTAGTGGTTGAAGCTACTGCTCTCCCTTTCCAAGAGAGTGTTCTACGAGCGAGTGCGGGCGTTACGGCGCAGCAGCGGTGGTCACGGTGTCCGGGAGAGAAAGATCGTCTTCCTGCTGACAGCCACACTAGGAGTGTGTGGTGGCCAGCTCCCCTGCGTGCTTCGGCACTAAAAGAGCATTTCTCTGAAAGAGCAATTTCTCTAAAAGAGTAACATGGGTTTTTGGGTGTGGTCGTTTCCTGGCGCCTCAGGACGGTCATGATAGCTGCCTCACGTGTCTGGGCATTCAGCACGCTGAGGAGGCTTTCATGGATGGTTCATGTTCTTCTTGCGGGGACATGACCATCTCGGAGTTGCGTAATAGACTCCGCTATGTCAAACATGGCGGAGTCCCTCTGCCTCTGCCGCGATCCGGCGTGCGTGCCGCTGGATCCGGTGGAGTCAGAGGTGATTTGAGGATTATGGTGAGGGCTTCCCCAAGTGGAGCTCCTCACCCCTCAAGCACTCCGCAGCCGGTGGAGCTGCCGAAGGCCCCGCGCTGGGCCCTCTGCTGGACGGGGTGCACCACGCGTTTCCTTCGGTGCCCCCTCTGACGACCAGATGTCAATCACTGCATCGGAGGGTGGGCCCTCTCTCTCTGGGGATGACGACCCGGCTGCGTTGCCCCCTTCAGGTGTGGTAGCATTGTCCGAGCCAGACCCAGAGATGGCGGCTATGCTTTCCCGGGCCGCCGAGAATGTCGGGCTCGTGTGGAATCCTCCACCGTGTCCCGATCCTTCGAGGCTGGACGAGTGGTTTCTCAGTGGGGGTCGCGCTGGTTCTCAGCACCCCCTCTGGTGCCATTCTTTCCGGAAGTGCATGAGGAGCTTACAAGATTGTGGAAGGCACCTTTCACTGCCCGAAACAAATCTTGTGGCTCCTCCGCTCTCACCACCCTCGATGGTGGGGCCGCTTTGGAGTATGCGGGCATCCCCTCGGTAGAGTGGTCTGTGGCCATGCAACTGTGTCCAACAGCTGCTTCCACCATGCGGGATGACCCGTGTCTCCCCTCACGGGCCTGTAAGTATTTGTCAGGTCTAACTGGCAGTGCTTATAGAGCCTGTGGGGAGGCGACTTCTGCCCTCCACGCCATGGCATTACTGCAGGTCCACCAGGCCAAAGCCCTGAAAGACCTGCACGAGGGTGGTCATGACCCGGCGGTTCTACATGAGCTGTGTGCTGCGACAGACCTCGCGCTTCGAGCGACAAAGGTGACCGCACAGTCTCTGGGTCGTGCGATGTCCACGCTAGTGGTCCAGGGCGATCAAACACATCATGCGCCGGAGGAAACCTGCTGCTTCCACTCCGGCTGCAGCCCCTCAGCCTGCTTGTCGCCGTTGGCACTCCCCTGCGGCGCTCCCCGCTCCCACGCAGCCGCAGCAGCCTTCCACCAGGCAGTGTCATGGAGCCGGTCGCAGGCAGGACGCCCAGCCTGTCCAGGCCCCTGCCAAACCTGGCGGCGAGCGCAAGTGCAAGAGGCCTTGAGACGGGCAACCCAGAGATGGAGGAGACTGCTCATCGGGAGATGGTGACCGCACCACTCCCTCCCCCGGAGGAGGGCCGGGTGGAGAATCTTTTGTTTCATTTTGTTTTTCAGGTGAGTGTTACACTACACACCCAGACCCTGCCCCCCGCCGTCACAGGCCCCGGGGCCGGTCCCTGTGTTCCACCTCGCTGCCCCACCGCGGGTACGTCGGTGGCCCCGTTGGTCCCGCCGGTACGGTCTCTCGGAGCCTGGCTAGTGCTCCCCAGTCTGTCTCGGTGGCTCCTGCGGACCATCAGACTCGGCTACGTGATTCAGTTCGCCCGGCATCCCCCCAAGTTCAGGGGCATCCGGTTCATTTCAGTCAAGGCCGTCGATGCCCCTGTCTTGCATGCGGAAATTGCAGTCCTGCTGGTGAAGGACACGATAGAGCCGGTCCCTCCAGCAGATATGAGGTTGGGGTTTTACAGCCCTTACTTCATTATGCCCAAGAAAAGCGGTGGGTTACGACCGATTTTGGATCTGCGAGTTTTGAACCGTGCACTTCACAAGATGCTGTTCAAGATGTTGATGCTGAAATGCATTTTTGGGTGCGTCCGTCCCCTAGATTGGTTTGCAACGATTGACCTGAAGGACGTGTACTTTCATGTCTTGATTCTCCCACGACACAGGCCTTTCCTGCGATTCGCGTTCGAGAGTCGGGCATATCAGTATAAGGTCCTGCCCTTCGGGCTGTCCCTTTCGTCTCGCGTCTTCACCAAGGTCGCAGAGTCACCTTGTTCCCCTGAGAAAACGGGGCGAGCGCATCCTCAACTACCGGGTTCAGATTACACCGGCCTGTCGCAAAACCTTCAGCCCGTGGTCAGATCCTTCGTTCCTTCGGGCAGGAGTGCCCCTGGAGCAGGTATCCAGGCATGCTGTGGTATTCACGGATGCCTCGGCCACCGGCTGGGGTGCCACGTACAACGGGCACGCAGTATCAGGGGTTTGGACGGGTCCCCTACTGCGTTGGCATATCAATTGCCTCAAGTTGCTGGCAGTACGCCTTGCCCTGAGCCGCCTCAGAGGGCGCCTTCGGGGCAGGGATGTTGTGGTCCGTACGGACAACACTGCGACCGTTGCGTATATCAACCGGCAAGGTGATTTACACTCCCATCGCATGTCGCAACTCGCCCGCCACCTCCTCCTCTGGAGTCAGAAGCATCTGAGGTCCCTTCGTGCCATCCACATCCCAGGAGTGTTCAATCAGGCGGCCGACGAGCTGTCTCGAGCGGCACTTCTTGGGGAGTGGAGACTCCATCCCCAGGTGGTTCAGCTGATTTGGAGTCGGTTCAGAGTTGCTCAGGTAGACCTGTTTGCATCCCCGGAAACCACCCACTGCCAGTGGTTCTACTCCCTATCCGAGGTAACGCTCGGCATGGATGCACTGTCACACAGCTGGCCCCAGGGCCTGCGCAAATATGCATTTCCCCCAGTGAGCCTGCTAGCACAAACACTGTGCAAGATCAGGGAGGACGAGGAGCAGGTCCTGCTAGTGGCTCCATATTGGCCCAACAGGACCTGGTTCCCGGAACTCATGCTCCTCACGACAGCCCCTCCCTGGCCGATTCCTCTGAGGAAGGATCTGCTTTCTCAGAGACGGGGCACCCTCTGCCATCCGCGTCCAGACTTGTGGAAACTCCATGTGTGGTCCCTGGACGGGACGCGGAGGTTCTAGGTGACCTGCCCCAGGAGGTAGCTCTCACTATTGCTTCAGCACGAGCACAGTCCACAAGACGGGCCAATGCGCTGAAGTGGAACCTGTTCATTGAATGGTGTTCCTCTTACCATGAGGAGCCCCGGAGATGTTTGATCAGAGCCGTGCTTTCCTTTTTGCAACAAGGGTTGGAGCATAGGCTGTCCCCCTCCACCCTTAAGGTGTACGTTGCTGCTATTTCTGCCCACCACGACCCCATAGAGGGGAGGTCGGTGGGGAAGCATGATCTGGTCGTCAGGTTTCTTAGGAGGCCAGGAGGTTAAATCCTCCTAGGCCTCCCTCCCTACCCTCTTGGGATTTGGCATTGGTGCTAAGAGCCCTACAAACTTCCCCCTTTGAGCCGTTGCAGTCAATTGAGTTGAAGTTTCTCTATGAAAACCCTACTCCTGACTGCATTGGCCTCAATAAAGAGGGTGGGGGACCTGCAGGCATTTTCGGTCGACGAGTCGTTCCTTGAGTTTGGGCCGGCTGACTCCAGTGCAACACTAAGGCCCCGGCCCGGCTATGTGCCCAAAGTTCCTACCACTCCCTTCAGGGACCAGGTAGTGAACCTGCAAGTGCTGCCCCTGGAGGAGGCAGACCCAGCCCTAGCTTTGCTCTGTCCTGTACTCGCACTGCGTCAGTACGTGGATAGAACTCAGAGCTTAGGACCTCAGAACAGCTCTTTGTCTGTTACGGAGGACAGCAGAAGGGGAAGGCTGTTTCTAAGCAGAGGATGGCCCACTGGATAGTGGATGCCTTCACCTTGGCCTATAAAGCACAAAGTGTGCCCTGCCCGCTCAGGTTGCGTGCTCACTCCACTAGGGGTGTCGCATCGTCCTGGGCGCTGGCTCGTGGTACCTTGCTAGCAGACATCTGTAGAGCTGCGGGTTGGGCGACTCCCAACACGTTCGCTAGGTTTTATATCCTACGTGTCGAACCGGTTTCCTCCTGTGTTCTCACATCAAACTTTACTTTACCTTTAGTCATTTAGCAGACGCTTTTATCCAAAGCGACTTACAAATGAGGACAACAGAAACAATCAATTGAAGTATTAAAACAACTAAAACTGATCCAAAACAAAAAGCTAAAACTTTATAAATAGTATATATACACACACATTAAAAAAATTAATTAAATTAAAAAGGAGAAATGCATATGACAAAATTTCTAAGCTTAACATTTAAATGAAAACAAAATAAAGCTACAAATAATTCAAACTATTAAGAGAACAAAAGGTATAAGAGTGTAATAATGATTCTAACATAAAACTAAGCCAAACACCAAAAACAACTATGTGTATGTACACACACACACACACGCGCGCACACACACACACACACACACACGCATATCCATAAATTCAATATTATTTCATTTCCATGTAGTTTGTTGAAGTACTAAAATAACTCAAATTAAATAAAACTAAAACTTAATAAATAACTTATACAGACATAATAGAAAAAAAACTAATAAAATGACAAACATTACTACAACTGTAACTAAAATTAAAATAGATAACATATACAAATCAAACTACATTAGTTTAACAGTAATCCTAAAAAAATAACTGTGTAAAATAACCCTAACCCAAACATATAAGTAAGAAATGGTTATAAAAACTGAAAGAGAAGTGAAACAAGTAATAGGAAAGAGAATAAATGAAAAGCGATACTTATCCCTTGCCGGTGTCCCTGTCCGGTGGAGTCACACGGTAGAGTTGATGGTCTTTACACACTTCTGTCTTCACACGACGAGGGCTGCCGCAACCGCTGCCGCAGTATAATAACCTTTTTTATACTCGTCTAACAAATCACTAATTGAATTCAGCTGGAAACGCTTTCCTGTTAATCACAATAAATGACCACGCAAGTGCAGACACTAACAAGGTACGAACGAGACCAAACGCGATTTCAGCACGTCTCCACTCAGTAAACAAAACAAGCGTTTCCTAGCAACGGCAACTGCGCTAAACACTAATGAGACAAGTAAATACACTTACGAGCTACTTTTAACTTCCACTGATAGACTGCTTCTCTCAAAGAGTATTTCTTACACCGTCTTCTGCTGTTGCTTGAACACACTTTCCTGTTAATCACAATAAATGGCCACGCAAGCACAGACACTAACAAGGTACGTACGAGACCAAACGCGATTTCAGCACGGGTAGTGGCACTGAGAGGGCCGGCTCAGAGTCGGCTTGTGGCGTCCTTACGCCTAATTCTCCAGAGAGTTCCTTAACCAGGCAAACCCTGTCGAGTCCTCCAGCACTCCGGCGTCCGGACGTGGCAGTGCGTCCGGCGCCAGGCCTTTCAGCCAATGAATTCTTGAAATCTGGTGCAAGGCTAGGGCCCATATGAGAGACCCTGCCGGGATCCCATATGTGTATTCCACGGTATGCTTATTAGAGCCGTGTTTCCCCTGGCAGACCACGTTCTGCCGTCTCTATTGATGCAGCCTAAGCCATCTCAGAGACTTCCATGTGCAATAGGGCCCTACGGGGTTACTTCACATGTCTGAATGTCACTTAACCCCCTCTGGGAGGAGGTGACTCCACAGTGTGCCTCTTCCCAGTGTTATCCTAGTCCTACTGTTTGGGTTGCTCAAGGAACAACAGTAGTTGACCTTCTCTGTGTAGAGCCTGGTCCTATCGTCTGCCTTATAGGAAGGATCAGGAGGCCTACACAGGGCACTGGAAGGGGCAGCTCCTGTGGCGCTTTGATAGGGATCCCAATTTCGTCGGTCATCCAACGTGACTCGGAGTGACCGACTGAAAGGGGAACATCTCGGTTACGTATGTAACCCTCGTTCCCTGAAGGAGGGAACGGAGATGTCACGTCCCGTCGCCACAGTCGCTGTACCACTGCTGAGCTGCCGGGTCACCGGCTCGGCTCCTCATTGAAAGCATGAATTAATGCGGTGCACCAGCTGCCTCTTATGCTCACGCTGTGATCAGCGGGAGCTGGATGCAATAATTGCATGCCAATGTCCATTGGCTCGTTTAGTTACACTTGAATTGGATTGGTCTCTCTGGCGAGATCCCAATTTCATCGGTCATCCGACGTGACGTCTCCGTTCCCTTCTTCAGGGAACGAGGGTTACATACGTAACCGAGACTTTTCCAACTGAAATGAACATTAGAGGCAGTAAAATACCAACAAATTTAATCCCTTTTCACATACATTATGATAACACGGGCATATTATTGACTTATTTTCATGCGGTTACTATGTCATGACCTTAATACACTTTTACCATAGTGCATGATTTGTAAACGAATGAACTTTGATGATTGCATTTCCATATGTATGACTTTTTTGATGCTGTAAACTTGCTCAGTAGCACACCTGGTACATTTGACACGCAGAGTGACGGGGTATGAGTCCTGTAAAACACCAGTCACAACAAAAAGAGTTCAAAGCCTCATAGAACCAAGCTAAAGCAGTACGGTTTCTTCAGTAAATGTGTTATTAGGAGTGCAACAGTTCAACTTACTTGCGGTTCGGTTTGTATCGCGGTTTTAGACTCACAGTTTTGGTAAGGTTCCGTATGTGCTATGTTTAGGAGAAAAAATTATACTGTCAAATAAAAAATAAAGAAAATAAGAACAAATAATCTAATTACAAGCAATAGCACAAATAAATACAATAGAGGAAAGATACAAATAAAATAAACAGTGCTTTTCAAGTTTTGTAGGTAGGTGTAACGTTAGTTTTTGGGTACAGAAATTGAGTAATCAAGTGTAAAACAACTTTGCATATTTGTCTGTATAAATTGAATATTAATCTTTATTAAAGTTACAAAAGCTATTCAATCAAGAGCAGTGAGTGATTTCCTTGTTTTTGTTGTTTGATTAACATTAAAAAAGTGCTGTCACTTTAAGAGAATGCATGGATCCATTGATACTGTAGTTTCAATTGACTATGGGCCAGATTTACTAGCAGCTTGTGCCAGAGCAAGCTGTCTTTTGGCGTTAAAATAGTACTCTCAGGATTTACTAAAGACACCCAAGGAAAAATTAGCACTGAAAAGGCGTAGACACAGTTATTTTTGTGCCTGACCTTACTGAATATGTATTTGTAGGAGTTTCCATTTCAGACTCAAAATTTATGGGAGGAAAGTATTAAAATTAATCAAGCAGTGTGACTTACTAACGTTTGTGCTTGTCAAATTACTGGTATTTGCCATTATTTAACCCCCCAAAAAGCATGTCTTAAAGCAGGTGGTGATTTGCACTGCTCTTGTTAGATTTTGCTGGTCATTATGGAAATGATCAGGCTGTGTCTGTGTTCCTTAATTTGCACATTGTCAGTAAATCACCCGCAGAATTTTCCCCTCCCATCCGTGCTTTACACTGCGTTCCAAATTATTATGCAAGTGACATATCAATAGGATTTTGGTACAATAAAGAGTCAGATTTTTGTTTGTGTGGTTTTTCACATCTTTTTAGTTAACTGGTATCAGTCTCAGACAGGTTTGTTCAATAGTTTGCCAGTTCTTCTTAGGTAAATGGAAACCCTACTTAAAGAGGTTGTTCCACATTATTAAGCAAGTCACAGTTCTCATGAAATATGGTGAAGAAAGATCTTTCTGAATATGAAAAGTATGAAACAATGCAATGTCTTGCAAAAGGCATCAACACAAACAATATTTTGTGAAAAGCAAATAGAAATTATTGAACTGAGCACAAAAGATCTTGGTCAGATAAAGATTTATTAAGGAAAGTTTCTGTCAAACATATTGTATTGTAATACCAGCTGTAAAAAAGCCACTGCTGAGCAGCAAACAGGTGTTTGAAGCTACTGGAGTCTCAAGATCCTCTCCATGCAGACTGGCAGTTGTGTGTAAAGCTGCGTTTCAGTCACTGCTAACCAAACCTCACAAAGGTTTGGTTAGCAGTGACTGAAGAAACAGTGGCTGTAGAAACACATGAAGACTTGAAGACTTGTTTTTAAATAGTTTTATTCACTTACGAATGCTGCAGTACAATGGATGGTCCAGATAAATGGATTTCTGATAGTTGATGAATGGCCATCCTATTCCAATGAGACTGCAACATCAGCAAGGAGGCGGTGGGTGATGATTTGGGTTGGAATATTGGGAAGTGAGATGTAAGGTCATTTTAGGGTGTCAAAATGACTTCTGCAAGATATGTGGAGTTCATGAAATGAAGAATAGTGGTATAAAATGAAGAATAGTGCTCTCTGAAATAAAAGAATTTTCATGCAGGACAACACACTATCCCATGCTGCAGAAATACCATCGTGATAAACAGTTTGAAAATGTATTTCTACAGCCACTGTGCAAGTTTCTCTTTGTGAGGTTTGGTTAGCAGTGACTGAAACAGCTTTACACACAACTGCCAGTCTGCATGGAGAGGATCTTGAGACTCCAGTAGCTTCAAACACCTGTTTGCTGCTCAGCAGTGGCTTTTTTACAGCTGGTATTACAATACAGTTCATTTGTTTGACAAAAACTTTCCTTAATAAATTTTTATCTGACCAAGATCTTCTGTGCTCTAAGTCACCTCACAAATCTTTTGACAGTTCAATAATTTCTATTTGCTTTTCGCGAAATATTGTTTGTGTTGATGCCTTTTGCAAGACATTGCATTGTTTCATACTTTTCATCTTCAGAAAGATCTTTCTTCCTCACCATATTTCATGAGAACTGTGACTTGCTTAATAATGTGGAACAACCTCTTTAAGTAGGGTTTCCATTTACCTAAGAAGAACTGGCAAACTATTGAACAAACCTGTCTGTGTTTGATACCAGTTAACTAAAAAGATCTGAAAAACTACACAAACAAAAATCTGACTCTTTATTGTACCGAAATCCTACTGATATATCACTTGCATAATAATTTGGAATGCAGTGTAATGGAATTGCGCTCTAACGCTAATTTGCCCTGTTTAGTAAATCTGGCTCTTTGTCTTCTAGGATACTTACCAAGATAGGCATTTTAATTTTTTGAGTGAATTTGTCCATTCAAGCACAAAACTTGAAAGAAAATATTTGCCCACTTTCTGTGACATGGATTTGCACGCTTCAAATGAGTGCACATACAAATCTTCTCACTGCGCGTGCGAGTTCTCATTCGTGTCTTCTGGCTCTTGAATGTTTAAATTGGCAAGGCTTAAATGAGTTTAGTTTAAACACAAATAGCAACGTGTGCTGTTGAGGTCTCACCTGCGCATGTGCGCTATCAACACAGGCATTAATGACTGGTCATATTACAGCATACGGCACTCGCATTGAACAATGAGTGACTGGTTTGCTTACATTTTTTTTTGTTCATCGCAGTAAATGTATGTAATGTATTTGAAAGCAAGAATGCGAATCCATCGAAACATATGTATATTAGCCAAACTCTGTCTGTTTTACATGTTGTTATTTATAACAAACCATATTACAGATGTGTTGTCAGATTTAAGTTGAAGTTGTGCAAGCGCGTGCCGAACCGTGGGTGGAGAATGGTACGGATCAATTTTTTTTTTTTTTTTTTACCGAGAACCAATACACCCCTAGTTTTTATCTCACTTTTGCTTTTGTTAACAATATCAGTTGAATTTAGGGTTGGGTTTAGTATGGGTGGTATGCTATTTTCAATCAGATTAGAGCTTTAAACTTTTACCACCACTCAACGCACATTTCCAAACTTCTGCAATACATAACCACCGATGTAATAAAACATTGCCAGATTCGTGTTCATCTGTTTTGGATAAAATTGAATGCGCTTTTAGCACCACTTACTGAACATTGTCTTTGAAAGTGTAATGAAATAAGCAAGAAGCAACATTATGTCAAGCAACATTATGTCAAGCAACATTATGTCATTTACATCTTTTTTTTTCAATGGGCCCGGGTTACTACTTTTATCACAACACTCTTCATTGTGACAGTTCATTGGAGCTGTAGCAGTTTATATTCAGATAGATGACGTAATTAAAATCAAGGTTGACCATTTGCCAAGCATTCACAACCCATTCACATTCTTAATCGCACTTTACCTCAAAAGACAGGAACTAATTAGTGTACACTGTATTATCTGTTCAGTACAGTAGTTCACTGTGAGAAGTGGTCTGCTCTAGTGCGCTGAGCTGTCATGTTTTCCTTCCACAGCATTATTAGTTGATTGGGTTTTCTGGGATAAAACAGAGAGCAGTGTGGCATGATGAAAACCTACCGCTTCATGTTCAAGGCCTGCCTTCTCTCAGAGGAAAACCAACAGCTGGGTCACCACAGAGAAGATGTTGTGTATATCGGAGTAGATGATTCTTTAGCAGATGAAGGAGTGTGTGTGGTCTTTATGTGTGTGCGTGTGTGTGTGTGTGTGTGTGTGTGTGTGTGTGTGTGTGTGTGTGTGTTTGCACGTGTGTTTTAGGGATTTGAATGTCATGAAAGTCTCATGACATTTTGTAACTATATTTTATATTTTGTATGTTTAGGCATATCGCTTACATACTATGGATGCCTGTTTCTGCCACTGAATAAAAAAAAAATCTAAAAAGGTAATTGCAACTTTTTATCTAACAAATCTGACTTTATTTCTCAGAATTGTAACTTTATTCTCAGAATTGCGAGTTTATATCTCTCAATTCTGACTTTATTTCTCAGAATTGCAACTTTATTCTCGGAATTGCAAGTTTATAACATGCAATTCTGAGAAAAAAAGTGAGAATTTTGAGATAAAAAGTTGCAGTTACCTTTTTTAATTTTTAAATTTTTATTAAGTGGAGGAAATCAGTTTCCATAAACTTTGTATGGATTTGTTCAGTCTCATTTGTACATTTTTTATGATCTGCTCATGCCCTGCTTAGGGTTAAGTATAGGGTTGCAGATTAGTTCTCTTTCTTTCTTTCTTTCTTTCTTTCTTTCTTTCTTTCTTTCTTTCTTTCTTTCAAATCAGTCATTTTACTTTGAGTCTGTACAAAATTGGTGCTTCATTATATATTGTGACAAGTCAGCTGCCTCCCCCCTTATTATCAGCAGCACCCCGTCCCTTAATCGCCGCCCTTCACCAGGCTCCCGACGGGAGTGGGTGTGTGAGAGAGGAGGGGCGCTGAAACAACCAGGTCTGGCGGCGTGTGATGAGGCGCACCTGAAGGGAATAGAGCCTCATCACCGCCGCTGTTAAATGCCGAGCGCGCCTCTCCTCGGGAGACCGGTCTCTTCCCCGTGCATGCATGCTGGTGTCCTCGTGGGTCCAGGAAGGGAGCGTAGAGGGATTCCCGCGCCGCCAGAGACGTGAGCCGCCGGACCCGCGGTCCGGACGAAACCGCACCCGTAATACGGCCGTCGGGCCAGGATGCCGGGCCGTTCTATCCCATCGAGCGCCGTGGGCCAGACAGGAGGAAGAAGCCACTGGAGAAGCCGCCGCCCCTCGCTCCCCGGTCCTCAGAGGGGAGCGCGTGCGGCCGCCGGACTCCGCCCCTTACCTGGACCCTTCCTTCCAGAACACTGCCCCTCCTTCTCGAACCTCGCAGCACGACGAGGACACCAGATCCCCTGTTTATTTTGGACACTATTTTCCCCTTTGGACACATTATTTTATTATTTCTGTTAAATAAAAGCCTCTCCGAGGCCTGATGCCCCACCCACTGTGTCTGTCGTTTGCTCCTCCCGTCACAATATATATATATATATATATATGTGTATGTCAGCAAACAGACCCGGAACACAGAGGTAAGTGAACTCAAAGTAGCTTTATTGATAGACGAACTGAGGCAAAGGAGAGAGGATGGATGTCAAGTGAATATATTATAGATGTTATGATATTAGAGTCTCTTAGCTGATAGTGATTGACGGTTGTCTCTTGCAAGTTTTCCAAAGGAGCGGTGGAGCGTTGGAACAACAAATGGTAAGGAATCGTAGATAAGTAGCAGGTAAGGCATCAGGTAACAATGGCAGTGCTAACTGTAGACTGGCACTGTGGAGGTGCAGAATGTGCAGGGATATAGGGATCCTAATGAGCTGGGACAGGTGCGGGTGATCAGTACTTGGGTGATTGCGATCTGGTGTGCGTTGGGGCTGATGACTGTGGTGACTGCGGTGATGACAGCGGTGACTATGGTGACTGAAGATCCCTGACATTATTCCCTCCTCCAGGGGCGCCTCCTGACGCCCTATTGCGGCGACTGGGCCGGCCACGGCCTCTGGGTGCGGGGCACTCAGGGTGGTCTTGATGGAAGTTGTCAAGCTGTGAGGATTCTAGAATGTCATCCTGGACCACTCAGGACATTTCCCTGGTGGACAACCAAACCTTATCTCCGGATTGATAGGCTGGTGGGGTGGAATGACGAGCATCTGCACAGGCCTTATGTCTCCGCACTGCCCGCTGGAGGTGAACGTGAGCTGAGTCCCATACCCTCTCGCTCGCTCGGAAACAGTAGTCCACAGCTGGAACCTCTGACGGCTCCTCCGTCCAGGGGAAGAGCGGGGGCTGGAAACCGAGTATGCATTGGAACGGGGTCAGTCCGGTGGTGTTCTGCTACTGAGTTCTGAGCATACTCGGCCCACGGGAGGAAGCGGCTCCAGCTGTGTTGATCTTCCTGGCAGAATTACCGGAGGTACTGTCCGAACTCTTGTTTCTTGTGCTCAGTCTGGCCGTTTGTCTGAGGATGATACCTGGATGGCAAGCTGACCATGACCCCCAGGAGTTTGAAGAATGCCTTCCAGACGTGGGAGATAAACTGGGGACCCCTGTCCGAGACAATCTCCTCTGGGAGGCCGAAGTTTCGGAAGACAATGGTGGAAGAGACATTCTGTGGTCTCTAAGCCGTTGGGAGGCCCTTCAGGGGGATGAGCTTGCATGCTTTAGAGAACCGATCTACGGCTACAAGTATACAGGTGTTACCATCTGAATTTGGGAGGCTGGTGACAAAGTCTGCCCCAATATGGGACCAGGGCCTTTGCGGAATGGGCAATGGGACCAGCTTGCCGGAGGGGAGATGGCGAAGAGTCTTGGACATGGCACAGACTGAGCAGCTGCGGACATACCGGATGACGTCCTGGGTTATACTGGGCCACCAGTACCGAGCTCGGAGGAGTGAGAGGGTTCATTGGCTGCCTGGGTGTCCAGAGCCCGGTAAATCATGAACTGAGCCATGAAGGCATTGACGTTGTGATGTTTGGACATAAATCTTCCCTTCTGGGCCTCCCAGCGGAGCTGGGTTGGTGCATGTGGTGGTACGGATGCGTTCAGTGATGTCCCACTGAATAGGGCTGACAATCATGGCTGGAGGGAGGATGGGCTCGGGTTCTGCAGGTGCATCCGGAGAGTGGATTCGTGACAGGGCACCCGCCTTCACGTTACGCCTTAATGTTACGCCTTCATGTTAAGGTGATGGAGAAGTTAAATCTCGTGAAGAAGAGTGCCCAGGAGGCTTGTCGAGGATTGAGTCTCTTGGCATCTCTTAGGTACTGAAGGTTTTTATGGTCTGTGATGATGGTGAATGGAAACTGTGCCCCCTCCAGCCAGTGGCGCCATTCCTCAAGAGCCAACTTGATGGCAAGCAACTCCCTGTTGCCTATGTCATAATTTTGCTCCACTGGGGTGAGTTTCCGGGAATAGAATACGCAAGGGTGAAGGCGAGGAGGCTCTTCGTGATATTAAGAGTGCACGGCCCCCACTCCGGTGGTGGAAGCGTCCACTTCTACCACAAATGGGGCTTGCGGGTCAGGATGACGAAGGATGGGGGCCGTGCTGAAGTCTTCTTTGAGTTGTGAGAAGGATTGCAGAGCTTCTGGGTTCCAGGACAGAGACATGGGCTTACTGCGGAGCATGGAGGTGTAAGGACTGTAAGGATGCTGCAGTTGTGGATGAAACACTGGTAGAAGTTTGAGAATCCCAGGAATCGTTGCAGTTCCTTTACTGACTGGGGTAGCGGCCACTCCTTGATAGCTTGTACTTTCCCCTTGTCCATCTGGATACCTTCATGGCTGATGACATAGCCAAGGAACTGCACGGTGGAATGGTGAAACTCGCATTTCTCAAGCTTCAGGTAGAGGTGGTGCTTCCTGAGTTGTTCGAGGACCTGCTTCACGTGGTGGCGATGTTCGGCCAGGTTCCGGAAGTATATCAGGATATCATCAATGTAGACAATGACGAAATGATGAAGAAACTCCCGGAACACCTCGTTCATGAAACTTTGGAAGACTGAAGGTGAGTTGGCTAATCCATATGGCATAACCCGGTACTCATAGTGGCCAGATGGAGTGATTAAGGCCGTCTTCCACTCATCGCCCTCCCGGATCCAAACGAGGTTGTATGCGCTCCGCAGGTCCAGCTTGGTAAAATGCGAGCTCCACAGAGTTCCTTGAGGGCGGCAGGGACCAGGGGAAGTGGATACAGCAACTTGACCGTCTAGGAATTTAGAGTACGGTAATCAATGCAGGGCCTCAAGCCTCCGTCCTCCTTTCCTACAAGAAAGAAGCTAGAAGTGGCTGGTGACATGGATGGTTGGATGAAACCCTGCTGGAGAGCCTCCTGGATGTAATCCTCCATCGCCTTGCGCTCCGGTATGGACAATGGATGCACTCTACCCCTGGGGAGTGTAGCTCCAGGCAGCAGGTCTATAGCACAGTCCCATGGCCGATGAGGTGGTAAACGAGTGGCTGCCTGCTTGCTGAAGATATCCTGGAACGCCCGGTAGTCAGATGGGATGGTAGGTGCCTCCAGAGGTTCGGGACTCTTGACGAATGTGGAACAGACTGGGATTTTGACTGGATTCGGTGGTGGTCTGGGAACTGCGGAAAGGCAGATTTGGTGACAAGACTCGCTCCAGCGAGTGATTTCACAGGGATCCCTTCTGACTTCTGGAGAGTGTTGGTTGAGCCAGGGGTGTCCCAGGATGATATCCACCATGGGTCCCTCCAGTACCAGAAATGTGATGGTCTCCTTATACAAACATCCAACTTGAAGTGTCATCGGAGGAGCTCTATATTTCACCCGACCACGCCCTAGCGGTTTTCCCTGAATGGTCTCAACTCGGAGCTCCTGGGTTTGATGTCTACAGGGCAGATTAAGACAACTTAGGAGTGCTTGGGAGATGAAGTTTCCCGAGGAGCCCGAGTCGACAAGGGCGGACACTGAAACAGAACGATTTGGGATGAGAAGTTGTACTGGTAGCAGTGATAGGGTGGAAATGTCAGGGTCTAATTGAAGGGTACTCACCGCAGGGCGTGGGGGTCAGATGGGGCAGACCTTAATGAAGTGACCCGCTGAGGCACAGTAAAAGCAAAGTCCTGCCACTAGGCGGCGAGCACGCTCCATGCATGTGAGGTGGGAGGTGTCGACTTGCATGGGTTCTGGTACTGGAGGACATGCAGCAGATGAGACTGGACGGTGAGCAGTTTCCTCGGGCTGACAAGCTGAGAGTCGCTGGGAGATTCAGGTTGCTCGTTGCATCTCTCTCTTTTCTAGCACTTTAGATACGGTTGCTCCTTTACATTTAAGGAAGATTAAGGAAAAGTGTCCAAGACCGTGGTATAATGAGCACACTCGCGCCTTAAAGAGAGCAGCCTAGAAAATGGAGCGCAGCTGGAGGAAAACAAAACTAGAGGTATTTCGTATTGCTTGGTGGGAAAGTACCCTATCCTACAGAAAAGCATTAAAAACCACTAGATCTGATTACTTTTCTTCTCTTTTAGAAGAAAACAAACATAACCCCAGGTATTTATTCAATACAGTGGCTAAATTAACAAAAAATAAAGCATCAGCAGGTGTTGACATTTCCCAACAGCACAGCAGTAATGACTTTATGAACTATTTTACTTCCAAGATCGATACTATTAGAGATCAAATTGTAACCATGCAGCCGTCAGCTATAGTATCACATTAGATAGTGCACTATAGATCCCCTGAGGAACAATTCCACTCATTCTCTACTATAGGAGAGGAAGAATTGTTTAAACTTGTTAAATCATCTAAACCAACAACATGTATCTTAGACCCTATTCCATCTAAACTACTAAAAGAGGTGCTTCCAGAAGTCATAGATCCTCTTTTGGCAATTAGGATATGTCCCCAAAACCTTCAAATTGGCTGTTATTAAGCCTCTCACTAAAAAAACACAACTTGACCCCAAAGATCTAGTTAATTACAGACCGATCTCAAATCTCCCTTTTCTGTCAAAGATACTAGAAAAGGTAGTATCCTCACAATTATATTCCTTCTTAAAGAAAAATGGTATCTGTGAGGATTTCCAGTCAGGATTTAGACGGTTTCATAGTACTGAGACTGCTCTCATTAGAGTTACAAATGACCTGCTCTTATCATCTGATCGTGGTTGTATCTCTCTATTAGTGCTACTGGATCTTAGTGCTGCATTCGACACTATCGACCACAACATTCTTTTGAATAGACTAGAAAACTTTGTTGGCATTAGTGGAAGTGCATTAGCATGGTTCAAATCGTACTTATCTGACCGCCATCAATTCGTAGCAGTGAATGAAGAGGTATCATATCGATCACAAGTGCAGTATGGAGTACCTCAAGGCTCAGTACTAGGGCCGTTACTTTTTACGATTTACATGTTACCCTTGGGAAATCTCATCAGGAAACACGGTGTTATCTTTCACTGTTATGCTGATGATACTCAGCTCTATATTTCTTCGCGGCCCGGTGAAACACACCAAATTGAGAAACTAACAGAATGCATAGTCGATATAAAAAACTGGATGACGAGCAATTTCTTACTGCTAAATTCTGAAAAAAACAGAGGTGTTAATTATCGGACCTAAAGCCCCCACATGTAATAACTTAGAACACTGTCAAACACTTGATAGCTGCTCTGTAAATTCTTTGTCATCAGTTAGGAATCTACGTGTGCTATTTGATAGCAATCTTTCCTTTGACAACCACGTTTCTAGCATTTGTAAAACTGCATTTTTTCATCTTAAAAATATATATAAAATGAGATCTATGCTCTCAAAGTGAAATGCAGAAATGTTAATTTATGCATTTATGACCTCAAGGTTAGATTATTGTAATGCTTTATTGGGTGGTTGTTCTGCACGCTTAATAAACAAGCTCCAGATGGTCCAAAATGCAGCAGCTAGAGTCCTTACTAGAACCAGGAAGTATGACCACATTACTCCGGTTCTGTCAACACTGCACTGACTCCCTAATACACATCATATAAATTTTAAAATCTTGTTAATTACTTATAAAGCCCTGAATGGTTTAGCTCCTCAGTACTTGAGCAAGCTCTTATCGCATTATAGTCCTCCACGTCCACTGCATTTTCAAAACTCTGGCCATTTGATAATACCTAGAATATCAAAATCATCTTCGGGAGGCAGATCCTTTTCCTATTTAGTGCCCAAACTCTGGAACAATCTACCTAGCACTGTTCGGGAAGCAGACACATTCTGTCAGTTTAAATATAGATTAAAGACCCATCTCTTTAACCTGGCATACACATAACACACTAATACGCTTCTAATATTAAAATCTGTTAAATTAAAATTTAATCTCGTTAAATTCCGAGATCACTGTAGCCACCCGATCCAGCCCGTATCCAGATCTGATGGTCACTGCAGTCACCTGATCCAGTCCGTATCCAGATCAGATGGTGGATCAGCACCTAGAGATGACCTCTACAGCCCTGAATGTCAGTGGAGATCAGGACACCTAGATGAGCCCCAGAGAGAGATCCCCAGTGAAGACCTCGTCACTTAGACGGCCATCGGGACAAGACCTCGGGAACCAGATGAGTCCTTTACACAATCTGACTTTGTTGCAGTTGGAATTGAACTGCTGGTTTATCTGGCCAGAGGAGAACTGGCCCCCTGACTAAGCCTGGTTTCTCCCAAAGTTTTTTTCTCCATTCTGTCACTGATGGAGTTTTGCTTCCTTGCCTTTTCTATGGGATTAAGGTCTGGAGACTGGCTAGGCCACTCCAGGACCTTAATGTGCTTCTTCTTGAGCCACTCCTTTGTTGCCTTGGCCGTGTGTTTTGGGTCATTGTCATGCCATTGACCCATTTTCAATGCCCTGGCTGGCTTCAATGCCCTGGCCGGCTTCAATGCCCTGGTCATGATGGTACATGACCCCGTCCATCGTCCCTTTGATGTGATGCAGTTGTCCTGTCCCCTTAGCAGAAAAACACCCCCAAAGCATACTGTTTCCACCTCCATGTTTGACGGTGGGGATGGTGTTCTTAGGGTCATAGGCAGCATTCCTCCTCCTCCAAACATGGCGAGTTGTTTTGATGCCAAAGAGCTCGATTTTGGTCTCATCTGACCACAACACTTTCACCCAGTTCTCCTCTGAATCATTCAGATGTTCATTGGCAAACTTCAGACGAGCCTGTACATGTGCTTTCTTGAGCAGGGGGACCTTGCGGGCGCTGCAGGATTTCAGTCCTTCACAGCGTAGTGTGTTACCAATTGTTTTCTTGGTAACTATGGTCCTAGCTGCCTTGAGATCATTGACAAGATCCTCCCGTGTAGTTCTGGGCTGATTCCTCACCGTTCTCATGATCACTGAAACTCCTCGAGGTGAGATCTTGCATGGAGCCCCAGACCGAGGGAAATTGACAGTTATTTTGTGTTTCTTCCATTTGCGAATAATCGCACCAACTGTTGTCACCTTCTCACCAAGCTGCTTGGCGATGGTCTTATAGCCCATTCCAGCCTTGTGTAGGTCTACAATCTTGTCCCTGACATCCTTGGACAGCTCTTTGGTTTTGGCCATGGTGGAGAGTTTGGAATCAGATTGATTGATTGCTTTTGTGGACAGGTTGTCTTTTATAAAGGTAACAAACTGAGATTAGGAGCACTACCTTTAAGAGAGTGCTCCTAATCTCAGCTCCTTACCTGTATAAAAGACACCTGGGAGCCAGAAATCTTGCTGATTGATAGGGTATCAAATACTTATTTCACTCATTAAAATGCAAATCAATTTATAAACTTTTTTTGAAATGTGTTTTTCTGGATTTTATTTTTGTTATTCTGTCTCTCACTGTTCAAATAAACCTACCATTAAAATTATAGACTGATCATTTCTTTGTCAGTGGGCAAACGTACAAAATCAGCAGGGGATCAAATAATTTTTTCCCCTACTGTATAAATATATATATATATATATATATATATATGTTTGTATGTATGTATGTATTTATTTATTTGTTGTTGTTTTTTTCTTTTTTTGGGTGCACCAGCCAATGGCATGTGCAACTAAGAAAAAAATAAGTACTGTCCATAATATGTGTTGGTCCGTGAGCTCAGATTATTGTTCTTAGAATAGTTTTATTTACTCACCAAAACAATTTTGTTACTTTTTTGATGCTGTACAAAATAGGTCCTTCAAGTACTTCTGTGACGTTTTTACTTAAAAGCAAAGAAATTGTAATCATGACTGCTTAAGTGAATTTAGTCAGAATAAATTAAACTAGTTTTAGTCATTAAACAATTTTGCATTTCAATTCCATTTTTTTTTTACTTACTGACCAAAACATTATATTTTAAGTGTTAATACAATTTAATGAAAATAATAAAATAAAATAATGGCAATTAGCTGTGTAATTGATGTTTTATCTGCGTATCTCAGAGAATCATGGGAATGAAAGCGTAGCATAAGTTCTACCGGAAAGACTCAAATTTCTCGTCATACGTCATTAATTTAGTTGAGCCAATCACCACTCTGCTTGAATTATAAAAGTCTCATCTTACCTTCCTTTCTGCCACTCGCAGATGTCTATCGAAGCTCCCCTCCTTCCTCCCCACCACCACCAGGTTGGTCCCTATCTACTTGTCTGGGGGTAGGTTCAGGCCATGCCTACATCTTCAAGCACGACCTGCCGGTTAACCTCGAGACCTGGACGAGAGATGGGGCCTATGCCAAGATACTTAAAGAGATCTATTCACTGGTTTTTCTTTTATTACGGAATAAACTTCTCTCAAATGCCTATCCGCCTATTGAGTCTTTTTTGATAGAAATGTAGTTTGGCGAACATATCACCTCAAAAAGCTAAATGAAAGGTATTTTATGGCAAGTTTTATCGCAGTAATAAACAAAAAGCAAACTAAATTTTATTGTCAACAATCACAACCTACATTAATACCAATTAGTTTACATCAAGTTTTATTCATTTTTATTTTTATTTTTTTTTGGACACGGTGAATCCTGGCATGTTGCTGTTGCATGCAAATGTAGACCAAAACAGTATGGATGTGGACGACTTCCAGTGTGAATGGTAGCAAACTTACTGGCAAATGCAAATGAAGCACTCAAACTGTCTCATCCATTTTTTTTTTTTTTTTCATTTATTGCAAATCAATGAAAACAATGTTTGTTGACATGTTGTCAAGAGTTTCAACATGTATTGATGAACAATATACAACAAGACTAGAAACATCTATTGGAAAAGCAAAGGGAGATGTAAAATAGAACATATGGAAATTTTGATTTCACGTTGACTTGAAATCCTCATAATCATAATAACTTTTTTGGGGGAAATTCGAGATTCATACGGTAGCTAAGTGAAACTGAAAAGCAGTCACACCAGCTTAGTGTGAACCAGTATAAAAACATAAGGATTTCTCAAACACTGACTTGTCGCACACATGCCGGGGCAGCGGTAGCCACAGGCACTTTAAAATGCTTTATTAACATGTATAGAGGCAAATATCGTCTCTGTGAAGTCGAGGAGATCAGGTGTGCTGCGTATGATATGAGGCCGCAATGACAAGGCTTGATATTTATTCAGACAGGCAGGAGTCCCATCAGCCCCTGCAGCCAGGATCATCCGCACATATATTACTGTCAATGCCAGGTACACCCTGAAAACTACAAGCACCTTTTGTCATAGAGACTTGAAAACCTGGATTGTACCTCCTTGGCATGCTGATATGAGGATTAGTTCTTATTGATAAAACATGCATAATTTTTGGAGTTTTTCTTGAACATATCTTGTAAAAATTGTTGTGTTTTTTGTATTGTAGAATGCTAATGGCCTAAAACAATGGGTGCTGTTGACTAAGGCAACACAAAATATGCATTTTCACGAGTTGGGATGTCGCATTAAAATTGCCTGCCAAATTTTATTATCAGGAAATATGTGGTCATAATTCTGAGATATGTCTGGAGGAAGCATAGAGACACATTGTCTTTATCCTTGACCCCAGACTAAGCCAAAAATGTAACAATAGACCGTAGACAACATATTTAATTTGATGTGAACAAGTCTGTGAGTAATAGACGTACAGTCCATTCAATATGTTATACTGCTGTGAAACATTATTCAAAAAATATTTAATGGATCCTTTCAAACAAACAAACAAGCAAACAAAAACACTTGGTTGTGAAAATTTAATGCAAAAATAAAAAGTCTTTTAAAAAATGAAATTAAAGTGGAACTGGGGTGCAAATAAAATACACAGAATAATATCTCTCTCTGTCTGTCTGTCTGTCTGTCTGTCTGTCTGTCTATCTATCTATCTTCTGTCTGTCTGTCTTTCTGTCTGTCTGTCTGTCTATCTATCTATCTATCTATCTATCTATCTATCTATCTATCTATCTATCTATCTATCTATCTTCTGTCTGTCTGTCTGTCTGTCTGTCTGTCTGTCTATCTATCTTCTGTCTGTCTGTCTGTCTGTCTGTCTGTCTGTCTGTCTGTCTGTCTGTCTGTCTATCTGTCTGTCTGTCTAACTATGTCTGTCTGTCTGTCTGTCTGTCTGTCTGTCTTTCTGTCTGTCTGTCTGTCTGTCTGTCTGTCTAACTATGTCTGTCTGTCTGTCTGTCTGTCTGTCTAACTATGTCTGTCTGTCTGTCTGTCTGTCTGTCTTTCTGTCTGTCTGTCTGTCTGTCTGTCTGTCTGTCTGTCTGTCTGTCTGTCTGTCTAACTATGTCTGTCTGTCTGTCTGTCTGTCTGTCTGTCTTTCTGTCTGTCTGTCTGTCTGTCTAACTATCTGTCTGTCTGTCTGTCTGTCTGTCTATCTATCTATCTATCTATCGTCTGTCTGTCTAACTATCTGTCTATCTATCTATCTATCTATCTATCTATCTATCTATCTATCTATCTATCTATCTATCCCATCAAATGGGCAATAGAGCATGTTTATCAACATCTCGCTGCTTAAATCTTTTCCTCCTCCATGTCATGCCTGTCAAGAAGCGCTCAAACATCATCATTTCATTGACAGATCTGCCCCGGCGCAGTTTGCCCCTCCCAGGCTTCATGTCACCTCGTGTGCTGCGATTGTTTGGTGTTTTGTGATTCTAATGTGGCCTGTGCTGGAGAGGCACTGACCTGAGGTGATTATGATGCTGATGTGTGTGGATATAGATGCACACTGGAGAGAAGAGTTCTGACAGATTCATGTCCATTTCAGCTGTCCACACCGCTCACATACGAATGCATACAGGAGCTCTTAACATAACCCTTTACATGATTCACGAGGCTCCTCTCAACGCAAGCGCCGTGCAGCACTTTGACCTTCTTGATGTGAAAAGTTTTGCAGAAAGCATCGCAGAATGGTTATTTTCCACTGCAAAAATATATTTAAGGCCCGTTCACACAAAGAACAATAACTATATTAGCATCCACACCAACGCACAATAATGTTCTGTTTATTTTAAGCTCCTGCTGTTTTAAATGTTCAAACTCTTTAAATCTGAGTGGATTCTGATTGACTGTCAATGTTTTATCATTCATCACCTGAAAAAAAAAAAAAAAAAAAAAAGAAAGATTCTAAAAGTGATTCCGATGATATTGTTATCATTACAGTTGTGGTGTTGACTACCTTATTCTCACAGAATTAGAAAGAACTACTATTAAAACTTTATAGTTGTAGTTGTCCTCTTTAGTTTAAGCAGGGCTAAGTATTTAATAATTATTTGTGCTTTGTTTTCCAGTAAAAGTATTCAAAATCATTTTAAAATGAGAGAGAGAGACAAAAAAAAAAAAACTTGCCAGTGGGGTATGAAAAATAAACAATTCAAGATATATTTATTTTTAAAAACAGGTTGTACTGTCTTAAACATTTTTTTCTTGGAATGGAATATTAATAAAAAAACCTAATAAAATTTGACTGAAAAGCTGCATGTTGGTTATTTTATTGATTCAGATCAGGGCTATTACTTAATATTATTAAATAAACTAAATGTTAAATGAAATAATATAAAATTAAATACAAAATAACTTTATTATTTCAGCTAGTTCTCAAAGCAACATTTCTCATTTTCATTTAGTTTAACTTACTAAAATACTGTATACGTCAAAACATACTAAAATACTAAAATCATTGTTATTAGATTAACTTACTCATTAAATAATTTACTTATTAAAACAACTAAAACTGAAATAAAATTAATAAAAAACAGTATAGACATGTTTAAACAATAACAAAACATAACAAAAAAATTAAAACCAAATTAAAAAATATGTCCTCAGAATTTTTAGGTAGCTCTGCCTACAGCAAAATGTCATTGGTCCAAAGTTTCATTCTGCACACCGATATTTTTAACATCAAATATCATTTAATAACATACCTTTCACTGTACTTATGTCCCATCATGCTGTAGTTTTGCTTTCAAGTGTGGACAAATGTTCTGAAAACATCTGCATCACGCCTGGTTTTACATGGTAATGGAAACGTTTTAAATTTGCAATGCTACTTCTTTAGCAGTGTAAATGAAGTGCTAATAACTTATTCAAATGTAAACACACATGATTTGTTTTACTTTGACAGACCTAATAGCATAGCTACGCTGAATCCGACCAGCTATGAGAGCACCTAAATGACCTCATAGCAATGACACTTGGATGAGGGCAGCTAATTACAGGAATAAAGACACAAAGAGGCATGAGGCCATTCATCACTGCACTACATCCACTCTCTCTGCATCGCAACGCCGCTCATATCACACTCTATTAGGCCACAGATGCACTGGCATTTACAAATGACTGCTGCCTATGGAAAACAGCACATTTGCCTATATTCCTGCATACATTTCTGGGGTTTGATTTAGTGTCAAGTAGAGCTGCTCTCCATAGCTGTCGTATTCGCAGAGATTAGTTAGATAAGCACTGCTTTATTCAGTTCACTGCTCTTTGACACACAGCTATAAACACACATCATAGATCTTGAAGGAGCTGGAGAATGAAAACATATTTAGACCATGTTTGAAATATCTTTAACAAATCGTTCAAGGTTAATGGGGCAGTTCCAATAAAGAAGATAATTTGAAAACTGTCCAAAACTGTTTTGGACCCCACTGAATTACATTGTACAGACACAAATGTCCATTTTTGAGTGGACTATCCATTTAACATCATATTTTGAGTTTAATCTGAGATACAATTTATGGCAAAAGTGTCCTAATTTATCTGATGTAATAATAAATCAATTCAATTTCCATAAATAAAATCATATTTCACAATCATAAGCATACCTGTATTAATTCTTCTTATACTTTTTTATATTTCCTACACTAAACATTTGTGGCACGGATGTGAATAAGATCTCATCATAATATAGAGTTGGGGTAACAACCTATAAAAACAGGGTATCAACCTATTACCCTATTTATAGGGTAACAGCCTATAAAAATAGCAAAAGTAAACCACTTGTGTTTGTAAGAAACAAATCCATCATCAAGACATTTTAATTTTAAACTTTTGGCTAAAATACGAGTCCATAATCCATAATAACGCTTCCTCCAGTGAAAAAGTCCATCCCCTGTTGTCCTCGCACATCAAAATCCACTCATGCATTTGTTTCAAAGTGTTTTGGACAGTTTTATAGTTTCTAAACGGTGCTTGATCTGTGCATATTTCTCTCCTGATTCAGACGAGATGACTTTTTCACTTGTGAAAACAATGATTTAATGATAAATTTGTTTCTGAAGAAACATGCAGCTTTTTACTTCACAAGACAACTGATGGACTGGAGTGGTGTGGATTACTTGTGGATTATTGTGATGTTTTTATCAGCTGTTTGGACTCTCATTCTGACGGCACCCATTCACTGCAGAGCATCCATTGGTGAACAAGTGATGGAATGAAACGTTTCTCCAAATCTGTTCGAAAGGTGAGCCTGAGGGTGAGTACATTTTTTATTTTTTTTTATTTTTGGGTGAAGTAATTCCTTTAAGGCTGAAAATCGCACAGTGTATGATTGTCACGGATGATTTTAGCTTCATACTTTGATTACAAGATATCAGACATGTTTGATATTCTGAAGTGATTTTAGAACACATTTGTCATACGTCTTCTAGCAACAATGCACATGTTTCTGCGTGAGTTATGTTTAGAATCTGGTAGTGTGTGATCCTGCTTTAGTGTATGATGCCCAATTTTTCCCATGTAATGCTTTACAAAATCGGCAAGTTTATGATGCCTAGTGTTTTAAATTCTGTTGTGATTCTAAAAGTTCTGAAGTGTATTGCAGAATTTAGAGCCATTCAACCTCCAAGAGATCAACAAGAACAACTCAGCAACCACTCAACATTGTGCTGCCAAGATTTGCAAAGGTCACTCATGATCACTAAGTCAAAGTCTACTGTAGTTAATATTAAAATTTCAGTAACACTTTAGATTACAACCCACAATGTACTGCGTAAGTAAACAGAATTTACACCGTAACTTTTTTGTAATTATAGTGCCTCCTGGGATTCAGTACCTCCGTGTAGGTATAGGGGAATAATATGCGAAGTTTGGGGAATAAAGGGGTAATAACCATAATACAAATTATTTCTACTGTAAGTATTTTGAAACTAAGGGGTACGTATTCTAATATTATGTGGTATGTAGGCTATACAACAATTGATTTAGCAAAAACATAGGCTACAGTGTGTAGGCCTACTTTTTAAACACGCTGGGTTATTGTTTTAATCCAAACGCTCGGTTGAGACTGTTGGGTTAGGAATATGGGACTTGATTTGACCCAATTTGGGTTGATATCAGTAATAACCCGACGGTCCTGGGTTAGGAACAGTGTTGCCAAGTCCGCGGTTTTTCCGGGGAACCCCCCTCGAAATGCGATTGGGCTAGATTTGAGTAGCAATTGGGCGGGTTTTGTTGTGAAAACCTAGCAACCCTGACGTGGAGGTTCAAATGCGAACATTCTGTGTGCGACAAAATCTGTGTCTGTGGTGAAACGTGTGGAAATTAGGTAAAAAAAAAAAACTAATCAAAGTGCAGACGAGGGACAACTTTGAAACTGTCTGGAGTGTGTTCGTTTAAAACTGGAGCAGAGAATGTGGTGAGTGGGAACTGGAAACAGCTTGAATGGCGCTTGAGACGAGTCTATCCGTGTTTGAGGCGCTCATGACAGGAATATGGGTCGAAAATACAAGAAAACTAATTGAAGCGAAGAGGAGAGAGATTTCTGAAACTGACTGGAATGTGTTTGTTTAAAACTGGAGGGTTTTGTCCGAGTATGTTTTCACAACATTGAGTGGCGATTGAAATCGGGAACTGAGCTAGTCAAAATGGTGCTTGAGGGTGTGGATCAAAATGGTAAAATCCTGTCCGTTCGCTATAATACACAGTTTAATCTTGACTTTCAGTGTTTCTTACTGTGTGTTTATTGGCGTGATGGTTTGGCCATAATAGTTTAACTTCGTCAGTGGGTGAAAAACATGAACAAATTGAACAAAATCTTAAATTTGTTCTTAAACAAGCTTTTCAAAAGAATTTGGTTTAACTGTATAAGCTGTATAAGTATGGAGTTGCTTTGCTTTTTTCTGAACTGGTGTAATCAATTTTTTTTTCTTTTATTATCTGTTGCGTTGTTACTGTTGTCATATTGTGTGTGATTTAATTTAAAAACCAAAATTTCAAACAATATTTGAATGAAATAAAACAGTCACCATGTTTATTGATATATTATCTGATATACAATGTATGTATGAATGACCTACTGTATAAGCAATCGTTTCAGAGCAATTTGTTGTAGCCACTTACCCTGTTACTACATGGAATAAGGGGGGAACAAGCACCACTTTAATTTACAGCCTGTAAATGTTGTATGTACCCTGTTACTACATGGAATAAGGGGGGAACAAGCACCACTTTAATTTACAGCCTGTAAATGTTGTATTTACCCTGTAACTACATGGAATAAGCGGGGAACAAGCACCACTTTAATTTAAAGCCCACAAATGTTGTATTTACCCTGTAACTACATGGAATAAGGGGGGAACAAGCACCACTTTAATTTACAGCCTGTAAATGTTGTATTTACCCTGTAACTACATGGAATAAGCGGGGAACAAGCACCACTTTAATTTAAAGCCCACAAATGTTGTATTTACCCTGTAACTACATGGAATAAGGGGGTTAATTTACAGCCCGTAGATGTTGTATTTACCCTGTTACTACATGGAATAAGGGGGGAACAAGCACCACTTTAATTTACAGCCCGCAAATTTTGTATTTACCCTGTAACTACATGGAATAAGGGGGTTAATTTACAGCCCGCAAATGTTGTATTTACCCTGTAACCAATTGAAACAAGGGGGGAACAAGCACCACTTTAATTTACAGCCTGTAAATGTTGTATTTACCCTGTAACTACATGGAATAAGGGGGGAACAAGCACCACTTTAATTTACAGCCCGCAAATTTTGTATTTACCCTGTAACTACATGGAATAAGGGGGTTAATTTACAGCCCGCAAATGTTGTATTTACCCTGTAACCAATTGAAATAAAGGGGGAACAAGCACCACTTTAAATTACAGCCCGTAAATGTTGTATTTACCCTGTTACTACATGGAATAAGGAAGGAACAAGCACCACTAATTTACAGCCCGCAACAGTTGTATTTACACTGTAACTACATAGAATAAGGGGTAAAAAGCACCACATTAATTTACAGCCCGCAAAAGTTGTATTTACACTGTAACTACATGGAATAAGGGAGGAAAAAGTTGGGTTTAAACACAGAACAAGTGTATATTTGCACAGTAATTACAGAGAAAAAGATTGCACTGGTTTTAATTTAATTGTTTGATGGCCAAATTAAACCCCCATTTTTTTGCTATAAAACATCACAGTATACATCCACTGAAAACAAATGTTGTATCATGTATTTTTTTTCTGTGAACAGCTATAAAGTGGTAAGCTTGTTTTAAGCTGCATTGAACCTTGATGGTATATCATGTTATTTGGTGATAGTGGTGTTGGGAAGTTGCTGGTGTGACTGAGATCGACGAATAAGCTTTCATAAGGTAAGTAGCTTTCATATAAGCTTTCATAAGGTAAGTAGACTCGTGAATTATAAATCATAGCATAAACTCATTAACTCATTTCACTAGATGTCCAGTTTTGTTGTTCAGTAACCTCCATCATGTTACCTTTAATAATAGAATGGTTAAAAATACCTAGGTCTATAATAAAATACCAATATAAAATTATAAAAAGTATATCGTCTTTCTAAATCACTCCCAAACATAAATTATTATTTTTTAGGCCATACATACCACGGAATATTAGAATAGGTACCCCTTAGTTTCAAAATACTTACAGTATAAATGATTTGTAATTTTACAGATTGTTACCCCTTTATTCCCCAAACGTTGCATATTATTCCCCTATACCTGCACGGAGGTACACTATAATTACAAAAAAGTTACGCTGTGACTTCAGTTTACTTACACAGTTCTTTGCAGGTTGCATATCTAGTTATTACCCCCTTATTACCCAAACGTAACACATTGTTCCCTTATAACTACACGCACATTCTTTATAGGTACACTATAATTACAGAAACGTACACTGTAAATTCAGTATACTTACGTAGTTCTTTGCGGGTTGTAATCTAACGTTACCAAAATTTCATATTTGACCCTAAAAGTTTCGGCAACAGTTTAGTATAGGGACCAATTTTCACTATTAAGTTGCTTATTAGCATGCATATTATTAACATTTTGGCTGTTTATTAGTATAATATAGCATGCATTCTGCTGACCATATTCTACATCCATAATCCCCAATACCTAAACCTAACGACCTTGCTGACTATTAATAAGCAGTGAATTAGAAGTTTATTAAAGTAAAAGGTGTAGTTAACGGTTTGTTAATAGTGAGAACTGGATCTTAAAATACACTGTGACCAGCGTTTTTAAAAGACTAAAGCTGAACTGGGAAATATCAAACTGCATAAAGTAATAATAAAAGCACTCTAACTACTGAATAATTCACTCCAACTAAATGTCATTAACAAAATAATTTATTGAAAATTAAATAAGAGTTTTTGAAAAGAGCTAAATGGTAATTGATATCAATCAAAGGGTCAGCAAAGCTTCTCCCCTATAGTACCACCATATTTGGGATACAGTCCCCTCTGTGTGTCACAATCAAAAAATGGCAAAGTCAGCTGTCCCGTGCATGTTATTCTGTTATACAGCAGCACTGACTGATCCCATGGTCATCAAAGAGTCCACACAGCGTTTATGATCAGATATGATCTGAGCCGTACGGATGCCTCACACAATGCCATAATCACAGTGTTATCAATAGTCGGGTTTGGGCTGGATACGTTTAAGCCCTGCTGGAGATTTGGCCGTTGCTCTGTTATTGAATATTTCCATTGTCAGGCCAACAAAAGTGTGATGATCGCAGGCAAAATGCTTACACAGGAAATTCTTCCTTTGCATTGTAAACAGTGGCTGATGTCAGCAGTTTTGAACAAAAATATGTGATGATTGGAAAAGCACTGTTTTGTTCCTCTGTGATGAGTTCTTAGAAAAAGCTGTCCGGCCTGTGGACAGTTCGACGGCTCTTGTGTCATTCTCTGTTTTTCATGTCACTGTCCTTCCTTTAAAACATGGGAAAGGGTTACACATATTTTGCAACTTAATTCAGCTAAATAAGTTCTAATACAGCAAGATTCAATTACATAAGAATGATGTTATTCATTTTTTTTTTTTTTTACTTAATCTAATGTCTGTCTTAAATTCTTGTAATATTGCTGTCACAACACAATGCAGTCCCTTTGACATGTTAAGTAAAAACATATTTAAATATAAAATAAATGTAAATGAGTGTAGTGCTACTTATATTTCTTACATGCTGCACTTCTTTTCAAAATGAAAAGAAATAAGAAATTATATTTTGCATAAAGAAAACATAAGTCAAGTCAAGTCAAGTCACTATTATTTGTATAGCGCTTTTAACAATGCAAATTGTGTCAAAGCAGCTTTACACCAGCTTGATATAAAGCTGGGTGGCCTTACATCAGCTTTACAGTATTTAGACTTTGTCGAAATAGTGTCATTCTCCTCTGGCCAGACAAAATCAGCAGTTTAAATCTAGGCTGCAGCAGAGTCAGATTGTGTAAAGGACTCATCTGGTTCCTGTGGTCTTGTCCCGATGGCCGTCTAGGAGACAGGGTCTTCACTGGGGATCAGTCTTTGAGGCTCATCTAGTTGTCTTGGTCTCCGCTGGACGTTCAGGGCTGTAGAGGTCATCTCTAGGTGCTGATCCACCATCTGATCTGGATACAGTCTGGATCTGGGTGGCTACGGTGACCTCGGAATAAGAAAGAAACAGACTAACATTAGCATAGATACCAACGATGTAACAAGTACATCGGTTGTTTTGGGAAGTGTTCCCGGTTCCGGTTGACCTAATTAATGCAGCCTAACAATCCTTTAACGGATTTGAATTATAGAAATACAATAGTGTATTATGTGTAAGCCAGGTTAAAGAGATGGGTCTTTAATCTAGATTTAAACTGACAGAGTGTGTCTGCCTCCCAAACTGTTAGGTAGATTGTACCAGATCTCCCACCCGCAGTTGATTTTGATATTCTAGGTATTATCAAATGGCCAGTTTTGAGATCACAGCGGACATGAAGGACTATAGTGTGATAAGAGCTCACTCAAATACTGAGGTGCCAAACCATTCAGGGCCTTATAGGTAATTAGCAAGATCTTAAAATGTATACAATGTTTAATAGGAAGCCAGTGCGGTGTTGACAGAACCGGGCTAATGTGGTCATACTTCCTGGTTCTAATAAGAACTCTAGCTGCTGCATTTTGAACCAGCTGGAGTTTGATTATTAAACGTGCAGAGCAACCACCCAATACATCATTACAATAATCTAGCCTCGAGGTCATGAACGCATGAATTAATGTTTCTGCATTTGACATTGAGAGCATAGGTCATAATCATTACAAGATTTTTTGTAACATTTTCAAATCGCATTTAACTCTAAATTGTCTCTACTTCAACATATTAATTTTTAATTATTATAATTTTTTTTGTAATTCTTATTAAATGATTTTCTTTCTTTTGATTTTCATTATTGTAATACAGAATTTTTGTAACTATGTTACAAATTAAAGGCAGTTCAACAAATACTACTGTCATATTACTGTCATAAATACATATTACTTAAAAGATGTATCATTATTATATTGCATTACAGTATGAGAATGACTTTATGTATAGTAATTTGTATTTTCTTTAAAATAACGCACCACAGAAAATTAAAGGTCCTATTTTCTTTATGCAACCTATAATGCCTTATACTTTCTTTTGATATTGGAGTAAAATATGACTCGGAAATGCATGCAGATGACAGGTTTTGTGAGTTTCTACTTACTGATGATATGAACTGTTTAGCCAAGAAATGGTTTATACCTTATGTGAAATAATTCCATATTGTCATTTTCATTTAAGGAAGAAGTCAAGCCACCATTTTGGCAGCATCCATGTATCTGGGAGATCTGGGGATGTAAAACATCAGTTGAACCCTAGTCACCCATCAGGTCTTTATCCGCCTGCTTACACCTCCAACGCCTCCCATCTGTTTGAATCAGATATGTATCTGGAGAGCTCTGGACTTCCTTGAGCTTCATTCTAGCTGATTGCTCATTTTATAATGCTAATGGTGGCAGGCGGGGTGGTGTTGGGTTCCCGTCAGCTGGTTTCTGCACTGGGAAGAGTGTCTAATAGACTTTGACAGTTAAGAGGGCAGATCTTATTCACCGAGGGAATTGGTCTGTTGTATTATTGTGGGCATTCAGTGGACATATTACTCAACAGATCTCAATGATGTTTTTGGTTATACAGGATGTGTCACTATGGAGGAATAGAACTTGCTGGGAGAGTCCAGTCGAACAGCTCTGCACACAATGGACCACAAGTTTATATGCCCTATTTAGTTTCTAGTTACAATTATTGGATAAAATGAGGAAGAAATCTTTGGAGAGACCAAGACTCAATAGGGACCAGCTACCTCTGATCGGCAGCTATGGCAAATACAATTATAAAAGTAGCCATATCATAGCACATTAGCCATATGAACAATGATCACAGTAATAATAACCAGAACATTCACAGTTTGCTAATAGCACATTTTATCACCTATTAAACAGACTTCCATAGTCCAGACAACAAACGATAAACCATTGCTGACCATCTGTCCGTGTGGTTTACAGACATGAGGTAGAGCTGATGAGTCGTACCTGCTCAATGAATGGCCTCTATTATTCTATTTGGTTGTAGAAGTATCATCTTCCATTGCCAAAGATCATTGCGTATTAACACAATGTGTTATTATTGGTAAGTTTATTGAAATGTAAATGCAGAGGACAAGGTGACCTAGATTTTTATCAGTAGAGAAAGGGCATGAATTCTGCTTGTGTGGAAGTAGGGAAAGAATCATTTCTTTGTTAAAGGTAAATCACTGAAAGAGGAGACAGGTGCTTGAAGGTATACACACTCATATGGTATGACTTTAAGTAAAATTACAAAAGCAAAGCACACTCCTTTTAATCAAATGGGAAATTAAATGATTCATGCTTTGTATAAGCCAAATGCAGAGACAGCTGAAATGGAAAATGGCTTTGAGAACTTATGCAGTTGCCATAATATACAAGACATGATGCCACAACATAAAATAACGTCATACATAAGAGTTCCTCCAGTGTAACAATATAAATTTACAGAGTATATTTTAAATGGTAAAAAATAAAAATAAATAGTTTTAGCATGGTTTAGTGTTTACATTTACAATCTAAATACTGTACGTATAAAAGAACACGTAATTCAAGTACAAAATATATTAATGTGAAACACTGACTGATAAGTAGTTTTTGATAAGAAATAGATATTCATTTATCCATTAAATAATACAAACGTACCTCACCACAAATCCTATAAAGAGTTGCAAATGTACTGGATGAATACCTTCAGTTATTAAAAACAAACAAACAAACAAACAAACAAAAAACAATTGTAAAATAAAAGCTGATAGTTGAATATTAACAATACTTAGAATGTTCCTCAGCAAAACAACAAAAAGCATCAAATTAATTTATAAAATACAATCAACACCACTTCAGTTGTGAATATTTGTCCTAACTAGGGAACATTAACCAACAGCAGAATTTGTATTAATGTCACTACATAGTGTGCACTTGTACAAAAATCTTAAAGAAACAACACGCATATGAAATTACATCACATTTGAATGTATGAGTTTGCACCCTGATGAAACTCAATTCATCACTGTTGTTTTATTGTCTTCTACCAATTGCCGGAAATGAAAAGTTGCACCATTTTCGCTCAATCTCTCAAGCCAAGGTAAAGCTCTGTTGAGTTGCGATTTTTCTATGTTTTCTAGTTGCCCAGCAGAAATCGACAGGTGAGGTATGACACCATTTTGTATAACAGGTATTTCATTTGTCTTTGCACCCAAACCACTAGTGAGAGAGGTATATTGGCTCCAGAGGCCTAAGGAATCTCCGTTACGCACTTTACCCACAACATCTTTTGGGGAAGAGTCCTGAAATTGCTCGGAATTGGATCTAAGGCATGGACCATCAACAGAAAGTCTGCGACCTCGTCTGGCTGGAGAACTGCTCCACATGTGAGTTCCCATATGAACCTAGACAGAAAACAAGATGCAAAATGCAAGTAGGTAATTGGTTATGAGGTATCTGGAATGCTACTACTGAATCTATACAAAATAAGTGACTGAACATCTTTAACAACTTTTAACTGGTGTACCTTCAAATTTCCTTTAGTGGTAAATGCACGTCCACATATGTTGCAGGCGAAGGGTTTCTCACCAGTGTGGGTTCTTTCATGAATTTGCAGTGCACTTGAAGAAGAGAAGGTCTTCCCACAAGTGTGGCAGAAGTGCTGTTTAGCTGTTCGCCGAAGTGATGTTGCTGTTAATGTTGGTGTAGAAAGTACAGACAATGTGGAAGCTGTTGATCTAACTATACCTGTGTGTGAATCTCTAGGATCTTTTTTGATGAGCCCGTTGTGGTCAGTCCTTTTTGAGGGAATAATTGGTTCCATGGAGGGTAGAAACTGGTTTGGTGGAAAAATCAGGATCTGATTTGCTGGCTGAAACAACTGTGAAGGTAACTCTCGCATCTGGTGGGTAAGCATGTGCTGTTTAAGGTTACCTTTGGTTGAGAACCCTCTGTTGCACGAAGTGCAGATAAATGGTCGCTCTTTGGTGTGACTTCGATAATGAATATCCAGAGCACTTTGACAGGCAAATATCTTGTTGCAGATATCACAAACATTGCTTTTTAGGGATCCCTGCTCAATAAATGGAAAAATCATGGTAAAGCTATCTTTTGGTTTATCTCCAGATGTTGCATCAAGTAATCTAGACACTGTGAGATTTGGCTGTAGGCTTGTGATTTTTGATTCAGCAGATTTCAGATTTCTGTCAGTTGTAATGTATCCTTGCCTTTCATATGTAGAGCCATTGGGGGAGGATGGATTCCAGGAGGGTGTAATCTCAGTGATGGCCGAAATCTTTCTCCCTACACTCTCATGGTCACTATCTAGTGAAGATAATCTCAGAGTTGAGCAGTCTTTATCCACTGATCCATTCACCAAAGTCAACGTATTGACGTTTGACAAATTTTCCACATTTGAACCTGCAATCTGACTCTCTGACCCAGTTGCTATGGCAAACTCAGAAGAAGCAGGTGAAGAACACAGACTGTCCGGTAAAGAGGCTGAGTATTTTGAATCAGATGCACCTTCCATAACATCCATGTTCTCATTGGACAAGGTATCCTCTTCCAAGGTCCTGCCATCTACAGAGTCAGCATCCTGATCCATGGGTTCTGCACAGCTATCATGCTGTGGGACATTAGGAATGTGACCACCCATATGCATGTGGATATGCTGCTGTAGAATCACTGCATTTGTAAACTTTTCTTGACATATGGGGCATGAATGCTGTGTTCTAAGAGGTGTTGTGGAACGATGAATGCTGTAGTGTGTCTTGAGATTGCCCTTGGTTGTAAACGCCCGTCCACACACTCTGCATTTGAATGGCCTTTCTCCGGTATGGGTGCGGTAATGCATTTTAAGGGCACTTTGACAGCTAAGAACCCGGTGGCAGATTGCACACTCATTGGGGTCAGTAGATTTCTTGTCAATGTTCTCCACTAACTGCTCCAGCTTTGAAGTCTCAGATGCTCCAGGAGGATTTGGAAGACTTCCAAAAAGAAATTTGGTTTCAAGCTGCTCCGATTTTAGCTCTGTTATTAAGGTTGTATTGACCGAGGTATTAATAGCAATGTCATCTCTTGAACCCTCCCCTGAGGAACTTAGTAAGGTAGCAACACTCAAGGGTTGTGTGACCTCTTGAAATTTCTCATTTGAAATTAGAGGAGGGCTACGACCAAATCCCTCTTGATGTCCATTACTTCTCTCACACACCTCACTGACAACAGGACTATAATGTTTAGTTATTGATACCCCTTCCTCCTCTTTTTTAATGATGGGTAGAAGACTTGGCAAAGATGATGGCAGCCTAAAGTCAAGTGAGTTACCCACTAAAGGTTTACTGTCCAACCAGTTGAGAGTAGGCTTCTCAGGAGGCAGTGTCATGCCATATGGAATACCTGTGCTGGTTGGGACGTTATCTAAATGCTCTGGAACCGGATAAGGATTCATTAGTATGTTAGGATACCTCTCCTTGTGACGTTGGAAATGGACTTTGAGATTCCCACGGGTGGAAAACCGATTTCCACATATGTTACATTTGTAGGGTCGCTCTCCGGTGTGAGAACGCAGGTGTATTTGCAAAGCACTATCACTTCCAAACACTTTGGCACAGAACCTGCATTTGTGCTTGAATATACAATCTTCAGATGGTCTCTTGTGTTCACATACACTTACATTGAGGGGTTTGGCTTTCCTATGTTGGGCCAGGGCAGTCAAAGCATTCAGGTTCTCCACAATTGCCCCAATACTAGGCAAGGAGTTTGCAGACATATTAAAGCTGCTTGGTTTATGGGGCAATTCGAGTTTGTTTAGAATCCTATCTGTAATTGAAGCAGGAGATTGTGCAGGATTTTTTAAATGAGCTGTGCCATCAACTGTATCACTGACTGTGTTACCATTCAAAGACTGATTACTACACAGACCACGACCAACCTTTGATGGGTTGCCTCTGTTTTCATCAGTCATTTGGAAGTTTCCTTTATGGCCCCTTAAGTCATCTTGGGTGTTTTGTGAAATAACATGTTTAGACGGTTTAACATTAGCAGCTAGGTTTTCTACTAGCCCAGCAGCTGCTGTGAGTTGTTCAGAGAGGTGTGAGCTAAGTTTTATCAGTGAACTGGTTTGAGACAGACCATTGTAGGCATTTGTGGCCACAGGTGTATCAGAATTTTGGGATGCTAATGGCATTATTTGGCGTCGAATTTCTTCAATTAGTTTTAACTGCTGCACCTGCTGTTCCTGCAGTGTTAACAGCTGCTCAATCAAACCAGAGACGGCCATTTTGCTGTCGGTAGCGTTTCTGCAACTTGTCTTTGAATTTAAACTTGTTTCGTGTGAGAACTGAGCAACAGCAACTTTGGTGTTTTCTAGGTTCTCAATGAAGACATTGCTATTAATGGCTGATAATTTACATAACTCAAGTAAGGTATTCTCTTGAGGTAGGACAGTTGAGAATGCTGAGCTGAAGCCATCAGCATAATCACTGTTTTCATTATCGTGATATAAATGAGACTTTTTGCCAATGTCATGACTGCTGTTTTCAAATTTGTGTTCGAATGTGGATTCGTCAGCTTCCACTGATGTTCCATCATTAGAAAAGTGACAAAGTTCATCTGTATGGTCATTACTTGCAACTCCATCCAAATTCTCCTCAGTGTTGAAGAATGGTGAATTAACTGTGAGGCCAGAAGGTGGAGAATCTAGGCTTTTGTTTTCACTTACTATTAGAACTAACTGATCTTTTGAACAGTCTTTCTGGTGTTGGTATAGGTCTGTTGTTCTGGAAAATTGAGCACAGCATTGTTCACAGATATGGACATCGCAGTTTGGAGTGTTGTCATTCTCCGTTGTATGATCTGAATTTCAAGAAAAAAAAAAAGATATACATTTTTATATAAGATTATATTAGATAGCAACACAATGTAAACTTAAAGCTTAGCAAAAGACAACACAGTAGCATGCATCTCAGATGTAACAAAATTCATCATGACACAGTGGGAAAATAAAATTCTTATTAAAAAATTACTTCCAAGTATAACATCGTATGCATATTGATTATTTAGAAAAATCTGTTTATGTTTTACAATAACTTTATGGCATTTTCATACTGATCTCAAATTATGTAAAAAGAACAGTTTTGTTTCAAGTGCATATCTAGGATATCCTTAACAATGTTAATAGATATGTGGATTGATTGACAGGTTTTGCTTTAGATTTAAATGATACAACTTTTTTCCCCATTTTAAAGCAGATAATGTAAATTTTAACAACAGGAACTATATATTAATAGGGTACAATAATACGATCTGTTTTTTCTATACACTTTACAACAATGGATTTTTTTTTTTTAAGAAAATTAATGGGCAACAGGGTCCCACTTAGTAGGGACTAGCTAGATTGTGACAAAATGTTAGTTTATATATGTTGAAACATTTTTATTTCCCATTAATTCAAGAAAAATATGAGATTTTTTTGAACATTTCTAAAAAATTTGGTAATAGAGTTAAATGATAGAGAGAAGCAAAATTTTTGTAAAAAAAAAAAAAAAAAAAAAAAAAAAAAAAAAAGAAAAATTAGTAACTTGCTTGGTTTTCCCACCATGTAGGTAAAATTATAAAGCATGTTACTTCTTGGGTGTCACAATTTTTATGGAATGTTAAATTTTTTGTATTATGGTGAAACCCATGCAATAACACGGCTGTGTTTAAAATGTGGGACACAACTAGAGATTGACTAGTAGGCCTACTGACTACGTTTAGAGGTATATATATATATATATATATATATATATATATATATATATATAATATTATATTATATTAAAGCTGTTACAGTGCAAACAATATACAATAATTTGATTGGTTTCTCCCAATCATTCTCCCAATTCACTGTTACAACTTTTCCATACTAATGTCATAACTTCCCTTGGTATTAGGGAGTTGTGGATTAAGTTGTTGTAACAATGACGCTCTTTGAATGCAACTCTCATAATATTATATATATATATATATATATATATATATATATATATATATATATGTATGTATATGAAGAGTTTGGTTCCAAAACGCGATAAAAATTTGAGTTTCCGCCAAAATCAGTATTGTATCTGGTCAGTATTGAACAGTGTTGGGCATGTTACTTTAAACAAGTAATTAGTTATAGTTGCTAGTTACTTCTCACAAATAGTAACTGAGTTAGTAACTGAGTTACATCATTGTAAAAGTAACTAATTACCAGGGAAAGTAACTATTGCATTACTTAAAAAAAAAAAAAAATGTTTATATATGTCAAATAACTTGGATGCCACAAATCTTAAATATGTTAAATGAATGAAATGGACACTAAATAGAATAAATTACTATTATAAAACATTGTACACTAATCTACAATATTTTAATGTTTCTGTGGGACAATGTGAGAGACACCTATCAAATTCAATATATTATTGTAAATATTATCAACCCTCTATGGACACCTTGGCAATAGAATTGCTATTGGCCAGTAAATTTTTTAGTTTACTCACCAGACTAACATTAATTATCTGACATACTATTTTATATTATATACAGTATATATATAAAAAGCTTATGTTTGTAAAATGGCACAGGCTTTTTTTAATATCTGACACTTAGCATCAGTCAGTCAAGCATTATAATATGATTTTATGATAATTTAGCATTATGTGATGATAGAACTTTAGTAATTAGAATAATCATGAATGAATGCATATTTGCCATGTTGCCATGCGCCTTCACACTAGAGTTTACGGTAGGTCAAATACAGCTACACTGCGCATCCATTCAGATGAACTGAAAAATAAAATGATAGTAATATTATAATGTATTATAGTAACGCCAAATTTTATTGTCAGTAACGGTAACGGAGTTGTAACGGAGGAAACAGTAATTAGTTTGATTACTCGTTACTGAAAAAAATAACGCCGTTAGTAACGCCGTTTATTTATAACGCCGTTATTCCCATCACTGGAAGTCCATTTTTAATTTTAATGGAAAATGCGATATCCGCCGAGTTATTAGGTCATGTTTTCTCCCTTTTTTTCCAAACCGCGACAAACGCCAGTCTCCTTTCTCTGCAGAACGCGATAAATCCTCTCAACCAATCACAGCGCACCATTCCACGCACTCTAGACAGTAATAGCCGTGCTTCGAATACACCCGGCATCCTAGTTTTCCTCATTTACTTTGTGATCAACAAACAAGGGCTGCACGATAAATCGCATGTGATTGTCATGCGCATCTCATCAGTAAAGCCGATTCTGTGATTAATAGTAACTATAAATATACATCACGTGCTTTCAGATGGAGCAGCATTTAATACACAAAGCTATGCAATATTGCGTTCATAATCGCAGATGAATCACATTTGATTATGAACGTGATATTGCGTAGCTTGTCAGTGTTAGTGTTTTTTATTAATGCCATTTATGTTTTTGTTAATACACCATATAGCACGTAGTCAACTAAATGAATGTAACATGGCAAAGATGAATGCACTTTTGGAAGTTGAATGTAATGGAAATGTCATTTTGGAATTTCTGTGGTCTAATGTGATATTGTTGTTCATGTTCTTGTTCATGATGAAATTTTATTTTATTGTTGTAATTAATTTATAGCAAACAAGATGACCCGTTGAATTCATTTTGGGAGTGATGACTGATTGAATGTATTTTTAGTCCAATGCCTGTATATAAGATTATGACCAAGTTCAGAGGCTGTCATATGTGGATCAACTTACTATGTTGTGTATTTTCAACAGTTTCAATATGAAAAATAACTTTCATATTGATTCAATGGATTAAAAAAAAAAAAAAAAAAAAAAAACCCTTTTCATGGATTTATTGCATTTTGGGAAAAAATAATACAATTTTATAATAAATTTTTGAAAATCAAAATCTGGATTTGAATTTTTAATGTTATTATATCCTAAAGATGCTATGTGAGAGCTTGAAACTGAAAATAGTGGTTTTCATCTTGCCACTTTCTTGGTAAAGAAAACACATTTTTACTCAAATTAATTAAAATGGATTTATAGCGTTTTGGAACCAAACTCTTCATATATAGATAGATAGATAGATAGATAGATAGATAGATAGATAGATAGATAGAAGAAAGAGTTGTAGTTGTATTAAAATCCGTGGATAGAAATGTTGCACACATTCCGTACTTTTTTCAAACTTAAATTTGCGCGCTTTGATCAAACGCATACTAGTTCAGAAAGTGATAGAAAACTTACCGATGAGAACATACTGTGGCTTAACCTGTTTCCTCCGGGACATGCTGGAATAAAACCTGTTTTTCTCCCTGAAGAATCCACAAGTGTCCTTACATCAACATTAGTCAGTGTCCGACCAAAAGCATCCTTGTCAATGAGCCCCGGTCAGGGTGAACCTACCGCGGGACTGTTTACGTATTCATCATAACTCAGAAATAATAAATTAGCAGAAATGAAGTTGCGATGATCACACAGGAATGTGTTAATCGCAGTGATGTCAGCAAAGAAGAATTAAATAAGTTAAATAACGAAAGTCATACATCACCGCACTGTTGCTCACAATATCCAAATTACACACACTCCCACAACTCAAAACATGACAACTCCAAGACCGCAGATCCATGAGGAAATTCTTTGACAATGTTGAGAGAGTTCAGCCCCGCCCTTCGATATTCCTATTGGCCAACACGGTTCGCGGCCACGCCCACCAGCGATCCCATTGGTCAGTGTGTTTCAGATAGGCGTAGACTGTGCTCATTAAAGCGTGTGTGAGAGCATGAATCAGTGGCTGCTAATGTAAAGGAGTATTATTTCACCAGCAGCAACACAAAACCACAGTGATGTAACCTAGTAACACTTTATAATATATATTTCATTAATAAGTCATTTACAAACATCATCATGCTAAACATATAAATAGTTAATGAACCTTTATATATACAGCATCAAACTTTAATGCCATTAATGTATATTAACTAATCATCTGTTAAGCATTAAGCATAGCTTAATGAATAATGAAATTATGACCGTCATGGAATTTATTATAAAGTGTTAGGCTACCTATAGTTTTGCTGTGAAGAGTGTTTATATAGAGTGTGAACAGTTAAGAAATGCTACATTTCCAGGAAAATCAGTCTCTACTTTGAAATATAAAATTCAACTGTAAACTGTTTGTCAAAGATTTTATTGGTCTATAATTACAGCATGTAATAAAAGGCCTAACCATAAACCAGTCATAATTTTCTCACCCCTAAGACTTTCTTTCTGAAGATCTGAACATGTTTTCCACGCAATTCATTAATGAACAGGGACGCTTCAAGCGTCCAAGAGGATGCAACATTACAATAAAGTGTCATTAATGTTGTCAACAAGACTCATGCACTATATGATATGTCTTCTGAAGATATTCGACAACTTTGTGTGAGAGGTAGACCGAAATTCAGGTCGTTATTATTCATTGATAGGCCTATTCTTCCCTCCAGTGAGCCATTACCCAGATAGCACACATACGTCTGCAAGATGTCTGTTAAAGATCTCTTGATCTGGAAAGCATCTGCTGTCTACAAACGTCTGATAGACGTCTTTCAGATGTCAGTTTTACATACATTCTAAATCATAAACATATTAAAGACATCTAATAGACGTCTATTTGACATCTAAAAGGAAACATCCTTTAGACGTATTGCAGATGAGCAAACACTCTAAAAAATACATCTTGCAGACGTCAAATAGACGTCTCTGAGATATATACGCGTGCTATCAGGGTAACCACCGCGGACCGACCAATGAGTCAGTGAGCTGAACTCGAGAATTGGTTCGGTTTGGTTCGTGAACGAATCATTTTAAATTCGCCGTGTTAACCGAATCAACAGAATCGATTATTTTAGTGAATAACAATTAACGTTTGTGTCTTTCCTTCACACAAAGCTTCCCGTTCGTTATAACTGCAAAACAGTCTTTCACGGAACAAATCGAAGAAGATCTGAGGAAAGTCATACAGTTTGAATAACAGGGTGAGTAAATAATGACAACTTACATTTTAACTAGTCCAGCAAGACTGAAACTCAAATAGATATTAGAATAAGTATAATAGCCTAATAATAAATCATCCATTTATTTTTAAGCTTAATTATGCTACGTGCTTTATTTAAATTCACTTCAGGTTTCTGTCCTGTTTACAAATAAAGGGTGTTAGATGGAAATAGCCTTTTCTGTTAAAAAAAAAAAGTAAAAATAAAATGGAAGCAAAATAACAAAAGAACAAGGGAAATTATATCATTCATAATTTAGTGCTGCTTAGCCAGCCTGCATTACAAACTAAAATTATTTTTAGCATTTTGTGACTTCAGTTGGCAACACAAACACACATTCATTATTTCCAGCCCACTTTTGATTAACTTATTCACCTCTAAAACCAAACACACACACACACACACACACACACACACACAACCCTTAAAAGTTTGTTGTGTGTTAGCACAGCATCCAGTACAAGTCATTATAATCAAATGCATTAATAGACGATGAGCCACGCTGCCTCGGAGGGTCTAATGATATATTTTGCATGGTTGTCTGTTTTCAAAAAACATGATTTTATTAAATGCCAGTGTGATGTAAACAAGTTATTTTTACCTGTCGCTTCTTCTTGTGTTGCTGTGAACAATGAAGTGTTGACCGAAGCCGGTTACCTTATACGTGAGGAATTTTCCTCTGCTCTTTGATGGTGAACGTGACTATTACTGTTCACCTGATCTTTTGATTCATAGTTCTTCCGTGCAGCGCACAAATACATAAATACATATGTCATGTTGGTTTTGTGTGAACAGGAGCACACCAGGTGCTCATACTGCGCTCATATGAGTCATGTTTTACAGTCATTAGATATGAAGAGCTGTGCGGGAGCGCTATTATCCGTGGCCTAGGGTCCTTAGCAACAGACTTGATATGGACAAATGACACCTTCACTTCCTACAAAAACAAACACAGCATGCCAGCACTGTCTGACACCAATATTTTCACACTATACCTGCATAATTATCCACCTGGACTTCCTGCTCGGGAATATTTTGTTTTCCTCAAAGGCTCGGCCACTTTTACACACCATTTTCCATTTTCTGGTTGAACTTTTATTGTGAAAACAACCTTTATGCTTCAGTATTCCTTCATACTGCAATGGAACATTTTAAGACATTCTACAGTGCACTCTAACTCAATCAACTCATTTCTTTTTTTATTTTTTGTGTCTTGCAATTCAGCTTTTTTTTTTTTTTTTTTTGCTTTTAAAAGCTAAACTGCAAAATGTAGGTCAAGAGAATCTAGTAATGCATTAATAATGCATCGTCTATATACTAATTTGTGTTCACATATATCTCCTACTCACTCCAAACTCTTTTGTTTGGAAATTATATACTTGATACAATATTCTGAATGAGGTGTTTACATGCAACAACATTTTGAATGATACAGGCACACATTACTGTTTAAAAGTTTGGGATCAGCACAATTTTTGATGTTTTTGAAAGTCTCTTCTGTTCAGGAAGGCTATATTTATTTGATGTAAAATACAGTAAAAAATATTAATGTTGTGAAATATTATTAATGTTTGAAATGGCTGTTTTCTATGTGAATATCTGTTAAAATCTAATTTATTTATGAATTTTCAGCATCATTACTCCAGTCTTCAGTGTCACATGATCCTTCAGAAATCATTCTAATATGCTGATTTGTTGCTCAATCAAATTATTATCAACACTGAAAACAGTAGCGCTGCCGAATATTTATATGGAATTCATGGTGCAGTTTTTTTCTGGGTTATTTATGAATAGAATAGAATTTATTTGAAATAGAAATTGTCTGTCACCTTTGATAAATGTATTGCTCCCTAATTAAAAGTTGTTGTTTTTTTTCAATCAGTCAATCAATAACAAAATTTTACTAACCTTTGAATAGTAGTGTAAATATTTTTATAAGATTTCTAGAAAATGGAAGATAAACTTTGGTTGATGGGCAGTGTGTGTGTGTGTGTGTGTGTGTGTGTGTGTGTATTTCCCTAATTCTGTCCCTCATTTTAAACTGTGTGATGTATCTCAATAAACTGGCATTATTTTTCATTATTTTTATTTAGCAATATATACCGTCATATTCACTGGCAGATTATTTGTGGATTTAAGAGTTATTTTTATTTTTTATTTTTCATCTCTCTATTCCCAGTTTTCTGCATGAGTTTGTATGTGTGGATTGATGCCTGTCACTGCTGTTTTGTCTGGGGTTTTGTTCTGGCTTTAAAACCTTTTTTTCACTCTTCCTCAATATCCTGTGAAGATTGAGCTACTTAGACAGTCCACAAAAGCATCAGATGAAAGATGAAATAGTATGTTCATTTTAATAGTGTTAAAAGACAAGAGAGAAATACATTCATTCCCTGTCACTCTTTTTAATAAGACAAACAATACAAGAATTTGAACATTAACAGCACACTGCAAAATTGTTACTTCCAAGGGATATGTCTAACCCACATAAGGTAGTTTTTGTGCTATAAATGAATGTATTTAGTGAATAAATATTTTGATAAATATAATATGCCAAATATTTAGATTTTTACAATTTTTAGGTTACAGTGCATTTACTTTATTTTTGTGGTAACACTTTAGTTTAGGGACCAATTCTCACTACTAAGCTGCTTATTGCATATTACTAGCATATTGCATGTTTATTAGTATTTATAAAGCGCATATTAATGCCTTATTCTGCATGATCATATTTTAGATCCTTTAATCCACCCCATACCTAAACTCAACCACTACCTTATTAACTATTAATAAGAAGCAAATTAAGAGTTAATTGAGGCAAAAGTCATAGTCAATAGTGAATATGTGTTCCCTAATCTAAAGTGTTATCATTTTGGTCTATATCTTGTTTTAGGGTTTTCTTGATGTCACCTGTATTCCCAAGAGAAAATCACAAATGAAAATTCTATAGTATACTGTTTTTTTTTTCTTTCCACAGAAAGATTAAATTGAGACCAAATGGAGATTTTCTCCTGAGAGAAAAAACAAAACAAAAAAAAAGATCAATTCTCACGTCTATATTCAGATCACAAATCATAGATCTTCATATAAACTCAAACATTTCTCATCAGTTCTCTGATATGGTATCAGCATTCATTTCAGAGCTCTATACTCTTACTGTATATCAACAAGTGTCTCATTTGTGTATATTTTACAGCTCTAAGATGAAAAACCTAACTGAGAAGACCTGAAAGATCAAGCTCTGAGCAATAACATCTTCCTCACTGGCTGTGTTTTTACTGCTCTCGATCGTTCACCAGCAGGTAAATGTTCCAGGTTTGATCAAGGGCAAATATCTCATGGAAATGTTCTTAAGGATGGCCTTGGAGATGAATTAAACTCGCGAGGTTTGCTCTGTTCATTTTTGTTTTTACGAGAGCACGTGGCCATTACTGACGGGTTTTGTCTGATATCTGCATAAATGTAGCGCATATTTATGATGTGTCAGCTGTGTTTGTCAGGCCGGACCTCACGGCGTGCTAAATCCAGACCCTAAAGCTGCCAGCGGTGAGGTGTGACTTCAGGATTGACAGGTCTGTGAGTGACAGAATGAATATTTCTTCAGAAATATCAGCTCAATGGATTACTTCAAAACAAGCCTGTGTTTTTACTGCCTCCATGTTTCCACTGCTGCTGTGATTGTAAAGAATGAGAGGTTATATATTTAAGAGAGGGAAAAAAAAAATAAATAAAAAAAACAAAACAAAACTGAATATGGGGTTGTGAATGTATTTTATGTTAGACTTTCTAGACTTTCTCTGGTCAAACTATATTAAATGTTACTTTATCATTTACACAGAGGCAAGAAAATGAACGGGATTCCTAATTTTTTAGGAAATGAGAGTTAGTTTGTACAGATTTCAGTTTTATTAAAAATATGAGATGTTTTACAGACCAGTTAATACAAAGCATCTCACGGTTCATCCAGTCCTTTGTTGATAGTCTACATTGTGCTGTTCTTCCACCTAAAATGATGTCATTTCCTAGATGATGTCATTGCTTAATTGCTTTTGTTAAAGTGGCTAAATAACAAGAAGACTCCTAGAAGAAAAGTGAAAAGAAAAGTAGAGATATCAGACTACTTTTATCTCCAAAAAGAAACAATTCTTGTTTGAAACATTCTGAGAAATAAACAAACAAACAAACAAATAAATAAATAAATAATGCTATACGTTACAATGCAAATATTTTTTATTATTAATTTTATTCTTTTTTTTAGGAATAAATACTTTATACATTTAGTCAAAAGTAACTCGTAAAAAAAGTTTAATCTTACAAAAGATTCTATAAAAAAAAAAAAAAAAAAAAAAAAAAAAAAACCTCAAAGAATCCTGAAAAAAAAAGTATTTTGGTTTCCTTAAAAGTATTCACCAGCACAACCGTTTTCAGCATTAATAATAATCAGAAATGTTTGAATGTAATAATAATAATAATAATAATAATAGCATAATAATGTAAAAATTCTGAAAGAGATTTCTAAGTAAATAAACAAATAAATAAAGCAAGCCATTAAAAAAAACACATTTGGGCATTTCATATTATATTGCATATACAGTGGGTACGGAGAGTATTCAGACCCCCTTAAATTTTTCACTCTGTTATATTGCAGCCATTTGCTAAAATCATTTAAGTTCTTTTTTTTTTTTCCTCATTAATGTACACACAGCACCCCATATTGACAGAAAAACACAGATTTGTTGACATTTTTGCAGATTTATTCAAAAAGAAAAACTGAAATATCACATGGTCCTAAGTATTCAGACCCTTTGCTCAGTATTTAGTAGAAGCACCCTTTTGATCTAATACAGCCATGAGTCTTTTTGGGAAAGATGCAACAAGTTTTTCACACCTGGATTTGGGGATCCTCTGCCATTCCTCCTTGCAGATCCTCTCCAGTTCTGTCAGGTTGGATGGTAAACGTTGGTGGACAGCCATTTTTAGGTCTCTCCAGAGATGCTCAATTGGGTTTAAGTCAGGGCTCTGGCTGGGCCATTCAAGAACAGTCACGGAGTTGTTGTGAAGCCACTCTTTCGTTATTTTAGCTGTGTGCTTAGGGTCATTGTCTTGTTGGAAGGTAAACCTTCGGCCCAGTCTGAGGTCCTGAGCACTCTGGAGAAGGTTTTCGTCCAGGATATCCCTGTACTTGGCCGCATTCATCTTTCCCTCGATTGCAACCAGTCGTCCTGTCCCTGCAGCTGAAAAACACCCCCACAGCATGATGCTGCCACCACCATGCTTCACTGTTGGGACTGTATTGGACAGGTGATGAGCAGTGCCTGGTTTTCTCCACACATACAGCTTAGAATTAAGGCCAAAAAGTTCTATCTTGGTCTCATCAGACCAGAGAATCTTATTTCTCACCATCTTGGAGTCCTCCATGCGGGCTTTCATGTGTCTTGCACTGAGGAGAGGCTTCCGTCGGGCCACTCTGCCATAAAGCCCCGACTGGTGGAGGGCTGCAGTGACGGTTGACTTTCTACAACTTTCTCCCATCTCCCGACTGCATCTCTGGAGCTCAGCCACAGTGATCTTTGGGTTCATTACCTCTCTCACCAAGGCTCTTCTCCCCCGATAGCTCAGTTTGGCCGGACGGCCAGCTCTAGGAAGGGTTCTGGTCATCCCAAACATCTTCCATTTAAGGATTATGGAGGCCACTGTGCTCTTAGGAACCTTAAGTGCAGCAGAAATTTTTTTGTAACCTTGGCCAAATCTGTGCCTTGCCACAATTCTGTCTCTGAGCTCTTCAGGCAGTTCCTTTGACCTCATGATTCTCATTTTCTCTGACATGCACTGTGAGCTGTAAGGTCTTATATAGACAGGTGTGTGGCTTTCCTAATCAAGTCCAATCAGTATAATCAAACACAGCTGGACTCAAATGAAGGTGTAGTACCATCTCAAGGATGATCAGAAGAAATGGACAGAGTTAAATATATGAGCGTCACAGCAAAGGGTCTGAATACTTAGGACCATGTGATATTTCAGTTTTTCTTTTTTAATAAATCTGCAAAAATGTCAACAATTCTGTGTTTTTCTGTCAATATGGGGTGCTGTGTGTACATTAATGAGGAAAAAAAATGAACTTAAATGATTTTAGCAAATGGCTGCAATATAACAAAGAGTGAAAAATTTAAGGGGGTCTGAATACTTTCCGTACCCACTGTATGTCTTTATCAACTGTTCAAAAGGATCAGTTTGGGATCAGTAAGAATTCTTGCTTGCAATGTAATATGAAATGCTCAAATGTGTGTGTGTGTGTGTGTGTGTGTGTATGTGTGTGTGTGTGTGAACAGTTTAATCTGCGACTGAATATGCAAAAAATAGTATTTTAGACTGAATAAGAGGGAGTGTCACATTAAGAGGAAGTGACAATTTTTTTTTTTTAACAGTTTTAACTTCTTTTAACTTTTTTAACAGTTTAGCTTAAGTGTGTTAACTTAAATGCCACTCGCTTTATATTTTAATCTAGTCCAATCCAACGAGATTCAGACCCTTTTTGAGGCCACCGAATGATCAAATGCAACATAATAACCGTCCTGGGCTCTCAGTGATGCTGAGTGATCCGTATGAGAGCAGCATGTGGTCATATTTCAGACGCTGAGATCACACACTGACTCACGGCCTCAGCTATGGCCGGCTTTCATTCAGACTCAGGAGCAGAATGCTGAGACTCACACACAGTTCCCAGAAGCTCTGAATCATTTCCACAATGATGATGATGGAGGTCAAATCAACACAGGTGTCCCTCAGCCGTTCTATTCAGCCATTATGTCTTGATGTTCGATCTAATAATAGGAGACTCCATAAATTATCCCAGCATGACTAAGAACAGATTTTTACAGCATAACTCCATATACAGTAAGCATGACAATGAAGTCAATAATTCCATATAAGAACAATATCAGATGTGGAAGAGACTGGGATGGATGCTGCCCATATGCCTACAGATATTCATCTTGCTTCTTTCCTAATGGAAATTTTTAGCTTTTGACCCTGAGTGATGTGTCAAAATAAATAAATAAATAAGAAAGAAATAAGCAGCCGATGGATATTTGCCATCTGTAGAGTGTAAGTATTATAACTGTTTATGATCGATTGCTCCTAAGTCACAGATACAGCAAGTTATTCAGCTACAACCAATCAGAAACCGCCCTTACGTCCCTCATTAAATATTCATTACATTTGTACAATCGCAGAAACTTAAAGCATTGCGTTTGCCAGAGGAAAACATGAATTTGAGGTATATGAAGGGTTTAATTATTAGTTAATCGATTTACATTGCGACATTTTCATTGACAAGCAGTTAAAACGTACTCGTGTACTCGCTTGGTGTGATTGTCCAGCTGTTATTAACCTTATGAATATGCAAATAAGTACGTTCACCCGAGTGTGAAATCTTGAATTTCACTATTCAGGATTAGAGTAGGCTATAGCACACGGAACAAGGTAACACAGGATTACAGGCAGTTTCTCAGACATTCATCCTGTATTTATCCCCTGTCTGTGAGGGAGGTTTCGATATTAAATTCATACAGTGTGTTTATGAGTAATGCTGAATCATGTAAGATGATTCAGGTCGTCTGGCTCCAGCTCACTGCTGCTTATTGTGTGATTTGTATTATCATAGTGTGCTCTAGAGATTATAACCCCACAATATTTGAGCCCAGAGGCAGGACAGACTCTTAATGTCTGCTTCACACGCTTTGAAGTTTGTTGATGACACATGTGGCATCAGTCCACACTTCTGGCCTGTTTGGGTTAAAATACAAGAGCTTACCCTGTCCTGGTCTGTTTTTATAGCAGCTTGGTGCTTTTTATATTGTATTTTAATGTAATCAATTTTTAAAAGCACCTAATTTTTATTTTCTGACAGTATTTTTGGCAGTTTTTGTCCCTTTTCAGTCTTTGAGAGGAGATGAGGAAGTTCATCCACTCTTGTGCTGCTACAGCAGATGTAGATTTGAGAAATAACTAGAAAATTCATGAATTTTTAAGCATGTTTAATCTACATGCATCTATCTATAGAAACAATCATTAATTACAGTAAAGCTTGATTACACTAGAAGCATCTGAACAAGTCACGATTACAGGCCTGTGTCTGAATATATAATAATACAAATCCATAACTCTAGTGCTCCATCTGCTGGGAAAAATGTATTATACAGAGACAACAAAGCACAACCTATTTATTTTATTCCCACTTTCAAGTCCTATATAACAGAAATTGTTATTTGAAAGCCATAATGTAAACATTTAATAAGCCTACACTGCAAATCATCAATTTTCAGTTTTTTATTTATTTATTTTTTTATTTTCTCAATTATTTTCACTGGAAAAGTAATATGAACTGTTTTTTTAATGATATTAACTTGTTTGTTGAACTACTGTATAAAAGCACTAAATTATTACAAAAAAATAATAATTTTCAGTGTAAATCAAATATAAATATTAGATGAAACAACTAAACTTTACAAATATTAGAAATGTTGGACAAACTGGAATAAATAAGTCTAACCATAAGTACTATATTGCTAAATATTACTAAAAATGACCTAAAACTAAAGCTATATATATGTTTTGGATGTATATATATATATATATATATATATATATATATATATATATATATATATATATATATACACACACACACTGCCGCTCAAAAGTTTGGGATCAGTAAGACTTCTAATGTTTTTTAAGGGAGTCTCTTCTGCTCATCAACACTGTATTTATTCGATCAAAAATACAGAAAAAAATAAATAAAACAGTAATATTGTGAAATCTTATTGCAATTTCTAATATTGATTTCCTATTTTAATATACTTTAAAATATAATTTATTTCTGTGACGCATCGCTGAATTTTCAGTATCATTACTCCAGTCTTCAGTGTCACATGATCCTTCAGAAATCATTCTAATATGCTGATTTATTACTGAGTGTTGGAAACAGCTGTGCTGCTTCATATTGTTTTTTGGAACATGTCATACTTTTTTCTTTGATTCTTTGATGAATACAAAGTTGAAAAGAGCAGCATTTGTTCAAAATAAAATCTTTTCTAACAATATAAATCTTTACTTTGACTTTTTATTCATTTAACACATCCCTCCTGAATAAAAGTATTAATTTCTTCAAAAATAAAAAAAAGAAAGAAAAAAATGTACTGACCCCAAACTTTTGAGTAACATTGTATATCTTTTTTTTAAATAAATGCTGTTCTTTTTAACATTTTATTAATCAGATAATCCTAAAAAAAAAAAAAAAAAAAAAAAAAAAAATTCACAGGTCCCAAAAAAAAATTAAAATAATAATAAAAAATAAATAAAAAATGAAGCAGCACAACGGTTTCCAACATTGATTATAAATCAGCATATTAGAAGGATTTCTGAAGGATCATGTGACACTGAAGACTGGAGTAATGATGCTGAAAATCCAGCTTTGATCACAGAAATAAATTATATTTTAAAGTATATTAAAATAGAAACCTGTTATTTTAAATTGCAATAATATTTCACAAAATAACAGTTATTTTCTGTATTTTTGATCAAATAGATACACCCTTGATGAGCAGAAGAAACTTCTTTCAAAAAACATTAAAAATTAAAAATCCAAATTTTTGAGTGGCAGTGTACATACATACACACAACAAAAATACTAAAATTGAATGAAAACTAAAAATATAATATATATTTGAAGTTTGTATATATATATGTGTATACAGTACTAAAATAGCACTGCACTAGCAATCATTCCATGATTGTTGGAAAACAGTCTGAGATAATAAAGTATTTTAGTCAATATTTAAGGCTAGCCTGGTTAAAAATAGCATTGACTAGACTTGGTGTAGAGTATAATAGCACAACTTGAGGTCAGTTTTATTAGAAAACATTTATTAACGTTGGATGATAATTTAATGCTGGGTCGCTGTGTTAGACTCAGTAAAGCAGAGATTATCAGGAAAGGCAAAAGGCTCAGGAGAAAAGGCACTTACAACAAACACGTCATTTTTCAGAAATGAGAGAAGGAAACATTATGTTATGTTAACAAGCAGAAACTATTGAATTAATTCCTTTCAGAACTGAAGAGGAAATAAGATTCTAACACGTCTAATACATGCAGAGAACAACATGGCAAATAAATACATCAAAAGAGCACTCACCGTCTACTAATAACATGATTGTTACCTTATGTCATTCGTCTAATGAACTACAGTTAGAAAAATTGCATAAATATATAAATCAGCCTTACACACATACAAGACAACAAATCCATGGACACATCGAGTTCACATACATCTCTATACAATATAAAACTCTTTAGGAAAAATAACTCTTTATAAAACACACACGGTAAACTCAGAGCAAGATCTGCAAAGAAATCTGTCGTTAAGTGCTTCAAATCTCCTTCAGTCTTATGACACATCCGAGCATTTTAAGCAAACACTAGGCTATGTCTACAAAATACTCTTTTAGCTTCAAAACTATTTGAGCTGAGATCACTGGTTGATCGTGGCTGATCAGCTTGACTGTGATTGATTAGATGGTGATCTTTTTGTAGCCCGTCTGTTTGTTGGCTAAAAATGGCTTTAAAAGCAATGTTTCTCCCAAAAAATGAAATGATCATGTCGTTCAAATCCCATACTTTCTTTTTGTTTAACACAAAATTTAGATATTTTGACAAATCTTCACGCAGCTCTTGCCCAAAGGAGCTCCACACTCAACATGCAGAGAAACACAACAAGATATTATGAATTTAAAAGGGTCTTATGACGATGCTAAAAATAACATTATTTTGTGTATTTGGTGTAATGCAATGTTTTTACGTGGTTTAACGTTCAAAAATCACATTATTTTTCACATACCGTGTATTATTGTTGCTCCTCTCTGCCCTGTCTTTCTGAGACGCGTTGATTTTTACAAAGCTCATCGTACTGAGAAGCACGGTGTGCTCTGATTGGCCAGCTATCCAATGCGTTGTGATTGGCCGAATACCTCAAGCGTGAGACGGAAATGTTATGCCCCTTACCATATTTGGAAATACACAGCGTCTCCAGGACAACAATACTACAGCGAAAATGAAAGTTACGCCTTCTTTCTTTGCGTAAACATTTGGGCGGAGTTATGCAAATCTTCCCACACAGTGACGTAGATTTGTGGAGGCGTGAGGCATTTTAGGAAGGAGTTTACGAGTCTTAACTTTTATACAGAAAATCTCTTTGGGTTTGAGACTTTAGTCTTTGCAACTTTACGGATCTTATATATTACACAAACAGCTTGTAACACTCCAAAGACGAAGGAAAACTTGAAATCACATCATATGACCCCTTTAAGAATTATATCCTACGACTTATTCATTCACTCTCTCGTTTCAGATAAATTGCCACCACATTGAACTAATTTGTTTCCTATGGAAGCCCGTTTCCACCATTGAATAAAAAATAAAAAAAGGTTATTGCGAATTTTTATCTCACAATTCTGACTTTTTTTCACAGGATTGTGAGATATAAACTCGTAATTGCGAGTTATAAAGTCAGAATTGCGAGATATAAAGTCAGAATTACGGTTTATAAAGTCACAATTGCAGGATAAAAACTCACAATTCTGACTTTTTTTCTCACAATTCTGACTTTTTTTCTCAGAATTGCGTGATATAAACTTGCAACTTGGAGTGGGGGGGAGACTGACATGTTCTCAGTTCTGACTTTATTTCTCAGAATTGCGACTTTATGTCTCATGCAATCATGCAATTCTGACTTGATTTCTCAGAAAAAAAGTCAGAATTGCGAGTTTGCATCACGCAATTGTGAGATAAAAAGTCGCAATGACCTTTTTTATTTTTATTCAGTGGCGGAAACGGGCTTCCATAGTTTCCTCACTTTGCTTGAAGGGATAGTTCACCCAAAAATGAAAACTCTGTCATTATTTATTCACCCTCATTTTGTTTCAAACCTGTATGAGTTTCTTTCTTCTGTTGAACTCAGAGTAAGATATTCTGAAGAATGTTGGTAACCAAACAGTAGATAGTAGCCGTTGACTTCCATAGTATGAAAAACAGTATTCTTCAGAATATCCTCTGTATTCAACAGAAGAAAAAAACTCGTACTGGAGTGTAACGACATGAGGGTGAGTAAATGATGACAGAATTTTCAGTTTTTGATCATTTGGGGGGATTTGCTTGCTGGGACTCTTTGATTGGTGTAATTTTCTGTAAAGTATCATGGGTAATGTAGTTTCTAACTAGGGACTCAACTGTTAAACGATTATACAAAACACAAGTTGAAATAATGCAAACTGATGGCTTCAACAAAAGCATATACCATCAATTAAAAACTTCTGAGCGTTCACTAGATTTCTCTTTAAAGGTCTACGTTATTGTTAAAAATCAGTTTCCCTATGGAGAACATGAATGGCATTTTTGCTTCCAGAACTGTTGTGCTCTCTAGAATACAGGCTTGAGCCTCTATCTAAGCTGATGTGTGGACAGGACATTTAGAGACTCACGTCTGTAAATAAATGATTTTAGGCAACTTATATCTGTGTTGATGTTGTGGACTCCTCAGTGGGAGGAGCTTCGGTCGTTGGCCACATCCTGTAGGCGTCTGAGCAGAGCCGTCTGATTCTCCTGGCAGAGCCTTTTGGCGGGAGACTGCTGCTCTTCTTCCAGGGCGATACTTCGCTTCTTTGTGGGCGTCTCGCCCGTTCGGATCATGCTATTTATCTCTCGCAGCCGCTGTGGGATGAAGTGAAAAATAGTTTAAAGTGCCCCTATTATGGATTTTTGAAAATGACCTTTCATGCAGTGTGTAAGTGAATGAAAACATCCTGCAAAGTTTAAAATCTGAAAGTGCACTGTGTATAAAGTTATTGTCTCTCAAAAGAAAGAGTCGACTCTGAATCATTGAAACGAGTCATTTTTAAAACGAATCCCAAGCCGTTTCACGTTGACGTCAACATTAGCATATTCCCGCCCACTTGTTGTGTGCGCAGACCTGAGAAAAACTTGATTTTGGCGTTGGTCTGAATGAAAATGCAAATTCATTCTTTGCCACTAGGTGCGGCTTTTGGAGCGTTAAAAGCCGGGTTGGAAAAATTAACTGTTAAAAAAATAGTTTGGGAGTCGTTGAGAAAATAAGGTAAAAATAAATGCGTATTATGAGAAAATGAAAGTGTTTTTTGACCTTGCATGCATGTCAACCTGTTGTTGGGGACTCCCAAAACCAAAATATGAACCTTTCATTACCCATAATAGGAGCACTTTAACAACTACGTTTTGATGAATCTGAAGAGTGAATCTGAACAGGAAATAATGTTTTGTTCTTTTACGTTGGATGGGCTGGAGCTGACGTAGTAGAAGATCTTGTCTCGAGGAGAAATTGGGCTGCCAGTCTTGTGTGGAGAGATGTAGATGGAGTGATTGTGGGACAGGAGAACCCGGCGTGGAGAGCCAATGCGGAGTGACGGATAAGGACAGAGGGGAGGAGCTTCAGCCTGAAAACACACACACACAATTACAGATATAAATCTGAATCTGAATCAACACTGAATTGGCTGGAGTGGAATAATGACACTTATCTTTTGAGAACTGCTTCAAAACAGAATGTGAATATGTCTCATATTTGAAGATGTTTACATCAGCGATTCTATTATTTTCCTGTTTATTACTGTGAAGCTGCTTTGAAAATGTGTATTTTATAAAGTGCTATGGAAATAAGGGTGACCACAGCAATATAGAGGAGGGGGCAATAGTTACCCCGTTTTTTGGCGAGTTGCTGGAGTAACGCAGAGCGAACGGTTTGATCTGTTTGATGTAGATGTGGTTGTAAAAACGGATGAGGTCTCCCCTCTCCTCCTCCTGCTCTTGGGGGCCCCCAGGGGCCCGGGTTGGGGTGGAGGGGGCGCTGCTGGGCTGGGGAATAGGCAGAGTGCTGCTGGAGCGCATGGACACAGGACTGCTCTCACCGCTGGCTGCAAAACAGAAAAACAGGAAATCATCGTAATGAATTCACAACCTGAAAATGATTTCTGCATTCCCGGGGCCTATAAAAGAGTCATAGCAAAAATAGTTTTTAACTAAAACCATGCTGTATCTTCTCATTAATGAGTAAATGTGCAACAAAATCAACGTTTTGAATGTTACTGTGTTATTACGCTGTTATTACTACATTCACCCATTTTTAGTTCTTAGAATAATTTTGAAATTCTTTTCCATTTCTCATTTTACATGAACTACAACTACAGAAATACCACTGGGATGCAAGAAACCCAATGTATTAAATCTGAAAAAAAAACAAAAACAGTCCAAATTTATGAAACCAACATATATATTTTCAAACAAAACAACATCAGTATTACTCTGGGATGTTTTCAAACTAAATATGTAATGTAATAAGGTGTAACAATCAATCAATCAATCAATCAATCAATCAATCAATCAATCAATCAATAAATAAATAAATAAAATATGGTTATTGAAAGAGTCTTGGCTTATTTGCAATGTTTAGACATTTAATTCCTGTAGTAAATCTATGCATTTATATATATATATATATATATATACATATATATATATATATATATATATATATATATATATATATATATATATATATATATATATCTCTTCTGGGTCAAATCAGACCAGAATGCATCATAAGGGTTCAAGGGCACAGAAACAGAACAAAACAACTGAAAACAATCACTAAGAATGAATTGCACTTGCTTACGTTGGTGTTTATTTGCACTATGGTTGCATTGTTTTAACACCAGATTCAAGTGGGCGCATCGTGATTATGTGGGCATATAAATTACAGAAATAGCAGACTGTCCAGTGTCAAAAGCTCTATATAATGTGTGTTACCTTGCTCTTGTCCTCCCTCTGTGGGTGAGCACTGTCTGTGGGTGTTTTCACTGTTTCCTGAGTGGCGTCTCTTTCTTCCAGAGATCAGCACACTCCTGTACACCTGAGATACAATCTTTATTAATACCTTCATCACGTTAACTTCTTCCTTACTGTTTTTACAGATGCACTGAAGATACACTCACGCTGCTACTGGCCTGAGGTTGAGATCTGTAGCACTTCATGATGTTCTGAAAGGACTTATCTTCTTTCGTCACCTGAACAATGGATAAAACAGTTAAAGCAGCCATTTTCCTTGCTCTTTTGAAATAAAAAAGTTACGTGTGACATACTGTAACATGCAATGTTGATTTCACACATCATTGCACTGCAATTTTGACAAACATTAAACTGTACATTAATATGCGGAACAAAAACTGCTACAAAAGTCTAGAATATGACCAATTACATATAAATACACCTATGAATAAATACCTATAAATAACTTGAGTTTGATAAATATTGTTCAAATACCTTAGTCATGACGTAGATGGCACACATGAGGAGCTGATCCAGATGTCGGTCCATCATGAGATCGGTGCAGTGCACTAGCGAATACTCAAAACATGTCCAGATTTTCCTGCGCAGGTCTGTGCTGATGTCCAGTTTAGCACACAAGTCTCTGAGACGCACACTAGCAAGGTGATATACCTGATGGGGGAAAGGGGCATTATTTAGGATTGAATGACATCTATTGATATTTCAATCATGACAGCTCTCTGAACAGTTTAAGCATGTTGATGGATATGACAATGTTAATGCATTTGGCTTTTGCAGACTAGAGCACACTCTGCTGCTGCTGGACTTGCTACTGCCAATAGACACGCTGCTGTGAGTATGTTAGATATGCTGCCGCTGCATAAACAGGTACACATAAATCCTGTAGCAGATGTAGACAGGTGGTGCTGGGGGAGGTGGAGGGTTTCAGAAGAACAGATCTTATTGTACCTTGCGGAAGAACAGGCAGAGGGAGCCTGTCTTCTGCGCTCGTTTGGTGGGTGTTCCCTGCTGAGGGCTCTTCCTGTCCTGTTTGGCAGGGCTGGGGCTGTTCTGGACTGTGCCTGTGGGTGTTGCTGTCAGCTGCTGGGCAGTCAGGGTGCCCGTCAGAGCCTGGGCACTGAGCGTTGGCAGAGCCCCCCCACTCTGACCCGTCACACTCACCTGCACCGGGATGAATGTGATGCCACCGCTCTCATTTGCTATTCCTGCAAACAGTGTAAACAAAGATGTAAAAAATCTAAATTGTAATTGAAAGAAAATGTTTGTAAAATATATTCTGTATTTTTACTGTTATAAATGAAAATTAAAACATAAATATTTCCTACATGGCCTCTGCTCCTTCTGCCAATGAGATTGCTTTTTCAACATTTAAATAGTCTGGCTCAGTGTTTGCTCTAAGCTGGTCATTATTCTGAAACCCTCCACCTCCCCCAGTGTCACGAATCTGGTCTATGAACTTCCGTTCACTCACCACCAGAGGTCACCAAGTCACCACAAGGACTCTCACACTACATAGACTGTTACACTATACCCTGGACTACATTTCCCATCATCCACTACACTGATTGCACACACACCTGAATGCACTGATTACACAGACACACAGCTGAATCCCATCAGACACGCTTTATAAGCCTTGGACTTCCTCTTCCAGATCGCCGAGGACTGTTTAGTATCTGTCAAAGTGATAGTTACTCTACGGAGCCTGTCTTTTTTCCTAATCTAGTCGAAGTCATAGTCTTGCCTGTTTTCCTGTGTTTTTGATTCTTGCCTGTGTATCTTAGATTTACCCTTTGCCTTGCTGTTTGGATACTGTTTGCCCCAGCCCGGACTATTGCTCATGTTTACGGATTACCTCTTTTGTCTAAGCCCTCTGGATATTGTTAGCCGACGATCGACCACACCTGTTTAGGATACTTCTCTTGCCTTGCCCTCTATATACCTGTTTGCCATTGTCAGAAACTTGCCTGTTTTAACGACCACGTCTCTGAATAAAGCTTTGCAGATGGATCCAAACGCTTCCTCTGTTCCTTCCGTAACACCCAGCACCACCTGTCTAGATCTGCTTAGAGATTTATCTACTATATGCCTATTCAAGCAGCAGCATATCTTACATGCTCATTGAAACGTATAGATATGTGTGTTGTTGTTTTATCTACAGGTCTTTTCTTTGAAGAAGAAGAATAATCAATGTTTTTTTTCTGTGGCATCACCTACTGAATAACAGATTAATAAAGGTCCTGATGATAAACTAATGATTTTGTAGATAGTGTTGCACCTTGAACAGGTATGGTGACCGTCTGGCCATTGTTTGCTGTGACAGTAGCTGTTGCCATGGTGACCACAGTCTGTCCAGCTGGGATGGGGCTGACCAGAGACTGCTGGGCCACTTTGACAGGTTGAGGAGGCTCAGAGGTTGAATCTCCATCGACAAAGAGGCGGCGACAGGCCGTGCCAGTAGGGGGCGAGCTGTAGCGGTCATGGAGAGATGTAGGGGATGGAGAAACTCCTGCGGGAGCAAAATAAACAACATATTAAAATATGAACATTCGTTTTTTTTTTTCAATAAACGTATAGAAATCATCTTGCATTTAGTCACAGTGCTTGTTTCATTCAAAGTAAGTCACCTTTTCCTGCTCCTGCGATATTTCTGCTGAACTCACTCTTGTTGGGAGTGTGTGTGCTGCTTCTTGAACTGTCCTCCAGGTGTTGAGGAGGCATTACCTGTAATTCATTTCACACTTCAGAATATTCTTTTAAATTATATTATTTATGTACTGTTTTAAAGTATCCTAAAATGTACTTCTTTTTCAAGAGGGATAGCAAACATCACTGATCATGTTTATGTGGTTATAAGTGGTTATATTGTTCTGACCTCCTGGCAGGCAGGAACGCAGTTCTTGGCCTCTCGGATGCTCTCCCACAGCGGGGAGTTTCCTTTCCATGCCAAAGATTCCAATACCTGCTCCTCAACATGGTTCAGATGTTTGACTACCTCCCGGAAAAGACCCTCCTCCGACCGTACCAACACCTCAATCACCTATGAGCAAGATAGAGAGGCTTTGACTTTTATGAATGAATGCATACACTTATGGTTATTTTCTATCTCTAAAGTCGTTTACCTTGTAAAAGTGATAAGCAGGGAGGTCAAAGATTTGGAGGACTCTGGGAAACTCTCCCGGTGGTCGATACGAGAAGATGACGATCTCCAGGCAGCAGACGATCAGTGACCGGTGAAATGTATCTTGCTCTAGAATGCCCTGAGACACATGATATAACATTCAGCAGACAGAATTACCTAAAGTGTGCTGCTAATATTCAATAGTTTTGCATTCCTCATGGCTTAGTTAAAGGATTACTCCACCCCAAAATGAAAATTTTGTCATTAATCACTTACCCTCATGTCATTCCAAACCTATAAAAGCTTGGTTCGTCTTCGGAACACAATTTAAGATATTTTGGATGAAAACCGGGAGGCTTGTGACTGTCCCACTGACTGCCAAACAATTAACACTGTCAAAGCACAGAAATGTATAAAAAACATCGTCAGAATAGTCCATCTGCCATCAGTGGTTCAACCGTAACGTTATGAAGCGATGAGAATACTTTTTGTATGCAAAGAAAAATTAAAAAACGACTTTATTCAACAATTCGTCTCCTCTAAATCAGTGTAGCACCATTTTGGAGAGTATCCACTGAACACAAACTGCGTACGCTGTTATCAGGAGACATGGTGTTAGCTTTCACTGTTATGCTGATGATACTCAGCTCTATATTTCTTCACGGCCCGGTGAAACACACCAAATTGAGAAACTAACGGAATGTATAGTCGATATAAAAAACTGGATGACGAGTAACTTCTTACTGCTAAATTCTGAAAAAACAGAGGTGTTAATTATCGGACCTAAAAACCCCACATGTAATAACCTAGAACACTATCTAACACGTGACGGCTGCTCTGTCAATTCTTCTTCATCAGTTAGGAACCTAGGTGTGCTGTTTGATAGCAATCTTTCATTTGAAAGCCATGCTTCTAGTATCTGTAAAACTGCGTTTTTCCATCTCAAAAACATATCTAAATTGCGACCTATGCTCTCAACGTCAAATGCAGAAATGTTAATTCATGCGTTTATGACCTCAAAGTTAGACTATTGTAATGCTTTACTGGGTGGTTGTTCTGCACGCTTGATCAATAAACTACAGTTGGTCCAAAATGCAGCAGCTAGAGTCCTTACTAGAACCAGGAAGTATGACCATATTAGCCCGGTTCTGCCAACACTGCACTGGCTCCCTATCAAACATCGGATAGATTTTAAAATCTTGTTAATTACTTATAAAAGCCTGAATGGCTTAGCTCCTCAGTACTTGAGCGAGCTCTTATCACATTATAGTCAGATCCTTTTCCTATTTAGCGCCCAAACTCTGGAACAATCTACCTAACACTGTTCGGGAGGCAGACACACTGTGTCAGTTTAAATCTAGATTAAAGACACATTTCTTTAACCTGGCTTACACATAACACACTAATACACTTCTATTATTCAAATCCGTTAAAGGATTGTTAGGCTGCATTAATTAGATCAACCGGAACCGGGAACACTCCTCATAACACACGATGTACTCGTTACATCGTAAGAAGAATGGCATCTACGCTAATATTTGTCTGTTTCTTTATTATTCTGTTTCTCAGTCCGTGTCCGGATCAGATGGCGCCGGGAGATGATGTCTGCGACCCTGACCGTCGGCGGAGGCCGGACACCTGGATGAGCCCCGGGGACATATCCCCAGTGAAGACCTCGACTTAAATACAATAAAACTTAAAATTAAACAAAATAACTATAATATAATAAAATATCTAACTACATAATACTATTATTGTTAGAAATTGCAACAATATAAAAATAGAAATATAATACATTTATACATTTAAAATTTAATTAATACAATAAGTAAAAAAATAAATAATAATATCCTGGCCAGAGGAGAACTGGCCCCCCGACTGAGCCTGGTTTCTCCCAAGGTTTTTTTCTCCATTCTGTCACAGAGGGAGTTTTCGTTCCTTGCCGCTGTCGCCTCTGGCTTGCTCAGTTGGGGACACTTAATTTCTAACGATTATCGTCAATTTGATTTCATATATACTATTTAAACTAAACTGAGCTAGACAATGACATCTCTGAATTCAATAATGAAATGCCTTTAACTGAAAATTGAGTGTTTAATCTTATTATTATACATTACTGACACTCTATCCTCCAATTTGATACTGTTAAGTGCTTTGACACAATCTGTATTGTTAAAAGCGCTATATAAATAAAGGTGACTTGACTTGACTGTGTCAGCCGCGCCACAAGGATATGCTGTTTTCGTTCAAATCAAAGTTTAAACAAACGTAGAAGACGTATCCGTGCAGCGCGGCTGACACAGAACAGTGTACACTGCTTGCGTCCAGAATTCTCCAAAACGGCACTACGCTGACGCAGAGGAGACGAATTGTTGAATAAAGTCGTTTTTTTTTTTTTTTTTCTTTGTGTGCAAAAAGTATTCTCGTTGCTTCATAACGTTATGGTTGAATCACTGATGGCATAATGGACTATTCTGATGATGTTTTTTAGACTTTTCTGTGCCTTGACAGTGTAATTTGCTTGGCAGTTAATGGGACAGTCACAAGCCTCCCGGTTTTCATCCAAAATATTTAAAATTGTGTTCCGAGGACGAACCAAGCTTTTTACGGGTTTGGAACGACATGGGGGTAAGTGATTAATGACAAAATTTTCATTTTGGGGTGGAGTAACCCTTTAAGGCATATAGTGTGACTTGTGTGAAGATGAAACCTACAGATAGGTCCATGTCTCCAAGTCGTTTCTTCTCCTGGTTGATGATCACTTCCAGTGATTTGTAATAAAGTGCCTCAGCCAAGCAAAAATACTTCACTGCAACATCTGTGAAAAAGGATCCGCCAATTTTTTTTTTTTGATCAATCAACAAATGATCATTGTTTGAATTGTGGGAAAAGCCATTAGCTACAAATTAAAGAAAAAAATAAGTATAATATGACATAAGGAAGTATGAACATGCACACCTCTTGCCAGAGTCTTGTTATCATCTCCTGTTCCCTCATAATTCTGAAGAAAAATCTCTGACATCTCCTTCAGTCTGGCTGCTATGGATTCACTGGGGTCTCTTACACATGATCTGTTACACACAAACAGAAAATATCAATGATTCCAGTGCACAGCAAATTTCACTGCGACTTTAACAGGTCACTGAAATCACTGCAATCACAATCACTAGAATCCCAGTTCACTGTAAACTTTATAGTATCACATTTTACTGGAATCCCTGTAATCAGAATATACTGGAATCACTTAAAGGGCACCTATTATGCCCTTTTTTTTTTTTACAAGATCTAATATTGGCCTTGGGTGTCCCCAGAATGTGCCTGTGAAGTTTCAGCTCAAAATACCCCACAGATAATTTATTATAACAGCTAGAAAGTGTAATTTTTTGGGGTGTGTCTAAAAAAACGAACGAACAGCGCAAACTAATCTTACAGGCTCAGCGCTGATCATTTACCGCTAATTCATAAGGAAATCACTCCAAAACTTATTTATGATCAGCAAAGTCTTTTGGATATCGGCAACGCATACAAACACCAACTCTCGCCGGCAGCTACTGAGAAGCTACGAGGCCTTTGTTTACTGCTGAAGCCGGACCTCAAAAGCGCGGCCTCGCCTACTGACGCTACCCGCACAAGGCGGTGTCGCAAGCGGTGTGAGAGAGGACAGAAGCGCTGTAAGCGCGGAGGTATACGAGCTAGGCTGAGGGCTAACCCCACAAGACCGGCTCTTCCAACACTCATGCTCTCAAGCGTTCGCTCTCTGGAAAACAAACTGGACTTAATTCAACTCAGTCGATCTACACAGCATGAGGCAAGGGATTGTTGTGTGTTTGTTTTCACTGAAACATGGCTAAAGCACAACATCCCGGACTCCGCCATTCAGCTGCACGGGCTAACCTGCTACCGAGCGGACAGAGACTCATCACTGTCTGGTAAGACTCGCGGGGGAGGCTTGTGTGTGTATGTAAACAAAGAATGGTGTAACAATGCTGCGGTAGTATCAAAACACTGTTCGTCGCTAGTGGAGTTTATGGTTGTGAAGTGTCGACCGTTCTATCTGCCGCGGGAGTTCATGGCCATTGTTATTGTCGCGGTTTACATTCCCCCGTGTGCAAACGCTAAGGATGCGCTTCATGAACTGTACAGCGCCATCAGCGAACAACAAACAAATTACCCTGACGGTTTTTTCATCATACCCGGTGACTTCAACCACGCAAACCTAAAAACAGTTTTGCCAAAGTTCTACCAACATGTGAACTTTGCAACAAGGGGAAACAACACACTGGACTTTGTTTATACAACAGAGAAAAACGCATACAAAGCTGAACCCTGCCCCCACCTCGGGTACTCGGACCACATCTCTGTTATGCTAATCCCAGCATACAGACCACTTCTCAAACTTGCCAAACCGGTTCAAAAGCAGATCACGGTATGGCCAGACAATGCCACCTCAGCACTGCAGGACTGCTTCCAGGACACAGACTGGAACATGTTTAAAGAGGCGGCCACCTACAACAACCACACAGACCTGCAGGAGTACACTGAAACTGTGACTACTTACATCAAAAAGCGCAAAGATGATGTGACAGTCACCAAGACCATCACCACACGTGCCAACCAGAAGCCATGGATGACAGCAGAGGTTTGTGGGCTGCTAAAGACCAGAGATGAAGCGTTCAGATCAGGAGATAAAGCAGCCCTCAAAACAGCAAGAGCCAATCTGTCTCATGACATCAAGAAGGCAAAACATCAGTATACTAAAAAAATCAACAACAATTTCAGCGACAGTAAAGACACTCGGACCCTGTGGCAAGCCATTCAGACCATCACTGACTACAAGGCCCCGCCACAGGCCAGTGACGATGACACATCCCTACCAGAGGCACTCAACCACTTCTACTCACGATTTGAGATACAGAAAGACACACCTGCACAGAAACTACCCACATCTCCAAATGACCAGGTACTCTGTCTCTCCCCAGCCAATGTAAGGAAGACCCTATCCAGGATTAACCCATGAAAGGCTGCGGGCCCTGACAACATACCTGGACGTGTACTGAGAGACTGTGCTGCACAGCTGACGGATGTCCTAACAGATATCTTCAACACCTCGCTGAGCCAGACAGTTGTCCCCACGTGTCTCAAATCCACCTCCATAATCCCAGTACCAAAGAAGTCACATGTGTCCTGTCTGAATGACTATCGTCCCATAGCACTGACCCCAATCATGATGAAGTGCTTTGAGAGGTTAGTCATGCATCACATCAAGTCCAGTCTCCCAAACACGCTGGACCCATTCCAGTTTGCATACCGTCCAAACCATTCCACGGACGATGCAATATCCACCACTCTCCACCTAGCTCTTACTCACCTGGAACAGAAAAACTCCTATGTAAGAATGCTGTTCATTGACTTCAGCTAAGCATTCAACACAATAATCCCACAACAGCTCATCCACAAACTAAACCTGCTGGGCCTTAACACCTCCCTCTGTAATTGGATCCTGGACTTTTTAACTGCAAGACCTCAGTCAGTCTGTGTCGGCCGCAACAACTCCAGCACTACCACACTGAGCACAGGTTCCCCACAAGGCTGTGTGCTCAGCCCGCTGCTCTTCACACTGCTGACCCACAACTGCACTGCCAAGTCCAGCTCCAACCACATCATCAAGTTTGCTGAAGACACAACTGTGGTAGGCCTCATCAGCAACAACAATGAAATGCACTACAGAGAGGAAGTGGCACAGCTGGCTGAATGGTGTGGTGCTAACAATCTGTCCCTCAATGTGGGTAAGACAAAAGAGGTTGTGATGGACTTCAGGAGAAACGCTGTTGACCACCCCCCACTGACCATCGACGGCTCAACCGTGGAGAGAGTCGGTAGCACTAAATTCCTGGGAGTGCACATCACAGAGGATCTCACCTGGACCACCAACGTCACGTCACTCAACAAGAAGGGACAACAGCGCCTCCACTTTCTCCGTCGGCTGAAAAGGGCAAGTCTCCCTCCACCCATCCTCACCACTTTCTACAGGGGCACCATTGAAAGCGTGCTGACCACCTGCATCACTGTCTGGTATGGGAACTGCAGTGCTGCTGACCGCAAGACCCTACAATGGACAGTGAACACTGCCACAAAGATCATCGGTGCCCCTCTCCCCTCCATCCTGGACATTTTCCCACCCCTCCCACAACCCACCCCTCCCGCAACCTCTTCCAGCTCCTGCCATCAGGTAAAAGGTACCGGAGTATCAAAGCTCGTTCAGTCAGATTGCTCAACAGCTTTTTTCCCCAGGCTGTGAGAGCCCTTAACTCCAATCTCCCTGTCCCCTCTGAAACCATGAACACCTCAGCCCCCCACCAACTCATAAATAACTATTGACAATTTTCCTAAGTGCAATTCTGAGTGTGCTACACACAGGTGAGTGGGCTATATAAACCATCTGTAGTAACGCACTCGTCCCACTAAATGCACACTAGACACTTTCTATAAACACTCCCTGCTACAAAGACTCAATAAGATAATATATGTTTACTTGAACATTGCACTACAAAATAATATGTTTACTTGAGCATTGCACTTCTAAATCTTTTTGCACTATGCACTGCTTCCCACAAAACCTCTCTTCTGAACAATTTAATGTACAATATATATTTTTCTTTTATATTTTTCTGCACATTTTCATGTACAAATATCTCTTTAGCACAATTTCATGTACAGTATTAATGTAAAGTTCTTGTACAGTCTCAGTTTGTGTATGTGTAGTCAACTAGGTATAGTAGTTATAGTATTTATAGTATACGTATAGTCAGATGGTTAAACTGTTGTATAGCTCTATTGTTTTTTCTATATTTGCATTGTTGTATGTTTATCTTATGCTTAACTAGTATGTAGCACCGTGGTCCTGCGAGGCACGACATTTCGTTCCACTATATGTCCACACATGTAGCAGAATGACAATAAAGCTCGACTTGAACTTGAAAATAATTTGATAACATATGCACACAAATACGGTTAAAACACTAAGCACTATAATGACATGACATTCATAAAGGAGTCTGGAGTGAAATGATTTGCACAGACATAAACGTATTTAGGTAGATATTGAGGCGCATTACCTTGAAAAATTAAAGTAATCCACTGCATCCTCAGTGGCTCAGATGCTGGGAGAAAATGAAGACTCTTATGTTCAGTCTTACATCCAAACACAGAGCACCGGGATTGCTTACGAGTTGTTGACATTACAGCAACTCGAGCACAGAGAAAATGGAGGACAGCGAACAACCGCTGAGAACGGAAACTATAGCAATGCAGAACTGTCAATCAACCCCCGTGGCCCAGCCCTATGCAATGTGATGTAATATTGCATTGAGAATCAAAACGGCAGCCTTAGTGAGACTGATTTGATTTAATGGGGTTTAAAAAATGAGTGGATGGATTTTTATCATTGTAGGGTGGTTGTGTTCACACACTGCCAACACACATTTATGTCTAAACACCATATAAAAGTGGATTTTGCATAATAGGTGCCCTTTAATCACAGTTCTCTGGAATCACTTGTGTCATATTTTACTGGGAACAGTGATATCACATTTTACTGTGATCATGATTCAATTGAACAAATGTTTTTATTGGCATCACAATTCATTGGAATCGCTGGAATCAGTTTCCTTGAATTTCTGGATTCACATTTGACTGGCATCATAGGTGGAATAATGGAATACACAGTTGACTAACCACTGGCAACTAGGGGTGTAATGGTACACGTATTCGGTTCAGTACGCATGTGTACAGCTCGTTAGTTCACTAGAGAAATGAAGTCTAGAGAGGAGCATTTTGCGAAATATTACACCATATACTCATTATATTTTTACTAAACCTGTTAGTCTTAGTTATTTAATGTATGTTTAAATTAATCTATTATGAAACATGCTATGACAGCCAGTGTGTAATTGAATATATTTTAGCAAATAGCCTAGAAATTGTATTATTTATAAGTTAATTTAAAAAATGCATTGTGTGCAATTTACATGTTTGTATAATGCATACAATTTTGTTTTTAAAGTTGAGTGTTGATCATCTATTTAAAAATAAATAGAAATTCAATTTAAGTTTGGGTATTCTAGTGTTAGGCCTAATTGTAACCTTATAATGTAAAAGGGCTCCCTATAGTTTTAAGCATAAGCTCAGGTAGATTTTTATCACTAGGAAAATGTAAACTATAACTGGATGTATTTTAAAGAAAGAGCAACTTGTTCAGTAAACCACTGTTTATTACAAAAAAAATAAAAATAAAATAAAATTTACTTTTTCCCCCTGACTAACATCTTACTGGAATCACAGATTTACTACACCCTCTGGAGTCAGAGTTTTACTGGACTCTCTGGAATAACAGTTCATTGAAATAACTGGAATTACATATTTTTTTGGACAACACTCTTGCTGAAATCATATTTTTAACTGGACTCTCTGGAATCACAGTTTTACTGGACTCTCTGAAATGCAGTTTATGGAAATAACTGGAATTACATCAATTTATTGGATTAACATTTTACGGGAATCACATTTTTACTGAGCTCTCTGGAATAATAGTTTTACTGGACTCTCTGGAATCACAGTTTTACTGAGCTCTCTGGAATAATAGTTTTACTGGACTCTCTGGAATAATAGTTTATAGAAATAATTGGAATTACATTATTTATTTGAACTACACTCTTACTGGAATCTTTTTTTTTTTTTACTGGACTCTCTGTAATCATAGTTGTACTGGACTCTCTGGAATCATAGTTTTACTGGACTCTCTGGAATAACAGTTTATAGAAATAACTGGAATTACATCATTTATTTGGACTAACATCTTACTGGAATCATATTTTTATTGGACTCTGTAACCATAGTTTTACTGGACTCTCTGGAATCACAGTTTTACTGGACTCTGGAATCATATTTTTTACTGGACTCTCTGGAATAACAGTTTTACTGGACTCTCTGAAACGCAGTTTATGGAAATAACTGGAATTACATCAATTTATTGGACTAACATCTTACTGGAATCACATTTTTGCTGAGCTCTCTAGAATAATAGTTTTACTGGACTCTCTGGAATCATAGTTTTACTGGACTCTCTGGAATCACAATTTTACTGGACTCTCTGTAATTATAGTTTTACTGGACTCTGCAATCACAGTTTAACTGGACTCTCTGGAATAACAGTTTATAGAAATAATTATAATTCCATTTTTTTGGACTACACTCTTACTGGAATCATATTTTTTAGTGGACTCTCTGGAATCGCAGTTTTACTGGACTCTCTGGAATCATAGTATTACTGGACTCACTGGAATAACAGTTTATCGAAATAACTGGAATTACATCATTTATTTGGAGTAACATCTTACTGGAATAATATTTTTATTGGACTCTGTAATCATAGTTTTACTGGACTCTCTGGAATCACAGTTTTACTGGACTCTGGAATAACAGTTCTTAGAAATAACTGGAATTACATATTTTTTTGGACGACACTCTTAATGTAATCATATTTTTTACTGGACTCACTGGAATAACAGTTTTACTGGACTCTCTGGAATCACAGTTTTACTGGACTCTCTGAAATGTAGTTTATGGAAATAACTGGAATTACATCAATTTATTGGATTAACATCTTACTGGAATTATATTTTTATTGGACTCTGTAAACACAGTTTTACTGGACTCTCTGGAATCACAGTTTTACTGAAATATCTGGAACTAAAGCTTGTTGGAATCACAGGACAGTGGAATCATTAAAAGAACATTTCATCTGATTTCAGTAAACTGTGATTGCAGTGGTTCCAGTGAACCGACAGGAAATACACATACTTTGCTTCTTGTATTTGGGTGTATGCAGCAGATTGTGACTAACACAGAAGCTAACTCGGGCTCACCTGAATATGTCTCTGAGTCTCATGCTGGGTCTGTATTTGAATCCTGCTAGCAGAGTGTGCAGACGGCCCACACTCTGCATCGCCGTGGAAAAGGGGGTACTAGCACTGCTCTCCGGCATGTACCTCCTTCCTGTCAAAGGTGTGGACACTTTCAGAGCAGATGCCTGTGAAACAAACACACGTTTATTGATAAGTATTACATCATTGTTCATTATTGGGAATTATTTTGATGTGCATTTCTGTTTGTTGGACACACATACTGTCATTGAGTTCTGGAGGGGGTTGGTCAGTCGCTCCTGGTTCTCTATCCCTTCACACAAACAAGGTCCTGGGGTGCCAATGTCTTCTCTGGCTGCTTCTCCCAGAAATATCCGCTCATCCAGAGAACCGGATGACAACACGTGTTCCTCATACACACGGTTCAGAGAAGCACTGAAGAAACAGAGAGAGCGAGGAGATTGTAAACTACAGGAGAAATGTTTCAGCAGCTTCACGCAGAGTAAGTGTTTAACTGAAAAGAGACACTCACAGACTGTCACCAAAATTCACCGGCTCCAAAAACCCAGTCAGTGTGTCTTCTTTCCCCTTCAAAACCTGTGAAAGAGAAAACAAACCAATTTAATACAAGAATTAATAATTATAAAGCAAAGAAAATCATAATACTATTTAACGGCCATTTAAAAGACATGAAATATGATTTGGAAGACATTTAACATGACATATTCTGAATGTGTAAACTTTGAACTTTTGACTAACGGTCAAAAGTTTGGAATAATTTAAATTCTGTGATGTTTTTGAAAGTCTCTTATGCTCACTAAGGCTGAAACAGAGATACTGTGAAATGTTATTGCCATTAAAAGTTTATTTTTATTTTTATTTTTTATATATATATTTTCAAATGTAATTTATTCTTGTAATGGTACAGCTGAACTCTTTTAGCAGTCGTCTTCAGTGTCACATGATCCTTCAGAAATCATTCTAATATACTGATTTGGTGACAATTATTATGAATTTTTATTTGTGCTCAATTATTAATAATGGTTCTTATTATTATCCATGTTGCAAGCATTTTTTGCTATTCAAAATGTTTGTGGAAACTATGATGATACTTTTTTCTTTTTTTTTTTACTTTTATTTTTGTATTTTTTGGCGAATAGAATGTTCAAAACAAAAGCATGTATTTGAAATTGAAACCTATTGTAATATTATAAATGTGTTTACTGTCACTTTTGATAAATTACTCCAAACTTTTGAATGGTAGTGTATCACAGTACCCACAAAAATAAGAAGCAGCACAACTGTTTTCAACATTGATAATAATCAGAAATGGTTTTCGAGCAGAAAATCAGCATATTAGAATGATTTCTGAAAGATCGTGTGACACTGAAGACTGAAGACAGGAAAAACTCACATTTTAAAGATATATATAAATATATATATATATATATATATATATATATATATATATATATATATATATATGCATGTATGTATGTACACATACAGGTGCATCTCAATAAATTAGAATGTAGTGGAAAAGTTCATTTATTTCTGTAACTCAACTTAAATTGTGAAACTCGTGTATTAAATAAATTTAATGCACACAGACTGAAGCAGTTTAAGTCTTTGGTTCTTTTAATTGTGATGATTTTGGCTCACATTTAACAAAAACCCACCAATTCACTATCTCAACAAATTAGAATATGGTGACTTGCCAATCAGCTAATGAACTCAAAACACCTGCAAAGTTTTCCGGAGCCTTCAAAATGGTCTCTCAGTTTGGTTTACTAGGCTACACAATCATGGGGAAGACTGCTGATCTGACAGTTGTCCAGACAATCATTGACAATCATTGACACCCTTCACAAAGAGGGTAAGCCATAAACAATTCATTTCCAAAGAAGCTGGCCGTTCACAGAGTGCTGTATCCAAGCATGTTAACAGAAAGTTGAGTGGAAGGAAAAAGTGTGGAAGAAAAAGATGCACCACCTCAGCAGTGCCACAAACTGATCACCTCCGTGCCATGCAGAATTGAGGCAGTAATTAAAGCAAAAGGAGCCCCTACCAAGTATTGAGTACATATACAGTAAATGAACATACTTTCCAGAAGGCCAACAATTTACTAAAAATGTTTTTTTTTTTTATTGGTCTTGTGAAGTATTCTAATTTGTTGAGATAGTAAATTGGTGGGTTTTTGTTAAATGTGAGCCAAAATCATCACAATTAAAAGAACCAAAGACTTAAACTACTTCAGTCTGTGTGTATTGAATTTATTTAATACACGGGTTTCACAATTTGTGTAGAATTACTGAAATAAATGAACTTTTTCACGACATTCTAATTTATTGAGATGCACCTGTATATATATAACATTCTTTGAAATTTCATTAGTATTTCACTATATTATACTGCTTTAATATTTTGTTGTTTTATTGTAATTTTGATCAATTTGATCAAATGCAGCCTAGGTGAGCATAAAATACTTTCATAAGAAAACATTTTGATGGTAGCCTACATCATATGTCTGGTGTATTTCCAGTACCTTGCGCTCAAAGAGTTTCCTAATGAAGGGTTTCCAGAAATGCTCTTTTGCTCCTTTGGCCTCCAGCACCAGCCCATCATGAAGCTCACACAGCTTCTCTAAGAAACATAATGAACCCGGGCTGGGCTTATAATCTTTACTGTTGAAGTCATCAGGCAGCCCTGCGCACAAAACAAGCACAAACCAATGTTTTATTGACCTACTGTCTGGACACCTGATCTCAAAACAAATGTTTCAGTGCTGTGTGTGTGGGACCTTTAAAAGCCGGGTTGAGCAGATCTTTACGACTAGAGCACAGGAGAGCGTTGCAGTAAACCAGATCCAGAGCGCACAGGAGCAGATGATACGAGTTCACCAGATCATCACTGATCATTGGAAAGTTTCCTAGATGACAGAGGAGAACATTTTTTTGATAAAAATATAAATAATAATAATAATATATGAGGGCTTCAGTGGTGGTTCTGCAAGGATCTCTAATGACATTCGACTGTAAACACCTTTTTGGTTCTGGTTGGAGCCTACTTTGGTATGAACATGTTTCCACTAATGAAATGAAATGTATTACAAAATCTGAAATCTGTCAAACATATTACAGTAAAGAGCTGAGCACAATAGTGTTGAGCAGGAACACACGGCTGATCACACTACAAACATATATCAAGCAGACAGGTAGCCAACTTTACTGCAACAACAGGAAAAGTCTGCAAAAAAATCAACATGTGCTGTTAGGCCACAATGTCTGGATTTATCATTTCCTGTTTAATTCATTTCAAGAGTTACAGTACCAGCCTGTGCAATGCAAAGAATGCATCGAGCCTGTGTTGCCATATATATGCTGTATATATACATATATATATATATACATATATATATATATATATATATATATAGTCAGGTCCATAAATATTGGGACATCGACACAATTCTAACATTTTTGGCTCTATACACCACCACAATGGATTTCAAATGAAACGAACAAGATGTGCTTTAACTGCAGACTGTCAGCTTTAATTTGAGGGTATTTAAATCCAAATCAGGTGAACGGTGTAGGAATTACAACAGTTTGCATATGTGCCTCCCACTTGTTAAGGGACCAAAAGTAATGGGACAATTGGCTTCTCACCTGTTCCATGGCCAGGTGTGTGTTATTCCCTCATTATCCCAATTACAATGAGCAGATAAAAGGTCCAGAGTTCATTTCAAGTGTGCTATTTGCATTTGGAATCTGTTGCTGTCAACTGTCAAGATGAGATCCAAAGAGCTGTCACTATCAGTGAAGCAAGCCATCATTAGGCTGAAAAAACAAAACAAACCCATCAGAGAGATAGCAAAAACATTAGGCGTGGCCAAAACAACTGTTTGGAACATTCTTAAAAAGAAGGAACGCACCGGTGAGCTCAGCAACACCAAAAGACCCGGAAGACCACGGAAAACAACTGTGGTAGATGACTGAAGAATTCTTTCCCTGGTGAAGAAAACACCCTTCACAACAGTTGGCCAGATCAAGAACACTCTCCAGGAGGCAGGTGTATGTGTGTCAAAGTCAACAATCAAGAGAAGACTTCACCAGAGTGAATACAGAGGGCTCACCACAAGATGTAAACCATTGGTGAGCCTCAAAAACAGGAAGGCCAGATTAGAGTTTGCCAAATGACATCTAAAAAAGCCTTCACAGTTCTGGAACAACATCCTATGGACAGATGAGACCAAGATCAACTTGTACCAGAGTGATGGGAAGAGAAGAGTATGGAGAAGGAAAGGAACTGCTCATGATCCTAAGCATACCACCTCATCAGTGATGCATGGTGGTGGTAGTGTCATGGCGTGGGCATGTATGGCTGCCAGTGGAACTGGTTCTCTTGTATTTATTGATGATGTGACTGCTGACAAAAGCAGCAGGATGAATTCTGAAGTGTTTCGGACAATATTATCTGCTCATATTCAGCCAAATGCTTCAGAACTCATTGGACGGCGCTTCACAGTGCAGATGGACAATGACCCAAAGCATACTGCAAAAGCAACCAAAGAGTTTTTGAAGGGAAATAAGTGGACTGTTATGCAATGGCCAAGTCAATCACCTGACCTGAATCCGATTGAGCATGCATTTCACTTGCTGAAGACAAAACTGAAGGGAAAATGCCCCAAGAACAAGCAGGAACTGAAGACGGTTGCAGTAGAGGCCTGGCAGAGCATCACCAGGGATGAAACCCAGCGTCTGGTGATGTCTATGCGTTCCAGACTTCAGGCTGTAATTGACTGCAAAGGATTTGCAACCAAGTATTAAAAAGTGAAAGTTTGATTTATGATTATTATTCTGTCCCATTACTTTTGGTCCCTATGTGAAAAAGTGTTTGCCCCCCCCCCCGCCCGCTGTAAAACATAACTGTGGTTTATCACATCTGAGTTCAGTTTCTCTAGCCACACCCAGGCCTTTTACCCCAAGAGCGCAGCGACAACTCATCCAAGAGGTCACAAAACACCCCAGAACAACATCCAAAGAACTGCAGGCCTCACTTGCCTCAGTTAAGGTCAGTGTTCATGACTCCACCATAACAAAGAGACTGGGCAAAAATCGCCTGCATGGCAGAGTTCCAAGACGAAAACCGCTGCTGAGCAAAAAGAACATAAAGGCTCATCTCAGTTTTGACAGAAAACATCTTGATGATCCCCAAGACTTTTGGGAAAATACTCTGTGGACTGACGAGACAAAAGATGAACTTTTTGGAAGGTGTGTGTCCCATTACATCTGGCGTAAAAGTAACACAGCATTTCAGAAAAAGAACATCATACCAACAGTAAAATATGGTGGTGGTAGTGTGATGGTCTGGGGCTGTTTTGCTGCTTCAGGACCTGGAAGACTTGCTGTGATAAATGGAACCATGAATTCTGCTGTCTACCAAAAAATCCTGAAGCACAATGTCCGGCCATCTGTTCGTGACCTCAAGCTGAAGCGAACTTGGGTTCTGCAGCAGGACAATGATCCAAAACACACCAGCAAGTCCACCTCTGAATGGCTGAAGAAAAACAAAATGAAGACTTTGGAGTGGCCTAGTCAAGGTCCTGACCTGAATGAATGATGCATTTATATAGCGCTTTATTGTCGTACACCCAAAGCGCTTTACAATCATGTGGGGGGGAGGGGGGGGTGTCTCTCCTCAACGACCACCAGTGTGCAGCATCCACCTGGATGGTGAGACGGCAGCCACAGGACAATGGCGCCAGTGAGCTCACCACACACATGTGGAGTGGATTTTTCACACAGGGCCATGTGGGTTTGGATTTTGTTTTCCCTTCATAATAAAAAACTTCATTTAAAAACTGCATGTTGTGTTTACTTGTTTTATCTTTGATTAAAATTAAAATTTGTTTGATGATCTGAAACATTAAAGTGTGACAAACATGCAAAAAAATAAAAAATCAGGAAGGGGGCAAACAATTTTTCACACCACTGTATATACAGTATATACATACATACATATATATATATATATATATATATATATATATATATATATATGTACACTAATATCAAATCTCAAGTGTTTGATTGCTTCCCAGGTAGCAAATTTAGAATATGAAAACGTTGTTTTGATATGTTGAAATGTTCAGTTCCCTATCAAAAGCTACTCTCGATGCTGCGTTTCAATAACGCTGATGAGAACATTCTTTGTTCAACCGGTTGTGAAGCACGTGTGTCAAACACGTCAAGAATTCGTCATTGATCACGTACACCTGCAGGTTATAAATAGACGTGACACGTACACATCTTCAGGTTTCTTTGTCTTCAGAGACCGCATTGTGTGTGTGTGTGTGTGTCATGATGAAAGCAGTATCATTGTAAAGTGAAAATGAAAGTGAAAGTTAAAGCTTGTTGAGTCAATCCGCAAGAGATGCGTGCCTCCTTATTATGGCTCATCTCTGAAGATGACTCGCATGAGTTTTGTTTTGAGTGTTTGGGATAAGAGCATGCTGCTCTTGCATTCGAGGGTGGCGACTGTGAGCACTGCGATTCACTTCCTATCTGCGTGCTTTGTGTTCGGCTCGCCTTCTTTTACAAAGAACGAGCCGCTGCACCCTCGTTAAGATCGCACTTTGATCTGGCTGAGGTTCGAGGGGCGGGTCCTTCCCTTTCTCTCGTGCTCTCGTCAGATCGGGGGGTTTTTCGCGCCCACTTCCAAAGCGTGCCCCGGCATTTCTTTGGACCGGGCAGCGAATGCTGCAGCTTTGATTCTATAGTTATGGAAATTGAGAACGCCGCCTCACGAGCGCTCCTCCCGCGATTGTAACGAATGAGGAGTTACTCGAGGTGATGACTCGTGCAGTGTGAACAGATTAAAGCTGGATTGGCCACAAGAGCAGTAGACCCGTAGATGCTCCAAACTAGATGACAGTTTTCTGGAACCTCAACCATGGTCTCTCCCCTTCTTTGGTGATCCATGATGAGAGAACTTATTCATGGAGTAAGCCGTATTTGTCCTGTGTGTTTTTTTGTGCCTCAACCTTGAATTTTTTGATTATTGTGGATTCAAATGCACAGGGCTACATGATGACACCACAGGTGGAAGAGACACTAGTGTGCTATCTCTCCCCTGGGGGTGCATCATCACTCAAAATGTCAACGCTCCCTACCAAGCCATGTAGAGCAACATCTACACTTGTAGAGAGGGCGTTTCATGCAGCACGTCATGCTGGTGCTGCCCTGCACACCACGGCGGTTCTGCAGGCATATCAGACTGACGTTCATAAAGATGTGAGCGCAGGGAGGCAAGGAAGCTCGAGAAAGCTTTCAATAAGTTTCTCCCCCACCGTGCTATAATGTCGGGGCTGTCGGCCACCCAGTCCCAACACGGCCCAGCTCCTCTGAGGCGAGAAGCCCAAAAGAGAGTGCGCGAGCCATGCGCCCCCTCATAAAGACTGGGGAAAAGCTCGTAGCACTCAACAGCCAAGAGGGAGCTGGACCTAAAAACGGTCTTTACGACCAGAAGGAAGTCCTGAGGCTGTGCCCAGGACAATAAGTGTGTCCCCTCTGGGAGGGCCACGGAAAACTCCAATGAGGAGAGTAAGGGCTCCTTCCTGGCACCCTTAGGGGATCGCTGTACAATTTCCACCATCACTGGTGTTTCGGGGGTCAGCAATCTCCAGTGATATGTTACATGTTTGGTTGTTTCCTGCCGTGTTTCAGGACACCAAATATTTAACATTCCCCCCAGCAAAACAAAGTGTCACCCCTTTCAGAGAATTTGGCAGCGTGGAAGCTACTGCCAAATAATCTCTCCTTGGGTCGTAAGGACTCCATAAGAGGGCTACAGGATACAGTTTGCGTATCATCCTTTGTGTTTCAAAGGCATGGTCTCCACTACCGTGAAACCAGAACAAGCGTATTCGTTGACACAGGAAATGCAAGCTCTGCTGGACAAGGAGGTCGTAGAACATCTCCCCTCCTAGACAGAGAGTTGAGCTGCTATAGCCAATATTTTCTGGTTCCCAGAAATGATGGGGGGTTGCGTCCAGTCTAGATCTTTGCGGGCTGAACCACTTTCTAAGAACGTACAAGATCCAATCAGGGGATTGGTTATCAACAATGATCTCAGGGACTCATACTTTCATTTAGAAATTTTGCCACAACGCAGGAAGTTCTTGAGGTTTGCTTTTGGGGGTAAAGCTTACCAGTATCGGGTTCTTCCATTTGGCCTAGCCTTATCACCCCGCACATATGCAAAATGCATCGATGTAGCTTTAGCATCAGCGACTGGCTGATTTGGCCCAGTGTTAAGAGCATGCGTTTCGACATCGGGATGTCGTCCTCGCTCATCTTAACTACCTGAGATTGAGACTCAACGCCAAGGAAAGCGTTTTCTCTCTTGCCCAGGTGACAATGTATTTAGGGGTTAACAGGATTCTATCATAATGTGGGCACAGCTGTCTCCTACACGTATCGAATCCATTCTGAACACCCTGAAGGATTTCAGGCTAGGCCAGAAAGTTAATTTCAGAAAGTTCTAGGTCTCATGGCGACTGCATCCACGTGAAACCTTTGGATGTCTTGTACATGAGACCATTACAGTTGTGGCTCAGAGCCAGTGGATTTAAACTAAGGGCCAGTCCCCAGAGGCATATAAGGGTTACGCACTAGGGCCTCGTACCCTTTCTATGTGGTTCAGACCCCGGTTTTTGACTTTGGGTCCCACTCTAGGCATGGGTTGTCGTCGCAAGATGCTAACGACAGATGCTTCCCTCACGGGCTGGGGTGCAGTCTTGGGTGACCATCCAGCCCAAGGGATCTGGAGAGGTCACCTTCTCGATTGGCACATCAATTGCCTTGGAATGATGGCTGTATTTTGGGCCCTGAAATACATCCTCCAGCAGGGGCTACCATGTCCTAGTGCGGGGGACAAGACTGTGGTAGTCACTTACATAGGTCGCCAAGGTAGACTGCATCTGTGCCGCCGGAACAGGCTAGCATAGCAGGTTCTGCTTTGTATGTGGGACAAGTTCTAGTCTATCAAGGCGATTTACATTCTGGGGCATATGAATGTGGGAGCAGATTCACTGTCCGAATTTTGGAGCATGCTGTTGCTGTCCTCGAGGACGCTGAGTGCAAGCACTGTAATCACTTCGATCGGAGTGCTCCACTCGAGGCTTGCTTTCTTTCAGGAAGGGACGATCCTCTGCATCCTCGTTGCGATTGTGAGGCTCGCATGTCGAGCTGGCTGAGAGACGAGGGGTGTGCGAACCACCCCTCTCTCTCACATTCTTCCCGATCGCTCTGCTCTCAGGAGTCCTGGCCAAGGTTTGTCAACGAGGGTCTCACCTCTGACTGACAGCGCCCCGTTGAACGACCAGAGTGTGGCTCTCAGATCTAATATCCCTCCTTGATGGCTCGCTGAGTTCTTCTATCTTAGGCACAGGGGACAGTTTTTCATCCCCGGCCTGAGTTCTGGAATCTTTCATCTCTGGCCCCTGAGGGGGACCGCAAGAGATGCTGGGTTTCCAGCAGATGTACTACAGACTATTCTGATTGTTAGGACTCCTTCCACTAGAAGTTATGCCCTCAGATGGTGCTTTTTCGAAAGTTGGTGTATGACACACCATGCAGACCCAGTTCACTGCCAGGTTGTTTCAGTGCTGGAGTTTCTGCAAGAGAAATTGTCCTCAGGCACACGTCCTGGTACTTTTACAGACTATGTGGCCGCCATTTCGGCTTGCTGTGTTCTGATTGATGGTGTTTCTGTGGGAAAGCACCCTCTAGTTGCCCGCTTCGTTCATGGAGCTCAGCGGTTGAGGCCGCCAATCAGACTTGGCCTTAGTGCCCAAAGGGTCTGGTTGGGACCCCATTTTGAACCACTAGAGTCAGTGCCTGTCAGGTTTCTGACTCTAAAGATGGTTTTTCCTCATGGCTATTATTTCTCTGAGGAGAATTGGGGATTTGCAGGCTCTGTCAGTCTCGTCATCCTGCTTAGACTTTGCCCCTGGGCTGGTCAAGCTATTTTGCATCCTCACCCTATTATTTTCTGGTCATTCTTGAAGCTTTCTGACCTCCGCCGTTCATGACACCGGAGCAAGAAGGACTTCATTTACTGTGTCCAGTACATGCTCTTCAGATTTACATCCACCACATTAGCCAGTGGCTTAAATCAGAGCAGCTTTTCATGTGCTATGGCTACCACTAGACAAACAATGTCACATCGGGTGAGGGATGCTTTTGATAGGGAACGTCTCGGTTTACTTGACTGTAACCCTGTTCCCTGAAAAAGCGGGAACGAGATGCTGCGCCTCAATGCCGCACTGTAGGCATGCCTGGACGTCTCTTCAGACAAAGGTTTAACCTGAATATGTGTACGTCTCACGTCTATTTATAACCTGCAGGTGTACGTGATCAATGACGTCACCCACCGAGGTTATTTAAGCCAATTCTTGGCGTGTTTGCCACACGTGCTTCACAACCGGTCGAACAAAGAATGTTCTCATCAGCGTTATTGAAACGCAGCATCTCGTTGCCGCTTTTTCAGGGAACAGGGTTACAGTCAAGTAACCCGAGACGTTCCCTTTCAGTCGGTCACATTCGACGTACGTCGAACGTGACCGACGAATTGGGGATCACTTTGGGAGACCAATCTACTTCAAGTAGATCCAAGATGGCGGCGCGGTCAGACGCAGCGGCTACTCCGGGTCCCAAAGACGGTGCTTTTATGTCTTTTAATGTCGTCTGTTCGTCTCCAAATAGTGTCAACTTACCTCCAATTCATAAGAAAATCACTCCAAAATACATCTATGATCGCCAAAGCCTTTTGGATATCGGCAACACATACAAACACCAACTCTCGCCGGCGGCTACTGAGAAGCTATGATGCCTTTGTTTACTGCTGTAGCCGGACCTTGAGACCGCGGCCTCGTCCACTGACGCTACCCGCACAAGGCGGCGTCGCAAGCGGTGTGAGAGAGGACGGAAGCGCTAAGGGCTAACCTCACAAGACCGGCTCTTCCAACACTCATGCTCTCAAACGTTCGCTCTCTTGAAAACAAACTGGACTTAATTCAACTCAGTCAGTCTACACAGCATGAGACAAGGGATTGTTGTGTGTTTGTTTTCACTGAAACATGGCTAAACGACAACATCCCGGACTCCGCCATTCAGTTGCACGGACTAACCTGCTACCGAGCGGACAGAGATTCATCACTGTCTGGTTAGACTCGCGGGGGTGGCTTGTGTGTGTATATCAGCAAAGAATGGTGTAACAATGCTGCGGTAGTGACAAAACATTGTTCATCACTGGTGGAGTTTATGTTTGTGAAGTGTCGACCGTTCTATCTGCCGCAGGAGTTCACGGCCATTGTTATTGTCGCGGTTTACATTCCTCCGTGTGCAAATGCTAAGGATGCGCTTCGTGAACTGTACAGCGCCATCAGTGAACAACAAACAAATAACCCCGACGGCTTTTTCATCACAGCCGGTGACTTCAACCACGCAGACCTAAAGACAGTTTTGCCAAAGTTCTACCAACATGTGAACTTTGCAACAAGGGGAAACAACACACTGGACTTTGTTTACACAACAGAAAAGAATGCATACAAAGCTGAAACCCGCCCCCACCTCGGGTACTCGGACCACATCTCTGTTATGCTAATCCCAGCATACAGACCACTTCTCAAACTTGCCAAACCGGTTCAAAAGGAGATCACAGTATGGCTAGACAGTGCTAGCTCAGCACTGCAGGACTGCTTCCAGGACACAGACTGGAACATGTTTAAAGAGGGGGCCACCTACAACAACCACATAGACCTGCAGAAGTACACTGAAACTGTGACTTCTTACATCAAAAAGTGCATTAATGATGTGACAGTCACCAAGACCATCACCACACACACAAACCAGAAGCCGTGGATGACAGCAGAGGTTTGTGGGCTGCTAAAGACCAGAAATGAAGCATTCAGATCAGGAGATAAAGCAGCCCTCAAAACAGCAAGAGCCAACCTGTCCTGTGGCATCAAAAATGCAAAATGGTCATATGCTCAAAAAATCAACAATCACTTCACAGACAGCAGAGACACACAGAGCCTGTGGCAAGCAATTCAGTCCATCACTGACTACAAGCCCCCGCCACAGGCCTGTGATGATGACACATCCCTCCCAGATGCACTCAACCACTTTTATTCACGGTTTGAAATGCAGAATGACACACCTGCACAAAAACTGCCCACACCTCCCAATGACCAGGCGCTCTGTCTGTCTCCAGCCGACGTAAGGAAGACCCTATCCAGGATTAACCCACGCAAGGCTGCGGGTCCTGACAGCATACCTGGCCATGTACTGAAAGACTGTGCTGAACAGCTGACAGATGTCCTAACAGATATCTTCAACACCTCGCTGAGCCAGGCAGTCGTCCCCACGTCTCAAATCCACAACAATCATACCGGTACCAAAGAAATCACCTGTGTCCTGTCTAAATGATTACCGTCCCATAGCACTGACTCCAATCATGATGAAGTGCTTTGATAGGTTAATCATGCACAACATCAAAACCAGCCTCCCCAGCACACTCGATCCGCTCCAGTTTGCATACCGTCGAAACCGCTCTACGGACGATGCAATTTCCTCCACCCTACACCTGGCTCTTACCCACCTAGAAAATAAAGACTCCTATGTTAGAATGCTGTTCATTGACTTCAGCTCAGCATTCAACACAATAATCCCACAACAACTCATCAACAAGCTAAACCTGCTGAGCCTTAACACCTCCCCTCTGTAATAGGATCCTAGACTTTCTAACCAGAAGACCTCAGTCAGTCCGTGTCGGCCACAACACCTCGAGCACTACCACACTGAGCACAGGTGCCCCACAAGACTGTGTGCTCAGCCCGCTGCTCTTCACACTGCTGACCCACGACTGCACTGCCAAGTCCAGCTCCAACCACATCATCAAGTTCACTGATGACACAACAGTGGTAGGTCTCATCAGCAACAACGATGAAACGCACTACAGAAAGGAAGTGGCACAGCTGGCTGAATGGTGTGGCACTAACAATCTGTCCCTCAATGTGGAGAAGACAAAGGTTGTGATGGACTTCAGGAGAAACTCCGTTGACCACCCCCCACTGACCATCGACGGCTCAACCGTGGAGAGAGTCAGTAGCACTAAATTCCTGGGAGTGCACATCACAGAGGATCTCACCTGGACCACCAACACCTTGTCACTCTCCAAGAAGGCACAACAGCGCCTACACTTTCTCCGCCGGCTGAAAAGAGCAAGTCTCCCTCCACCCATCCTCACCACTTTCTACAGGGGCACCACTGAGAGTGTGCTGACCAGCTGTATCACTTTCTGGTATGGGAACTTCACTGCAGCAGACCGCAAGACCCTCCAGCGGACAGTGAACACAGCTGCAAAGATCATCGGTGCCCCTCTCCCCTCCATCCTGGACATTTTCCTTACACGATACTCCAGCAAAGCCAACAGTATCGTGAAGGACTCCACCCATCCCTCCCACAGTCTCTTCCAGCTCCTACCATCAGGAAGACGGTATCGGAGCATCAGAGCCCGCTCTGCCAGACTGCTCAACAGCTTTTTCCCACAGGCTGTGAGAGCCCTGAACTCAAATCACCCCTCTCTGAAACCCCATACAAACCCCCTACCTCCTGAAACATGGACCATCTCACCCCCCTCCAAACATCCCCCAACCTTACCACATCAAAATAAAAACTGTATGAAAACTTTTTTGTGCAATTTGAAGTGTGCTACACACAGGTGAGTGGGCCTGTACAAACCACCTGTAGTAACACACTCTCCTCCTCTATGCACACTAGACACTTTGCACACACACTGCTGTATGTACACAATCCCACAAAAGACTCAGTAATATATGTATGTTTACATGCTCATGCACTACAAATAATCCTGCACGGCTCCCCAGCCAGCTGCTTGACTCACAATGTTTCTCTTTGCACATGTACAGTATTTATCTGAAGCATTTGTATAGTTTGTATAGTTTGTATTTTTTAGTTTATGTATAGGTAAACATTTATATATAGTATATTTATAGTCAATTTATAGTCATCTATCAGTAGTTTAGTTGTGTATAGGTTTACACTGTTTTACTTCATTGTTGTAAGTCTGTATTTATGTAGCATCTTGGTACTGTGAGGCACGACATTTCGTTCCACTGTATGTCCCCACATGTAGAGGAATGACAATAAAGCTCAACCTGAACCTGAACCTGAGTGTAAGAAAATGAGCCAATGCACATTGGCATGTGATAATTGCAACAGCTGCTCTGCGCTGCAGCACGAGTATTTGCATATTTGCTTTTCGCTTCGGAGACGAACACGTGCTGTTCCTGCTTGTGTGTTTTCTCTTTCTTCGGAAGTGGTGGAAGACGAACTGCTCGTTTGGGAAGGAGCCTCTGCGTGTCTGGTGCGGGTGTGATGGCGCTGACAGTGTTGGTCGCGATCTCACGAGACAGCAAAAACAGCTGTTGTAACAGCTCGTGGAAAGGGCGCCTTCAACGAGATTGCTGTTTATACAGCTGAGAGTTGCATCTTCAACGAGAGTGTGAGTGCTCACAACAGGCTTGCACTATTGTACTGTTGTGTAGCCGCGGCCATTTCCCTGTGCGTTTCAGCACCAGTAGAGAGCAAATTCCTAAAAGAGCACACACAGTTTGACCCTGCGTCCTTTTCAAGATGTCATTCAGACCGTGTGCTACTGGATGCGGTCGCTACCTGGCTCCCGGTGATGGTCATGATTACTGCCTCACGTGTTTGGGCCTCGCACATGCTGAGGTGGCACTCATAGATGGTACATGTTCTCATTGCGGGAACATGACCATCTCAGTGTTAAGGTCGAGACTCCAGTACCTTGAAGAAACTGGAGCCCCTTCGTATATTCCCCGATCTAGTCCTTTTTCTGGGCCAGCTCAGAGGAAGCCTACTTCGGTTAATAACCTAGGTGACCTGAGGGTTACAGTGAGGAATACCCCGCCGAGTCAACCTCCTCAGGCTCCTCACTCCTCCATGACACTGCAACCAGTGGAGCTTCCAGGAGGGCGTGCTGATCTGCCTCGTGCAGTACCAGTTGTCACTTTTTGGGGATGAAGAATTGGCTGCGCTGCCCCCTTCGGGTGTGGCAGCGTTGCCCAAGTCCGACCCAGATGGCTGCTATGCTTTCCCGGGCTGCCGCGAGCGTCGGGCTCGAGTGGAACCCTCCACCGTGTCCTGAGCCCTCGCGGCTGGATGATTGGTTTCTTGGGGCAGCCCGTGCTGGTTCTCAGCGCTCCGCCCCAGTACCTTTCTTTCTGGAAGTGCATGAAGAGGTGACTAAATTGTGGACGGCACCTTTTTCTGCCCGAAGCCGGTCTAGTCCTTCTTCCTCCCTCACTACCCTTGATGGTGGGGCGGCTAAGGGGTACGTGGAGCACCCCCCGGTGGAGCGGTCTGTGGTGATGCAACTGTGTCCCAGGACCGCTACCTCTTGGCGGGGTAATCCGCGTCTCCCCTTCCGACCATGTAAGTTCTCATCCTCTCTGGTGGGCATGGGTTACACAGCTTGTGGAGAAGCTGCTTCCACCCTGCATGCCATGGCGCTCCTGCAGGTCTACCAGACCAAAGCGCTCAAGGAACTGCACGAGGGTAGTTCCAACCCAGGGGTTATGCAGGAACTGCGTACAGCGATGGACCTCGCCCTACGGGCAATGAAAGTCACTGCACGCTACCTGGGTCGGGCGATGTCCACCTTAGTGGTCCAGGAGTGCCACCTGTGGCTGAACCTGGCAGATATGCGTGAGCCCGACAAAGTTCGATTCCTCAACGCCCCTGTCTGTCAGGCTGGCCTCTTCGGCGATGCTGTTGAAAATTTCGCCCAGCAGTTTTCAGCTGCACAGAAGCAGACGGAGGCGATTAAGCACATCCTGCTCCGACGACTAGCTGCTGCCTCTACCCAGTCGTCGGCTGCAGCGCCTCAATTTGCTCGTCGCCGAGGGTGCCCCCCTCCTACCCTTCGGGTTGTCCCTGTCACCGCACGTCTTTACGAAGGTCGCGGAGGCAGCCATTGTTCCACTCAGAGAACACACACCGAGTGTCCATCACCCCATACTTTCGCCAAACCTTCAGCCCGTGGTCAGACCCTTCATTTCTACGGGCAGGAGTCCCCCTAGAACAAGTGTCCAGGCATGCTGTTGTTTTCACGGATGCCTCTGTCACGGCATAATAAATTGTACAAACTTGTTAAATCATCTAAACCAACAACATGTATGTTAGACCCTATTCCATCTAAACTACTAAAAGAGCTGCTTACAGAAGTCATAGATCCTCTTTTGGCTATTATTAATTCATCATTGTCATTAGGATTTGTCCCCAAAACCTTCAAATTGGCTGTTATTAAGCCTCTCATTAAAAACCCCTCTTATTAAAAAACCACAACTTGACCCCAAATATCTAGTTAATTACAGACCGATCTCAAATCTCCCTTTTCTGTCAAAGATACCAGAAAAGGTAGTATCCTCACAATTATATTCCTTCTTAGAGAAAAATGGTATCTGTGAGGAATTCCAGTCAGGATTTAGACCATATCATAGTACTGAGACTGCTCTCATTAGAGTTACATATGACCTGCTTCTATCATCTGATCGTGTTTGTATCTCTTTATTAGTTCTACTGGATCTTAGTGCTGCGTTCGACACTATCGACCACAACATTCTTTTGAATAGACTAGAAAACTTTGTTGGCATTAGTGGAAGTGCCCTATCATGGTTCAAATCGTACTTATCTGACCGCCATCAGTTCGTAGCAGTGAATGAAGAGGTATCATATCGATCACAAGTGCAGTATGGAGTACCTCAAGGCTCAGTACTAGGGCCGTTATTTTTCACACTTTACATGTTACCCTTGGGAGATATTATCAGGAGACATGGTGTTAGCTTTCACTGTTGTGCTGATGATACTCAGCTCTATATTTCTTCGCGGCCCAGTGAAACACACCAAATTGAGAAACTAACGGAATGCATAGTCGATATAAAAAACTGGATGACGAGTAATTTCTTACTGCTAAATTCTGAAAAAAACAGAGGTGTTAATTATCGGACCTAAAAACCCCACATGTAATAACCTAGAACACTATCTAACACTTGACGGCTGCTCTGTCAATTTTTCTTCATCAGTTAGGAACCTAGGTGTGCTGTTTGATAGCAATCTTTCATTTGAAAGCCATGTTTCTAGCATCTGTAAAACTGCGTTTTTCCATTTCAAAAACATATCTAAATTGCGACCTACGCTCTCAACGTCAAATGCAGAAATGATAATTCATGTGTTTATGACCTCAAGGTTAGACTACTGTAATGCTTTATTTGGTGGTTGTTCTGCATGCTTGATCAACAAAGTACAGTTGGTCCAAAATACAGCAGCTAGAGTCCTTACTAGAACCAGGAAGTATGACCATATTAGCCCGGTTCTGTCAAGTCAAGTCAAGTCAAGTCACCTTTATTTATATAGCGCTTTTAACAATACAGATTGTGTCAAAGCACTTAACAGTATCAAATTGGAGGATAGAGTGTCAGTAATGTATAATAATAAGATTAAACACTCAATTTTCAGTTAAAGGCATTTCATTATTGAATTCAGAGATGTCATTGTCTAGCTCAGTTTAGTTTAAATAGTATCTATGAAATCAAATTGACGATAATCGTTAGAAATTAAGTGTCCCCACTGCACTGCACTGGCTCCCTATCAAACATCGGATAGATTTTAAAATCTTGTTAATTACTTATAAAGCCCTGAATGGCTTAGCTCCTCAGTACTTGAGCGACCTCTTATCGCATTATAGTCCTCCACGTCCGCTGCGTTCTCAAAACTCTGGCCGTTTGATAATACCTAGAATATCAAAATCGACTGCAGGCGTCAGATCCTTTTCCTATTTAGCACCCAAACTCTGGAACAATCTACCTAACACTGTTCGGGAGGCAGACACACTCTGTCAGTTTAAATCTAGATTAAAGACACACCTCTTTAACCTGGCTTAAACATAACATACTAATATGCTTCTATTATTCAAATCCATTAAAGGATTGTTAGGCTGCATTAATTAGATCAACCGGGAACACTCCCCATAACACACGATGTACTCGTTACAGCGTAAGAAGAATGGTATCTACGCTAATCTTTGTCTGTTTCTTTATTATTCTGTTTCTCAGTCCATATCCGATCAGATGGTGGATCAGCACCAAGAGATGATGTCTACAGCCCTGATCATCAGCGGAGACCAGGACAACTAGATGAGCCCCAGAGACATATCCCAGTGAAGACCTCGACTAAAAATACAATAAAACTAAAAATATAACAAAATAACTAAAAATATAATAAAATACCTAACTACATAATACTATTATTGTTAGAAATTGCAACAATATAAAAATAGAAATATAATACATTTATATATTTAAAATTTTAATTAAAACATAATAATATACAAATATGAAAGATTAATAAATACATTCTAAAATAAACAGTATAATAAAAAATATATATATCCATATATATGTGTGTGTGTATATATATATATATATATATATATATATATATATATATATATATATATATATACAACAGAAATATATTAAATGAATTAAACTATAAATTTAAATTATAATAAACAAACAAATAAATATTATAAAAATAAACCGAGAAACAATAAATGCATTAAACTATACATTACAATTATTGCAAATGAATAAATCATATAAATGAAAAACTTCAAATAATGAATAAAACACAAATATAACAAATACATTAAATTATAAATTAAAATGCCCTATAGGGACAAGACCACAGGAATAAGATAAGCCTGTTACACAATCTGACATGGCTGCGGTTGGAATTGAACTGCGGGTTTCGTCTGGCCAGAGGATAACTGGCCCCCCGACTCCCAGTAAGATACTTTCTCCCAAGGTTTTTCTTTTTCTCCTTTCTGTCACAGAAGGAGTTTTGGTTCCTTGCCACTGTCGCCTCTGGCTTGCTCAGTTGGGGACACTTAATTTCTAGCGACTATCGTCGATTTGATTGCACAGATACTATTTAAACTAAACTGAGCAAGACAATGACATCTCTGAATTCAGTAATGAAATGCATTTAACTGAAAATTGAGTATTTAATCTTATCATTATACATTACTGACACTCTATCCTCCAATTTGAGACTGTTAAGTGCTTTGACACAATCTGTATTGTTAAAAGCGCTATATAAATAAAGGTGACTTGACTTGACTTGACTTGACTTGACTTGACTTGACTTGGCTTGACTTGACTTGACTTGGCTTGACTTGACCTAGAACAAGCGTCCAGGCATGCTGTGGTTTTCACGGATGCCTCTGCCACGGGCTGGGGGGCCACGTACAACGGGCATGCAGTGTCGGGTCTGTGGACGGGACCTCAACTGCACTGGCACATCAACTGCCTCGCGTTGCTAGCAGTACGTCTTGCGCTGGGCCGCCTCAAAGGGCTGCTACATGGCAAGCACGTGCTGGTCCGTACGGACAATACTGCGACCGTTGCGTACATCAACCGCCAAGGTGGTCTACGCTCCCGCCGCATGTGGCAACTCGCCCGCCATCTCCTCCTCTGGAGTCAGAAGCATCTGAGGTTGCTTCGGGCCATTCACATCCCTGGCGTGCTCAATCCTGCAGCCAACGAGCTCTCACGACTCCATCCCCAGGTGGTCCAGCTGGTTTGGGATCTCTTCGGAGCCGCACAGGTAGACCTGTTTGCCTCTCCGGACTCGACTCACTGCCAACTGTTTTATTCCCTGGCCGAGGGTACTCTCGGCACGGATGCACTGGCGCACAGCTGGCCCCAGGGCCTTCGCAAATATGCGTTTCCCCCAGTGAGCCTTCTCGCACAGACCCTGTGCAAAGTCAGGGAGGACGAGGAGCAGGTCCTGTTAGTTGCACCATACTGGTCCAACCGGACTTGGTTCTCGGAACTTATGCTCCTCGCGACAGCCCCTCCTTGGCCCATTCCTCTGAGGAAGGACCTCCTTTCTCAGAGACGCGGCACCCTTTGGCACCCGCGTCCAGACCTCTGGAAACTTCAGGTCTGGTCCCTGGATGGGATGTGTAGGTTCTAGGTGACCTACCAAAATCAGTGGTAGACACCATCACTTCCGCTAGAGCCCCCTCTACAAGGCTTTGAAATGGAACCTGTTTGTTGATTGGTGTTCTTCCCACCGGAAAGACCCCCGAAGATGTGCGGTCAGAGTTGTGCTTTCTTTCCTGCAAGAGGGGTTGGGGTCTCCCTTCACCCTGAAGGTGTATGTTGCCACAATTGTCGCATATCACGACGCAGTTGATGGTAATTCTCTTGGTAAGCACAACCTGGTCATCAGGTTCCTTAGAGGGGCGAGGAGGTTGAACCTTCCTCGTCCTACCTCGATACCCTCTTGGGACCTGTCTCTGGTGGTCACGGCACTGCAGAGACCTCACTTTAAACCCTTTGCAGTAAGCTGAGTTGAAAATTCTGTCATTAAAGACAGTTGTCCTGACTGCATTGGCTTCCATCAAGAGGGTAAGGGACCTGCAGGCATTTTCGGTCGACAAATCGTGCCTAGAATTCTGGCCGGCCAACCCTATACGCTGTCCTGAGACCTCGGCCTGGATATGTGCCTAAGGTTCCTACCACTCCCTTCAGGGACCAGGTAGCGAGCCTGCAAGCGCTGCCTTCAGAGGAAGCAGACCCATCCCTAGCTTTTCTCTGTCCCGTCCGCGCTCTGCGGCTGTACGTGGACAGAACTCAAAGCTTCAGGACCTCAGACCAGCTCTTTGTCTGTTACGGAGGCCAGCAGAAGGGAAAGGCTGTCTCCAAGCAGAGGTTAGCCCACTGGATAGTGGATGCTATTGTCTTGGCGTACCAATCCCAAGACATGCCTTGCCCGTTCGGGTTGCGAGCACACTCAACTAGAGGTGTTGCTTCCTCCTGGGCGCTGGCTCAAGGCACCTCACTGACAGATATTTGTAGAGCTGCAGGCTGGGCGACACCTAACACATTCGCTAGATTCTATAGCCTTCGTGTAGAGCCGATATCTTCCCGTGTACTCGCCACCAGTGACCAGTAGTGCGAAGGACCCGTTCTAAGTGTCGGCTTGCAACGCCACTCCCGCCCGCTGGGCCGGATACGTGAGTCTTTTGCTCCAGTAGAGTTCCCCAGAAATGGCTAACCCTGTGAGTTCCTCTGTCACTCCACCAGCAGTCAGATGTGGCGGAGCGTCTGACACCAGGCCTTCACTCGTTGTATTGTGGAACCTGTGTTAGGCTGGGTGTCCATATGTGCGGTCCCAGCAGCGATCCCATATGCGTATTCTTCCACGGAAAGCTACCCAGTCTGGCTAGCCCGTGTCTATCCCTCGACAGAGCCCGCTCTGTCGTCTCTGCTGGTATTCTTTCCCCCCTAAAACTAGGCTGGAACCACCCCAGAGACTTCCATAGGTTGTACTACCCTGTTGGCCAGTCCATATGTGTAACTGCCACATTTACCCTCCTTTACATCACATCACATTACATCACATTTACATCACATTACATCACATTACATCACATTTACATCAGGCAGGATGTGGCCTCCGCAGCATCCCGTTTCATTCTAGGGCACGCTTTCCCAGTGTTATCCAATAGTCACACTGAGTGGGTCTTGCAGAACAGCAGTGACTGACCTTCTCTGCTTAGAGCCCTGACTCCCGCTCCAACAAGTTGGGGGCAGTCCATGAGTTTCAAACAGAGCGTGTTGGTAGATATCCCCAATTCGTCGGTCAGTTCCGACGTATGTCGAACGTGACTGACTGAAAGGGAACGTCTCGGTTACGTATGTAACCCTCGTTCCCTGAAGGAGGGAACGGAGACGTACATCCCGTCGCCACAGTTGATGTACCTCCGCTGTGCGGCCGTGTCACTAGCTCGGCTCCTCAGCGGAAAAGCAAATATGCGACGCACCTGCTGCTCATTAAATACTCGTGCTGCAGCGCAGAGCAGCTGTTGCAATTATCGCATGCCAATGTGCATTGGCTCGTTTTCTTATACTCGAAGTAGATTGGTCTCCCAAAGTGATCCCCAATTCGTTGGTCAGTTTTGCATGTACGCCTCCGTTCCCTCCTTTAGGGAACGAGGGTTACATTCGTAACTGAGACGTTTTCTTGTCATGGTTATAACATTGTTTAAAGGTCACAAGAACATTTCTTACAAAATTATTCTAACTTTATTTTCACCCAAACTATAATGTTATTTGAGTGTTTATTTTTAATATTCTCAGACTCGGAGCATTAAATGGTCCATTTTTTTTTTAAGTTTTAAGAATGTTCATCAAGTAAAAATAATGGTAAATTCTCACTATTAACCAGTTGCTTATTAGCATGCATATTACATTATATTGGCTGTATATTAGTATTTATAAAGCACATATTAATGCCTTATTCTGCATGACCATATTTAAGATCCCTTAATCCACCCCATACCTAAATGTAACAACTACCTTATTAACTATTAATAAGCAGCAAATTAGGAGCCTTATGAGAATGCTCTTCTAATATCTTCTCTCAACGTTATGAGAATGTATATCAAATATTAATGAAGTAATAAGAACATTCCATAAACGCTATGTTTTGTTCTGACATTTATATAATATATATAATAAAAAATGTTGTTAAAAAAAGTTTTAAAAACATTCCCTGTTAACTTGGTGGTATCATCACAAAATTATATTTTTGTATACACTGTAAATATATATAAATTATATATATAACATATAAATATATAAATTATATTTTTGTCCAGGTCTAACCTAATAATCATGATTTCCTGTAAAGTTTAAATGATGAGTATTTTTAAAATCAGTATACAGATAAATTTGACTTCACTTGCTGTTACAGTACTATCAAAAATGCTTTCTTAAAAACAGATACACTTTATACAGTCTTTAAATTCACAGTCTTTCTCTTCTGACAAAATGGGACAAAACTCATAACCTTTTTAAAAATTCTATTCAATATTGACATATTCTCAGAATGCCCTGTTACAGAAATGTAAGACATGACATAATAATGGCACAATTCAGAAAGATTTCCAAATGAATTGTTCATACTGGTTTGCAAACAGACTCAAATGATTCACTGAAAGAACTCAAATGATTTATTAATCTTGTATGGCATATAAATCACCACTCTTACACTGTACTGCACAGAGTGTACATTTTCTATATGCTAATTTGACCTACTACTTTTCTATAATGTGCAAAATACAACCAGTGCACATTGCATACTGCATCCCACAATGCAGTGCATTCAATTCAATACCTTGCATTCCCAGTCTGACGAATGAAGGTAAAAATCAACTGTGAATTAGAACTTAACTGTAGTCTCCTTACTGCTTTGATTGAACTGCTAAAAGCCAAGACAGTTTTACAAACAAGCAAACGAACAAGCAAATATGCTAGCTCAACTGTCACTCACTTGCATGCATGTTGCTATACCTGCAGACCAGAAAACATGCATTATGCATCTTTCACATCTATACATTTCAGATTTCCAGTGCACAATAAAACACAACGTCAAGCTAAGCTGAATTAAGTTTGCTGCACTTGGTACTTACATGCATTTTATTATTTCATTCCCAAGATAACGTGACTTTGCATCTTTGACCAGCAGCAGGCTGTTTTCCCTGCATTGAGTTCAGCAGAATGAGGGATTTTGCTCCAGGACGGGATATAGAGGGACACAGATCGGCCCCAGTGGCCTGCTGAGCTTTACTCAAACATAGACAAGTCCTGACTTGTCATCTGGGCTGGTTGCTATGTTAAGTGACGCACGCAACACATGAGGAAATAATGCACTCAGCCAGCGTCCTCTTGCTCTGCTGCTCTATGCTTTTTAGGCTTGACTTTAAATATTTGTGATATTTTCTCAGAATACACCCGTATAAAAAAGAATATGAGCTCAATTTAGGTTTGAGCTTCATGCATTGCTTACTGCATGACATGCAGCATTGTATAGCATTAATAATGAGACAGTTCAGAAGGACTATGAATAAATCATTCATGACTTGCTCAAAAGATTGCTTTTGATAATAATAAAAAAATATATATATATATATATATATATATAATAGATAATTTAAAAAAATAAATAAAAATAATATAGTGGATATTATGGAAATGTTTAAGACCATATCCAGGGCATATTTCAATTTAAATAATTTAAACAATTTAAATCCATTAATAATAATAATAATAATAATAATAATAATAGGACCAGTAAGATACTTTGCATTATGCAAATTATGCATATTTTCTAACAAATTCTCTTTACTGAAATTATTTTAAGTGCAAAATATTTATTTTATGCTGAATTACATCTATAAAACAAGCAAACAATCAAAAACATTTTAAATATAGCATTAAATAAAAATAATGCAATAATAAATATATAATAAATAAATATATTTGGGGTGTACATTTCCAGTACAGGTCTTTCGGTTCAATATTCATGTGTGGAACGTAATTGAAACTCCTAGTTTTGTATTTTTTCATTTCAACAAATTGATATCAATTCTTAAATACCAAGGTCAGTCTTTTAGTTTATGCCGTTTCAGTTGAAAACATCAATAGAAATGAAACAGTGCAACTTGCAAAACATAATTTGTCTTTTGATTTTCACCGTTTTCATGATTCACTCATTTCTACTTGATTACTTTCCACCTCTGATGAGATCTTATTGCAGCATGTCTGATCTTGCAGCTCAACACAAACAGCTAAAATATCCCCGTTCAACAAGCCAAATTCACCCGCAGCATTACACCAGTGACTCTGCAGATGAGATGAGGGCTTGTGTTGATGTGTGTGTGAGGAAATGCTCTGTCCCCGCTGGCCTCTGACCGAATCAAACATGCCTGTACAAGCCCACATAATGAGCACAGGTCACATGATCAAGCTCTCTGTGCTCTCAGCGCTCTCAGCCAATGACGGCCTGTCCTTCTGTCAGACACTCTGCAAGGCTCATGACCTTCTTAAGGGACACTAGAGGAGGAACAATCCCATGAAACACTGCACCTCCCTCCTCCTCATTACAGCAGGAGCTTTCCTTTGCTCCTGCTAATCTCTTCAGGACTCGTTCCTCTCTAATGTCTCCTTCTGTCCAGCCTTTCTACCCTCAGCCCACTGTTATTTAGCAGTGACTCATTACAGCATAAAAGTCTTGCTCTTATGAAATCAATATTTGATGCACCATGCAGACATGATGTAACTTTCACAAATCAAAACTCCATCTCCAATCCATCCAAACCATTTCTGAAACAAAACAAAGCAAAACAAAGCAAAGCAAAGCAAAGCAAAGCAAAGCAAAGCAAAGCAAAGCAAAACAAAACAAAGCAAAGAAAAATAAAACAACGCAAAGCAAAACAAAGGAAAGCAAAGCAAAACAAAACAAAGCAAAGCAAAGAAAAATAAAACAAAACAAAACAAAACAAACACCTGTTTGAAATGCTTTATGATTATATAACTACAAGCTCATTAACATATGACCATTTACATCTCAACATTCTGTGTCAGTATGTGGAGGCTACCAATCACTGGAGGTCATTTGCATATTGAATTCTTAAAGGTACAGTAGCGATGAAGTCAGAAATAATAGAACATCTGCTGCTATTTTATGGTTTGGGGCTGCTTCTATTTTATGGTTTTATATATATAGTATAGACTTATAAAGTTACAGACATGTTACTACTCTCTCTCTCTCTAAATATAACACAAGTTATATTAAATATATTGTGCAGCAAAACTGTTTCCAACATTGATAATAATCAGAACTGTTTCTTGAGCAGAAAATCAGTATATTAGAATGATTTCTGGAGGATCATGTGACACCGAAGACTGGAGAAATGATGCTGAAAATTCAGCTTTGCCATCACAGCAATAAATTACATTTTAAAATATTTTACAATACAAAGCCGTTATTTTAAATAGCAATAATATTTCACAATTTTTAGTGTTTTACTGTATTTTTGATCAAATAAATGCAGCCTTGGTCTTATCGACCTTAGACTTTTGAGCATCACAACAAGCAAGGGAGAGATGTTGAAGCTATCATTAAATTCTGAGCTTCCATATTGCAATTCAGAGTTATATAAAGACGTGAATGTTTTTACAAGTCTGAAACTTGTAATTAACGTTATAGTGTAAGTGGACTTCAGGGGAAAAAAGAACATGTAGAATATGGCCCTGTAAATGAATGGTATGTTAAGGAACTCTTTACCTTTAGCATGTATGAACAGGATCCAGCAGAAGTTGAAGACCTCAGTGACGGTGCAGGGATGTCGTCTGAGGACACAGGAAAGATCAGTCAGCACAAGCCTCTCACGAACACTCAATATAGGCTAGAGCTGTTTGTTTCCATTATCCAAGAGCTTTTATGTAATACAAATCAGATCCATATGCATAAATAACTGATTGTTTGCACACTACTGTGATAATCTGTGAACTCCAGCGACCTGTCCTGAGATTATGTGTCATGTGATCATGCGTTTCTCAGGTCAGGCTGAAGTACCTTTGTTTCCTGCCTCTGTGCATTCTGGGTAATTCATCTGTGGGCGCCTTGAAGATGTCTTTGAATAAGGGCACGTATTTCTTAAAGATGACAGACGTGACGGTGAAGTTCCTCTCTAGTTTCTCTGTGCTCTGCTGGAACTCCTTGGGCAGGTTAGCCATGTCCTGCCACTTCTTCATTTTATTGAAAAACTCAATCAGGCTAAAATATAAAATGACGTTATTGAAACCTCATTATAGCAAGTGTTGCAATAATAAACAAAGCTCATTTTAATGTGTCCTTGTTACACATGAGTCATTCTAAAATTTAGTCAAGTCAAGTCATCTTTATCTATATAGTGCTTTTAACAATACAGATTGTATCAAAGCTGTTTTTTTAGATTTTAGATTTTAGATTTAGGGTACATTTCATGTCCGTTTATGATAATTATACTGTTTTCTAACAATTATCTTCACAAAAATCATATATTAATTAATAAAAAGCATATCTCACAGAAATATTTTGTGCACCCTATGTTTCAGTTTGTTTGAAATTGTCTTGATGTCCCTTGATTTACAGTTTTAAGTGTTTTTTTAAGTGAGTGAGACTTGAGTTCAAAATAATCAATCAAAAAATGTTAAAGTCAACATGACCTATATAAAATTTATTTATAGAATCTAAGAACTCCCCCCAAAAATAAGTTGTTTTAAAATTGAGGTTACATTTAATTTTCTTTGAATTAAGATTATTTTATTTTTCTAATGTCTGCAAAACTTAACTATGTTACTAACCAAACAACCACTGAAACATAAATAAATAGGCTAAATAAATAAATAAACAAAATTAAAACACCATCACAACATGCCATTGTCTTCTGTAGTGGATATTTTGAGCACATTACTATAAAAGTCTTGTCATTTTTCAGCATTTTATCTACAATAACCAGTTCTCAATGAGTATTTCAGTGAGTGACTTCAGTTTAAATATATAATATAGGATCAAGAAAATAACGTGATCGGCCAGACAAAGCGAGCCATTGAAATCAATTTCCATGCTGACAATACTGAATGTTTATTTGGACTAAATAAATAAATAAATAAATCCTACAAGTTTTTAAAAAAGAATCACTGTATACAGGGCTCAAATTGAGGGGGGATGCGGGGGGATGGCATCCCCCTGGTCGAAAAAAATGACAAAAAGCATCCCCTCTGTAAAACCACCATCCCCCCTTACCATCCCCTTTGGATTATTAATTTTGTGTATTACGTAAAACTTATCATACACATGAAATGTTAAAATTCTCTACTTATGATAATTCACAAACTATATAACAGAGATTGGCCAATCAGAACTCAGTACTGTAATAAGCTGCGCACAAGCAGAAGCAATTTCGTCATTTTTCGCGCAAAATGGTTCAAGCGCAACTTTTGAAGTTCTTTAAAAAGACAACAGAAGGTATGATTTTTCCTTGATTAGAATTTAAAGATATTCTCCTGACTTAATGTATGTGTGACTGTAGGAGAGCTGACATTATCCAACTTTGAGAAAAAAAAAAAAAAAACACATCTTGAGAGTCCAAAAAGCATTCACTGTGCGATGAAGCCCATTAGAATACAGTTAGAATGCCCTTATACTTCCAGCAATGAAACATAAAATACCCATGTATAAGTTTTTACGTTTTTATATTCATTGCACAAGCAATGTACTTTTCTATATATCAGCACATGTGCGCGAGGCCGCAAGCACAACTGTGCTATTAGTTTTATACAACAGCACGGTGTTTCATTCTGTGAATGAATCAGTTTTTGAACAAATCGAGTTAGCCAGTGATTCAACGGTCCATTCAGATGGTCTCACTTGTTTCGTTTCTATTGAATCAGCCGTTTTGAACGAATCGTTTGATTTGAATAATTCAGTAAGTCATTTATTAAAACAGGGACTTGCTGCCACCTACTGGCGGTTTTATTGTCATATTTATTTATCCATGACAGACCTAAATCAGCCAAGGTGCCAGCACAAAAACACATTCAGCAAAATATTATTTTTTTATTATCAATATTGACCAAAATTCCTCTATTTCAGGCCCCAGAAGGAAAAAAAAACTTATAAATAATAGTTAATAATAGTTAATTTAATAATAGTTAATTTAATAAGGCAAATTTTTCATTAAATAGAAACCTTTTTCTAAGCATTTTTCCAGATCTCACCGCTGACGTCTTGAAACAGAGACAGAAATTCGACAACATACGAAAGAAATGCTGGGAGCATGAAGTGAGATGCGGATTTCGTTTTCCTTCCAAGCTCATCGTGACCGTGAAGGATAAAGAAACGAAGACCTTTGACTCTCCAGAGGTTGCTGAAGCATATCTACGAGGCGCAGTGGAGAACTGGTGAAAAGTTGGAATTGCTGCGATAGACAATGAAGTCAGAAAAGACTTGTGTGTATATAATTTTCTTTGATATATTGGAAAGACTGCAAGGTATCATTTTTGTTGTATTTTGTGAGATGAGTGGGGGGCTGTACTCAGGTGACATCGATGGTGAGTTGAAAGATGCAAATGTTATTTATGGGGTGAGCATCCATAATGTTCGCATGGGATGCAGTTTTTTGTGGGAAGGGGGGAGGGAGCAGGTGTCTGTGCCGATTCTCAAGATTCGTAATGTTCAATTTCATGGGAAGGTTACCTTTTTTGAGTTTGAGTTGGAAGGTTTAATGTGCAGCTTTTATTTAAAAGGGTCAGGCAGAACATATTTTATTTTACATACTGAGTAATGGAGTGAAGGTTCGCGGTGGCGGTACACTGAATTTATTCAGCTGGAACGTACGTGGACTTAACAGTCCAGTCAAAAGAGGAAAGGTCTATGCGCATCTTAAAAAACTGGGTGCGGAAATAATTTTTCTCCAAGAAACACATAGTAAAACGACAACAAACTTTAGCATTAAAGCTCCATGGATGTTTCAAGTCTACCAGTCAAATTTCTCGACCAAAGCTAGAGGAGTAGCAATTATTATTAAAAAGTCTGTCCCCTTTATACATAAGCAAACTATTAAGGATAAGAATGGCAGGTATTTGGTCATGTATGGGGGGATAAATTCATTACCCATCACTTTAGTGAATGTGTATGGTCCTAACTTTGATGATCCTTTATTTTTTGAGAACGTCTTCAAGATTATACCAGACTTTATGCATTCACAAGTCATCATGGCTGGTGATTACAATTGCGTGTTAAATGCGAGATTAGACACGCATCCCGTCGAAACATAATACGTAAATTGGCTTGTGTACTAAGTAATTATATGCAAAAGTTAAATTTAACTGATAGCTGGAGAGTTTTGCATCCTTCAGATCATGATTTTTCATTTTATTCCTCAGTTCATAAAACTTATTCCAGGATTGATTTTTTCCTAATAGATTCCAGATTGTTACAACATGTAGTCTCAACTGAATACCATAATAGATTATTATCAGATCATGCCCCGGTTTCTCTTAATTTAAGTGTAAAATTCAGTAGAGGAAATTATTCCTGGAAATTTGATAATATGTTATTAAATGATGACAAATTTTGTGAGTATCTTTCCAACAAGTTTACATTGTTCTTAGAAATAATGATAAAGGAGATGTATCCGATTCGGTGAAGGCAGTTATCAGAGGCGATATTATAGTATACCAAACAGCCAAGAACAGAGAGAACAAAGCCAAATTGAATGAAAATGACATACAAATGACAAATTTGGAGAGTGAATACAGATCAACTAGTTGCGAGACTACTCTTAAGAAAATTGTTGCACTGAGAAGTGAATATAACTCAATTCTCTCTAAGAAAGTGTTGAGACAACTTAAGTATATCAGGCAAAGACAATTTGAAATAGGTGATAAACCCCAAAAATTACTTGCACACCAATTAAAGCACTCTCAGGCAACTCGTGCAATACATAAAATAAAATTGAATAATGGGAAGATAATTGTTAACCCCAAGGAAATTAATCGTTGTTTTGCTGATTTCTATAAAGAAGTCTATGAATCAAAATGTAAAACAAGCCAAGAGGCAATAGAATATTTTTTTTCTCAACTGGATCTTCCCATTCTTAGCACTGATGCAAAACAATCCTTAGATAAAGAAATCACACTAGAAGAAATAAATGAATTAATATCACAGTTACCTAATAACAAATCTGTGGGTCCGGATGGCTTTAGTGCCAAATACTATAAAAAATTCAGGAATAATCTTGTACCTATAATTCAAAAATTGATTAAGAGTGCAACAACACAAAATAAATTTCCACCAACAATGTACGAAGCGAGTATAGTATTAATTCCAAAACCGGGGCGGGACAAGCTGCAGATGTCTTCCTATCGTCCAATCTCTCTCATTTCCACTGAATCTAAGATTATAACTAAAATTCTTGCAAATAGACTGAAAAAGTACATTTGTTCTATAATTCATCAGGACCAGACCAGTTTTATACCAAAGAGACATATATATTTTAATTTGAGACGGCTATTTAACATAATTTATAACAAGAAAAACATAAAGACGTGTTATTTCATTAGATGCTCAACGAGCCTTCAACCAATTAGAGTGGAAATACATGATTACTGTTCTAAAGAAATTTGGATTCGGTTCAGAATTTATTAAATGGATTGAAATAATCTATGCACATCCAGTAGCTTCTGTTCTTACCAACCAAGACATTTCAAATCCATTTCAGTTATCTCGAGGTACACGTCAGGGATGCCCTTTGTCTCCTTTTTTGTTTGATATTTCAATGGAACCATTAGCAGCCAGTATCAGACACCATCCTAACATAGCATCTATAGTGATAGAGGGTAGACCCCAACACCTTTCGTTGTATGCAGAGGATATTCTCCTGTATGTTTCCAACCCCGAAATGTCTATTCCACCATTACTTGAGCTTATTGAAAAATTTGGCAGTCTTTCTGGATTCAAAATAAATTGGGAAAAAAGTGAATTAATGCCAGTTTCTGATGATTTAGATAAAAAATATTTAGCCAGCACCAAATTTAAAATTGCAAATCACTCCTTTAAATATTTGGGTATAATAATCACCAAAAAACCTGAAATGTTATTAAAATTGAATTGGAAAAAGAAAATTGACCAGCTTAAAGATGATATAATTTTTTGGAAGACTCTCTCTATGTCTATGGTAGGCAGGATTAACGCTATAAAAATGGTGGTACTATTTTTGTGGCATTGTGTGTGTGTGTGTGTGTGTGTGTGTGTGTTGTTTCAAGAAAATTAAAATAAAGAGATTAAAAAATAAACCCAAAAAAATAAATAAATAAATAAAAATAAAAAAAAGAGTGACACTTTATCTCACAGAGTATGACGCAGCCTGCAGAAGTGACATGCATGGTTGTTGTCACCACTAGAATTACCTACTGTAGCCAAATCAAAATAAACTCATTTAACCTCTTCCAAGGCCCATATTTACAAAATAGAGACTTCTGGGAATCCATGCTCTGGTCTCAAGAGACCAAGTCAATCATTTTGGATCCAAAAGCATCCAAATGTTCTGGTGTTGCTAGAGGAGGAGTACAGTGAGAAGTGCTTGGTACCCACAGTGACGTTCAGTGGTAGTAAAGCTCTTATATAGGGATGAGTGAGTGCTGAAGGTGTGAGGGAGTTGTGCTTTATCAATGCTGTCATGAATTCACACACTACTGTGTGATGTAATACAAAAACCTGAAACAGAAGATGCTACCCTCCCCTCATTCCCTGCATTATTGGACATTTTTTCAGCATGACAATGAAGATATTCATTCTCCGAAGGTGAAAATCCTTCAGTGGACATGTATTTCACTCAATCTTAACGCTCTTGAACAGCTGTGGGGGATTCTGTAGAGACGAGCTGAGCAAAACTCTCCATTAAAGACCAGAGCATTTAAGGAGGTCGTCCTCCAGGAGTTAAACAGGACAGATGTGAAAATATGTCATGAACTTGTACACTCAGTGCCAACAAGAGTCAGAGCAGTATATTTAAAGTCCTGGAGGACATACTAAGTACTAGAATATTATACATTTGCTGAATTAAATCTAGGGTGTACTCATTTCTGCAATCCTTCATTTAAACAAAATTGGCTAATTTACTTATCTTCCAGAAAATATTGGCATATATTTTGTTGTTTTTATTAAGTATGTGTTTAATACATTTCAATTTTACCATCTTTCCATGAATTATATTAGTGATCATTAAGAAATACATATTTTATATTTATTCAGAGGGGGTGTACTCATTTATGCTGTGCACTGTACTTTTGGTATTTGGGCATTTACCCATTTACTGTATATGATTTTTATTATTACAGTTTTTCTCGATCGCTAACACACTATAACTGATTCATTTGGCACAATTTTCCAAACCATTCATACAGTTCTTGAAACAAAGACACGTTTCTCAAAACTTTTAACACATTTCACCTGCTTTCACACACGTTCCAATTTGCTCAGTGTTTTCTGCAAAACTCTACACAAGAACGACATCATTTTGCACAGGTTTAACCATGTTCTTGTTTAGAAAACACAAACACACAATATAACTACCTCAAGAATCACAAAATGAACACAAACAGCACACATTTATCCATGTGTGAACATTCAGTAGCAAAACTGATGACACACAGGTCAGAATCTCAGGATGATAGGAACAGGAGCACAGGTGATTATGAGTTTTGGAAAATGAATCCTGGTAGTGGGATACAAAGAGGAATAGGAGGAGAAAAGAAAAATGAAGGGGATGAGGTCAAGGGTCATTTGTTGCTGATGAAATATAAAGCACTATAGTTGAGCATGTTCTTCTGCATGGAATGATCATAAGGAAAGCTGCCTGCAGGATCATCTACAGGGTTTTTACACTACTTACACATTACAATTACAGTACATAGCAGCAGTACTTCAGATGAGAGAACTTGTACTGTAAATACTGTAGCACACACCCTCAAACTCTGTTGAACTGATTTGTAGCCAAGCACTTCTTACATGTATTTGTGCAGAACTGAGAGACGACTGTCTAGGGAAGGCAGAGAAAGTCTTTTGTCAGAAGACTAAGAAACTGCTATAGTACAGTATAACATACAAGGATATTAGCAATACTGTAATGCAGTTTGGCAGAGGATGCAGTATTTATATATCTGTTTGTTTGTTTGTTTATTGCTGTACAGTAACTGACCGTATATTCCAGTGTGTTTACTGTATATTCAGTTGTTTGGTTTTTGCACTTTTCTCTTCTAGTGCTTTTCATCTACTGTATGATAACTTTACAGTAGTGTAATGAAAGTAAATGTTTCTTAATGCTTATTACTGAATTTGACTGTATCTGCACCCCTCTATTTATGCCGTGTACTGTAACAGACACTGGAGTCCTATTTCCCAAAAGGAGGTTTTTGTAACAGTGTTTTGAACTGATCTCACTAGTGTTCTCTAGTCAGGAAAATAGTCTGTGTATTTGACAGCTTTGTGTGTCATCTGAGGCCAAAGATTAGATTCTGACAAAAGAGAATGTGTTTTTGACTAAAATGTTTGACTTTGACCTGGAAGTTTGAAGTTTGCACAAGTCGGTGTGTAGTTTTGAGATTGTGTTTATAGTTGTGAGAAAATGGTGAATTGTTTCGTGAATTGTGTGTTAGCAATCGAGAAAAACTGTAGTAACAGTGTTTTGAATTGATCTCACTGGTGTTCTCTAGGCAGTGGAGTAGTCTGTGTATTTGGCAGGTTTGTGCATCACCTGAGGCAAAAGTTTGATTTTGACTGAAGATAATATGCTTTTGACTAGAATATTTGTTTTTGACCTGGAAGTTTGAGGTTTGTGCAAGTTGGTGTATAGTTTTGAGATTGTGTTTATAGTTGTGAGAAAATGGTGAATTGTTTCATGAATTGTGTGTTAGCAATCTAGAAAAACTGTAATGTTTATTGCTGAATTTGACTGTATCTGCACCCCTCTATTTATGCCGTGTACTGTAACAGACACTGGAGTCCTATTTCCCAAAAGGAGGTTTTTGAAACAGTGTTTTGAATTGATCTCAGTGTTCTCTAGTCAGGAAAATAGTCTGTGTATTTGACAGCTTTGTGTGTCATCTGAGGCCAAAGATTAGATTCTGACAAAAGAGAATGTGTTTTTGACTAAAATGTTTGACTTTGACCTGGAAGTTTGAAGTTTACACAATTGACCTATCGGTAAGCCCCGCCCCCTTGGTTACTGTTGCTCCCTCGGACAAACAAACGGAGTTGCTCACTGTCTAACAATGACAGCTGCAGTGTGAAAACCTTGTCCCACGATGTTTTTGCACAATTTTGGACACAGAAGGCCACCAAATGGGAATTAAATATTCCATAGAGGGATTTATAAAATATTTTAAAATAAATACGGTGGGTAACTCGAAGCGAGGGTTTACAGATCACAATGTAAGCGGGAGAAGTCTCATATTACGGTCGGTCATCACGATCACGGATGACAACATGCAGGATCAACACTGTTCATGTATCGCAGGGTACGATTAAATTAATCTACATTTAACCAGTTTAATATGGAGAGGCACTGAAATGTAGACCTTTGTTTATGTGTTTTTGACCTACACTGTACAAGACACGAGAACAGTCCGCTATTTAATTTTGTACATTAGCATGGACTCACTAACTTTAACGTTAGCTAGTTTTAGATACTTTGCTAAAGCACAAGATAACATTGAGATACTTTGCTAAAGCACAAGATAACATTAACGTTCTGCTTGAGCAGATGAAAATTGTAACTTACTGAGTGTATGACAACCAGAAAATGAACGTTTTTGTCTTCATTTGTATTGGGGTTGAATACTTAGGGACATTTTGCTCTGTTTTGTTTGGATTCAGGAAATGTAATGAAATTAATCATGTTGCCCATCCTCTCTGGAATCAGTGTTACAAGTACCCCAGGCACATCGTTTTTCCATTTTTGAAGCATAAACACCATCAAACCGATGCGAGCTTCGAATCTTCCAATGTTTCTCTATGGCGCTGAAACCTAAAGATGTCCGAGTTCCGTTCCCTATGCAACTGATACTCGACTGCCATTGGCTAGTCTGCGTCCGAGGGGAGGGGCTTACCGATAGGTCAATTGGGTGTGTAGCTTTGAGATTGCGTTTATAGTTGTGAGAAAATGGTGAATTGTTTCATGAATTGTGTGTTAGCAATCGAGAAAAACTGCAAGACTATAATATAAAAATACCCAATATTACAATTTTTATTGTGATATGATTATTTAACAGTAACATTACACAATTCTCTGTGGCTTATGAGCTGTAAGAAGATACAAGCTCATGCTAAGAAGAAATGCAGCTCTATAAATCCCCAGCTGATCTTTAAGTTGTCTTGGGAACATCACATGTATGTGTGTGTGTGTGTGTGTGTGTGTGTGTGTGTCTGTCTGTGTGTGTTGTGTGTGAGTGTGTGTGTGTGTGTGTGTGTTGTGTGTGTGTTGTGTGTGTGTGTGTGTGTGTGAGTGTGTGTGTGTGTGTGTGTGTGTGTGAGTGTGTGTGTCTGTCTGTGTGTGTTGTGTGTGTGTGTGTGTGTGTGTGTGTGTGTGTGTGTGTGTCTGTCTGTGTCTGTGTGTGTGTGTGTGTGTGTGTGTGTGTGTGTGTGTGTGAGTCTGTCTGTGTGTGTTGTGTGTGAGTGTGTGTGTGTGTGTGTGTGTGTGTGTGTGTGTGTGTGTGTGTGTGTGTGTCTGTCTGTGTGTGTTGTGTGTGAGTGTGTGTGTGTTTGTGTGTGTGTGCAACAATCACTGAACTGTTCAGCTGTATCTTTTGTATCTCTATCTATGTTATCGTCAGAAGAAGTCGATCCGTTCACTGACCTCTGCTGTGAAGAGCGCAGGATCCTGGTCAGAGACACATAGTTGCCCTCCGTTGTGCCTTTCCCTATAGTGGGCACCGATGAGCGGCACGCCACATACAGAGCACACGCCAGCCAGTGCAGTTCACTGCCCTGACACACACACACACACACACACACACACACACACACACACATACACACGGAGAATAAAACACAGAGGCTTTAGCTAAACTTAGCCTGAAATATATGTTTACACTAGCAAAACAGCATTACCCTGATATTACTATGTTAAAACAGCTACCTAGTTAACACAGAAGGGTCCTCTAGCGATAGTATTTAGTTCTCATTTGGTTATAAGAGTGTTCTTTTATGGTCCAACCATAGGATAATATTCTCAGAATGTTGCAGGAAGGTTTTTGAGATAACTGAAATATCTTTCTTGGTTGACCATATTGGTAATGTACCATGAAAATTGCATTTTATCCGTATTGGGAAGGTTACTCTGGAAATGTAATCGGTTCATCCCAAAGAGGCACAAAATCACTTTCACGGACTTTTACATTAACTGTTCCCTCCTGGTGGAATGACCTGCCCAACTCAATCCCAGCAGCTGAGTCCTTAGCCATCTTCAAGAATTGGAAAAAACACATCACTTCCATCTTTATTTGACCCTCTAACTCTAGCACTCTCTATTCTAATTATATTCTAAAAAAAAATAATAATAAAAAAATAAAATAAATAAAAAAACTAATTCTGGCTCTTCTAATCTTTTTGTATTCTATTTTTTATTTATTTATTTATTTATTATTCAGTTAACAAAAGCAAAAAAGGCCTCTAACACTAGCTTGCCCTATTCTTTTTCTATTCTATCTGTTTTCTTTTTATTTATTATATAATTGAAAAAAAAAAACCTTGCTACGTGTACTGTGTTAAGCTAATTGAGACTTGTTATAACACTTGTGTATCATTGCTCTTTTGTTGATTTTGATTGCTTCCATTGTCCTCATTTGTAAGTCGCTTTGGATAAAAACGTCTGCTAAATGACTAAATGTAATAAATGTAATAGGTTACAGATTACAAGTTGCCCTATCTAAAATGTAATAAGTAGTGTAACGATTTCAATTACTTTATTAAAGTAATGTAACTGATTACATTTAGTTACTTTTCTAAATTTCTAATGTTTTCCACAGTTAATCATTTTGGATCATGTAAAGCAGGCAGGGTTAACCTTACAGTACTCAACACTGATTACTGTCAGACTTTCAAAATCCTTCATCACTTGAATTAATATTATAATAATTTAATTTGAATGCAAAACCACCACAAAATCAGACTTTAGCAACTCTTTTTACTCTGAGATCATTCTGAGGTTAAATACAGATTTAAAATCTACAGCCTTAACAAGAAATAATTTAATTCATAACAAGAAATAATTTTATAGCTATAATACTGTTTTTGAAATCGAATCTTTGCATAGCTATTACAGGAAACACTGGCATCTAACAATAAAATCTTTAAAAAATTAAGCAGATACATGAACCTAAATAGGAAATAAAACAGTTATCGAATAATTGTGTCATAAACTCCTGAAACATTGGTGTCTCGTATTTTAGAGCAGTCAATGCAATTTATGAAAAAAAAAAAAAAAATCTATTAAATCTGTATGTGGGTGTCTGTGTGAAGAAAAAGTCAGATATAACCCTCTTTGTAATCATTAACATTTTCATAAGTAACTGTAATTTAATTACACATTTTTTCTCAGTAACTGTAACTCATTACAATTACATTTATTTTGTAATTAAATTACGTAGCCTAATTTCGTTACATGTGACTAGTTACTTCCCAACACTGCTTAGTGCTACCACATATGGTTTATGTATACAATAATTTTGTAACATGGTATTTGACAGAAAATCGTGCTTTTATCATTTACTGTAACTGCAGTACAGTAGCCTACCAATGCTGAAATGTTTTTTTTTTTTTTCTGCACAAGTCAAGTCACTATTATTTGTACAGCGCTTTTAACAATGCAAATTATGTCAAGCACAATAAGGTGACATACTGTGGTGCGGATGCATTTTTTTCCTGTATTTATTTGTACATATAGACTAAAAACAACCTCAAAGCACAGCTGGTTCGTACTGTGCATTATTATAATCGTTTGGCTGTAAAGCTGTTCATTCAGATAAAGCCGCCGATGATGATGTCACGCGCATTCTGCACTCTTGTCAAATACGTAATATGCGCATATACATATTTTAACATTTTTAACGTTAAAGCACACACTTTATTCATTACAACATAAAAATAACGTTAGCATGTCAACTCACATGAATATTATTGAATGCATGCATAGTTGCGTTTTTAAATGCGTGCACTGGGCCTGTATGTTATAAGTTGGCTTTACCTCCAGAGTGTAATTTTTGCTGATATTTTCATAACTCCTCCATGCCCCGTTACTCGACTCCTCATCCATATTCAGAGCTCGACACAGATCTTCAAATGCATGTCTAGTTTTCACCAACGTATCTTCTTCCTCGCTCATTTCTGCGGCTTTTCGTGCGTAGATGTATAATTATGCGAGTGATTTGTATGTTTGTTTGCAATACGAGAAACGCAGAAAGCAAACCGCTATGAAATGAACGGCGGTGAAATAAGAATGAAGTTATTTCATGACAGCGCGAGCGACTGTAGGGTTCTGCACGGTGTAGCCATTTAAATGTCCTTTGACTGACAGCTCGCTTCTGCCGTGTTTGGGTTACGCTGAGCGCGTGCCGACGCAGGCGCAATGAGAACGTAAGACGCGTTTCTGACGCAAGTGTGAACGCGAATGCGGATTTGTGCGTAGAGCCTGTCACACGGAAGTGGAGGTCCCGCCCACTTTCTGACTTCAATATGCTATTTCCCCTTGACTTAACTCATAAATTACTGTTTTACGAGTCTAAACCTGCCAGCCTGCATTGCAGCTTCTGGATAACATTTTAATACAGGTCAAAGAGTAAATCAGACTTTTACTGTGTTGAGTTTTGTTCAATACTCTGTTTTCTTTATGTATGGCTATTCCCTGCAAGATTTGTTCTGGCATTCAGACATTTATTTTATTGAATATGTGATATATTGTCGTGTAGAGAACGAATGGTTACTTTATACCAGCATTTCAATGGAAATTCAACAGATGTTTTTGAGCGCAGTTCATTCTAGGCACTCGAAGACGTCACGCCGTAAAAACTACATTTCCCATAAGCCAGCCACCGGAAGTGGAGCCCGTTGGAGCGGAAGTGGATGAGTTGTTTGTTAGCAACTGTCGCTGTGGTCTGTGTGTGTGATGCTTTTGAATCGGTGAGATCATGTTTGGACTAAAATATTTTTGTCTTGTGAATTTTGTCGCTGTGTGCTTATAATTTCGTCTACTGTAGCATTGTTTTTCTGTGTTTTATTGGAAACTTGAATTTGTATTTCCGAAATACTGCATTTACTATACAAATGACTTAACATGTTAGAAAACATGTATCGGATTGTAATTCAAGTATCAGTATCGATGCAAGTATCAAGTACACAAGTATCAGATGTTAATGCCTCGCTACTTTGATATATAACATGGTACTAAATGTTTACCATATTCATATGTGGTAATATTTACTTATGATATTAATACCATAATACATGTCCAAAGTAAACATGGTGATACCGTTGTATTATTTTGTGTGTAAAGTCAAGTTTTAATGAAATAATGGAATTATTTTATTATCCATAATCTATTTTATTATCTATATATTTGATTTCAGTCTGAATGATGTTTGCTCGTGCTGGTGAGACAGCTGGAGATATTCCTGTGAAAGACATCACTGTCAACACAAATGGAGCAGCCACATTGCCTGATCAGTATTAAAACAAAACGTATTGTTATAACTGACAATAATTGCTTTAGTTAATGGCAGGTAAATGAATAATCCTGTTTGCAACTGTTTTTAGAGGCCCTGCTGTCTCAGAATGTCAGAGAGAGGCAGTATGTGTCCAAGTTCAGCAGGGAGGAGCTGGAGGACAAATTTCTACGGCTGCACGAAGAAAACCTCACACTTAAACAACATACATGCAAACAAGAAGACAAGATCCGCAGGTTTGATCAGTCATTAGATTCTAAACATGCAGATTATCTGGTTTATTTGTGTTCTTCTCAAAAAAAATGGATCAGTAACAAGAACAATGCAGTAAGTTTAGAAATGTCTTTGGTGTTTCAGGATGGCCACCAAGCTGATTCGTCTGGTGAAGGACCGTAAGCAGAGTGAGGGCGGTTGAGATGTTGAGATGGAGGAGATGATGGAGGAGCTGCAGGAGAAGGTTCAGGAGCTGGAGAAACAGAATGAAGGGCTCAAACGGCGGCTGTTAGCAGCCAAGCAGCAGCTGCAGGTGCAGAACCGCCGGCACACTCCCTACAGCCACATCCAACCACGCATCCGCAGACTCAGAGACGACATGCCCATGACATCCTCACGACCACACACTCCCAGAGCAGGTACACCTATTCTATTCTATTCTATTCTATTCTATTCTATTCTATTCTGCAATCTGCTGTATATTCTATTCTGAATGTGTCCGCATTTCAGATTCTCATACAGATTCCGCATTTTTCAATTCAATTCAATTCAATTCAAGTTTATTTGTATATCGCTTTTCACGATATAAATCGTTGCAAAGCGCTGTACAGAAAATTAAGTTTTTACAATATATTTAGTAGTAGCTTATCATTGGTGACTATGTCAGTTAGTGTACATATGGCAGAAATGTACGGAAAAATCAAAGACGTAATGAAACAGACGATGAACACTATTAACAGCAACTATTATATGTTGAAATCAAACTTATAGCAAGATTTGGTAGTTCTGTATGTTGTTTCAGGGTTGGCATCGTCTGAGGTCCTCTGAGGGGTTGGCATCATCTCTTCTCAGGTGTTCTGGATCCAGACTGACGCTTGTGTAAATCCTAGTTACCACGGGATCGGGATGTCAATCCCGTGGCAGAAACAGAGAAACAAATAGAGACATAATTAGCATAGCTGCCGTTCCAACCAAGCAAAATTGATTTGATTAACCCAAGCTAAAGAATAAAAACATGCATTTGATCAGATATAACTGCAGTACAAGATTATGAGATGCATTATGTGAATGCTTGGCTAAAGAGATGTGTCTTTAATCTAGATTTAAACAGAGAGAGTGTGTCTGAACCCCAAACGTTATCAGGAAGGCTATTCTAGAGTTTGGGAGCCAAATGTGAAAAGGATCTACCTCCTTTAGTTGACTTTCTTATCCTAGGTACTACCAAAAGTCCAGAGTTTTGTGACTTTAGGGAGCGTGATGGATTGTAACGTGGTAGAAGACTAGTTAGGTACGCAGGAGCTAAACCATTAAGGGCCTTATAGGTAAGTAATAATATTTTGTAACTGATTCGGAACTTAATAGGTAGCCAGTGCAGAGACTGTAAAATTGGGGTAATTTGATCATATTTTCTTGACCTGGTAAAGACTCTAGGCGCTGCATTTTGGACTACCTGTAGCTTGTTTATTGAAGATGCAGGACAACCAGCTAGCAGTGCATTACAATAGTCCAGTCTAGAGGTCATGAATGCATGAACTAGCTTTTCTGCATCAGAAACAGGTAACATGTTTCGTAGCTTGGCAATGTTTCTAAGATGGAAGAATGCTGTTTTTGTAAGTTGGGAAATATGATTTTCTAAAGACAAGTTGCTGTCTAATATAACACCCAAATTTTTGACTGTAGAGGAAGTAACAGTACATCCGTCTAGTTGCAAATTATAATCCAAGAGATTCTGTGTACTGTTCTTTGGTCCAATAAGTAATATCTCTGTCTTATCTGAATTTAATAGGAGAAAATGATTGGTCATCCAATCTTTTACATTTTTAACACACTCTGTTAGCTTAGATAATTTAGAAGTTTCATCTGGTTTTGTTGAGATATATAGTTGAGTATCATCAGCATAACAATGGAAACTAATCCCGTATTTTCTAATAATATTACCAAGGGGCAACATGCATATTGAAAATAGCAGAGGACCTAGGACAGATCCTTGTGGTATTCCATACTTTACTGGTGATAATTGAGATGACTCCACATTTAAATAAACAACAAACAAATTTGTCTCTATTACTGTATGTTGTTACATTCTATTCCATTCTATACTATGATTTATAATATATTTTATTGTGTTTTGCAATTCTATTCTATTCCTCACTATATTTTAATTTAAAATCTGTAGTATGCTCTATCTGTTTATGCACGATTCTATTCTATTCTATTCTGTAATTTATATTGTTATGGTCTGTTAAATTCTTTTCACTGTTAAATTCTACTCTGTTCTATTTGTATTATGTTTTGATGTTTTTTGTTCTCTGTTCTATTCTGTTCTTTTCTATTCTATTCTATTCTAGAATCTAAATTATATGTTCTATTTTATTAGATTATTCTTGTCTGTAATTGTCTTGTCTCTATTCTTGTCTGTAATCTATCTGTTTTGTTCTGTTTTCTTTTCTATTCTGCAAACTATTGTGTTATATTGTAATTCTACTCTATTATCTTCAATTTATATTTTTTTGATGTTTTGTCCATTCTATTGTGTTCTATTCTATTCGATAATTTAAATTACATTGTTATTATATTCTGTTCATTGTTAAATTCTACTCTTGTATTTGTAATCTGTTTTGTTGTTTTTATGTTCTCTATTCTATTCTGTTCTATTCTATAATCTAAATTCTATGTTCTGTTTTATTTGTACTCTATTCTTGTCTGTAATCCATCTGTTTTCTTTTCTATTCTGCAAACTATTCTGTTCTATTGTAATTCTACTCTATTATCGTCAATTTATATTATATCACGTTCAGTCCCCTCTATTGTGTTCTATTCTATTCTGTAATTGAAATTGCATTATGTTGTTATATTCTGTCCACTGTCTGCTGTGTTCTATGTATTCTGTTTTGTTCTCTATTCTTTTCTATTCTATTATGTTCTGTTCTGTAATCTATCTGTTATGTTCTGTTTTCTATTCTTCCAACTATGCTGTATTCTATTGTAATTCTACTCTGTTGTCTTAAATTCTATTCTATTCTATTCTATTCTATTCTATTCTTTAATCAAAATTATATTATGTTCTGTGTTATCAATCCATTCTAGTCAAATTTAGTAATCACTTTGTCGGGGGTGAGAGTGTTTTTCACTTTTAACTTCTAAATATATTCTTAAAGTATCCATTTAGTGTTTTCTAGGATGTGTAAAGAACAGAGGTACTGGAGAAAATTACGAAGACTTATATTTAAAATATGGTACAAGTTATGGGTGTTTTTTTTTTTATTCAAAGGTATCAGGCATGTTGAAGGGGACATGAGTGCAAAACCACCCCAGGGTTTGTTGCCCCGCTATGTACACAGTCTGCTGGATGAGGCCCGAGCTGAAATCCCGAACCTGTGAGTGCTGCACCGAATGGATGTCTCACAATTTGTATTGACAGACCCACAAATAGAAACACAACACTCGTAGAATGGATGACATTTCATATGTTCACGTTTTGCCTGTTTTATCTGACGACAGAGAGAATGTGATTGAGAGCCAGCAAGCTCAGATGGAGGAGATGGAGAGATCAGCAGAGATGCTGAGAGATCAGCTGAAGAGAAAAGAGAGAGAGTTTGAGGAATCACTCCTCCAGATGAGAGAGCATCAGGCCTGCGGACAGAGGTGCTGCTTGCTCGTTTTAAACACTGCATTATTAAACTCATATTAGTGAAAAAAGTGACATGACACATGGCCAAGTATGGTAACCCATACTCAGAATTAGTGCTCTGCATTTAACCCATCCTAAGTGCACACACACAGCAGTGAACACACACACACACCGTGAACACATACCCGGAGCAGTGTTAAATTTTGATATGACTACAGCAGAGTTTGAACTGTAAACCCTCTTGTTCTGATGAGATATGTGTGTTTTGCAGGTTAACTATAAAGGATAATGTGGAGATGATCAAACTACAGAAGCTGCTGTCTGAGAAAGCAAACACACTCAGAGTGCTGGAGGGCAGATTTCTACAGCAACAGGAGGAAGGAACCGACCATCAGGGACTCCAGTGACAAAAAGATTATAGTATAGCCAATTATAGTTTATCCATTATTATAACTGTGGAGTGTGTTCTCTGCTCTTTCTTGGATTTGCACCTCTATACTGTCTGACATATGTTGCATGTGTAAGAATATGTGTATGCTAATGTTCAAAAGTTTAAGGTCAGTAAGAATTTTTTGATAGAAATTATTACTTTTATTCAGTAAGGATGCATTTAATTGTTCAAAAGTGATAGTAAAGACATTTATAATTATTATAAATCATCTCAAATAAATTTCAAATAAATGCTATTCTCTTGAACTTTCTATTTATCAATGAAACATGAAAAAATGTGTCATGGTTTCCTCAAAAAAGTATTAAACAGCAGAAAATGATTAATCAGAAATGTTTCTTGAGCAGCAAATCAGCATATTAGAAATGATCCTTCAGAAATCAGTGACACTGAAGACTGGAGTAATGATGCTGAAAATTCAGCTTTGTACACGGTAATTTTAAAATGTATTAAAATACAAAACAGTTTTTTTTTTTTAAATTAAAATATTATTTCACTATTATTTTACTGCATTTTTTATCAAATGTTTCATTTTTTTTTTCAAAAACATTAATAAATCTGTAGTAAATAAATCTGTAATCAAATTACAATTGAACCATTAATCAAACCATTAATTGGACCATAATATTTTTTGCTTTATCAATATTGTAAATCTGTTTTAGGACCAAGGTACTTCATAATTTTTACAGCTCTACCTTTAAACGCACTTCATTGGCATCAACATCAGTGCCTCATTTGTTGTGCCCTCTGCTGGTGGTCATGTCAATAGCAACTGCAGTGTTTGGAGAGTGTGTGTGTTTTTGTAGAGTATGAAGACTCTGAAGGCCAGTCATGATGCAGCGCTAGTGAAGGTGGATGAAGTGAGCCGACAGCTGAAGGAGGAGAGACTGAAGAGTTTACAGCTGGAGACAGATTCAGACCAGAGCTCTGGACCAGAGACACACCCACAGGAGGTACAGCTGCCGTCCTACACACATACTTTATATACAGTATGATACATGCTTTTGAAAGTGCAAAAGTATCACAGCCAGTGTTGTTACTGTTAACTAAAACTAAAACTGCTAAAAACTGTTTTTCGGCAATTGAAATAAAGCTGAAATAAAATGTAAATATAAGTTGAAGTACTAAAATGACTAGTTAAAGTAGAATTATCTAAAAAAAAATCACATAAGAAAACACAAAAACTTAAATTAAAGTAAAAATGCTGAAAAGAAACCCCCCTGAAAATATAAAAATAAAATCTAATTCAAAATATTAAGTAAAATAGAATTACAAGTAGGATATGTAACCTTTATAATTGCTTACAACAGAAGCAATCAATTGTAGTATTAAAACAACTGAAACAGATCCAAAACTAAAAGCTAAAACTTTATAAATACTATATATACACATTTAAAAAAATAAAGAAATTAAATAAAAATTACAAATGCATACAACAAAATTTCAAAACTTAACATTTTAAATGAAAACAAAAAATAAAGCTAAAAACAATATATTAAAGAACAAAAGGTATAAGAGTATAATAATGATTCTAACATAACACTAAGCCAAACACCAAAAAAAAAAAAAAAAAAAAACTACATATATGTGTATGTACAACCACACACACACACACACACACACACACACATATATACACACACACACACACAGTGCCACTTGAAAGTTTGTGAACCAGAAGGAAAACACGATGCATTAAGAGCAGGGGGTGAAAACTTGTGAACAGGATGAAGATGTCCAAATTTTTCTTATTTTGTAGAAACATAATTATTATTATTATTATTTTTTTTCCATTTAGTACTGACCTTCGGAAGCAGCAGAAGATACTTGCATGTTTCCCGGAAAACAAATTAAGTACAATTTACTTTGATCTTCAAATTCAAAAAGTTTTCACCCCCTGGCTCTTACAGTTTTTCTCGATCGCTAACACACTATAACTGATTAATTTGGCCCAATTTTCCAAACCATTCATACAGTTCTTGAAACAAAGACACGTTTCTCAAAACTTTTAACACATTTCACCTGTTTGCACACACGTTCCAATTTGCTCAGTGTTTTCTGCAAAACTGTACACAAAAACGCCATCATTTTGCACAGGATTAACCATGTTCTCATTCAGAAAACACAAACACACAATATAATTAACTCAAGCATCAAAAAATGAACTCAAACAGCACACATTTATCCATGTGTGAACATTCAGTAGCAAAACTGATGACACACAGGTCAGAATCTCAGGATGATATGAACAAGAGCACACGTGATTATGTGTTTTAGGAAATGAATCTTGGTAGTGGGAGACAAATAGGAATAGCAGGGGGAAATAAACATGAAGGGGATGAGGTCAAAGGTCATTTGTTCCTGATGAAATATAAAGCACTATAGTTGACCATGTTCTTCTGCATGGACTGACCATGAGGGAAGTTTGCCTACAGGCTCATCTACAAGGTTTCAATACTACTGACACATTCAATATAATTACAGTACAGCAGTACTTCAGATGAGAGAACTTTCACTATTCTATTTTCAGTAAATACTGTAGCATACGTTGTACACCCTCAAACTCATTACTGTTTACGTAATTGATTTGTAGCCAAGTATTCCTTTCATGTACTCTATTTTTGCAGAACTGAGTGACGACTATCTAGGGGAGGCAGAGAAGTCTTTTGTCAGATGACTAAGAAACTGCTATAACAAATAAGGATACTACCAATACTGTAATGCAATTTCACAGAGGATGCTGAATGAATGAATTTATTTATTTCTTTTATTCATTATTTATTTATTTCTGTAAAGTAGCTGACAATATATTCCAGTGTGGGTTTACTATATATTCAGTTGTTTGGCCTTTGAACTTTTCTCTAGTGCTTTTCATCTACTGTAAGATCTCTTTACAGTAGTGTAATGAAAGTAAACTTTTCTTAAAGTTTATTTCTGAATTTTACTGTATCTGCACCCCTCTATTTATGTTGTATACTGTAACTGACATTGACTAGCAAAAGGATTCCTGTTTCCCAAAAGGAGGTTTTAGTAACTGTTTTGAATTGATCTCACTGGTGTTCTCTAGGCAGTGGAGTAGTCTGTGTATTTGGCAGGTTTGTGCATCACCTGAGGCCAAAGTTTGATTTTGACTGAAGATAATATGCTTTTGACTAGAATATTTGACCTGGAAGTTTGAGGTTTGTGCAAGTTGGTGTATAGTTTTGAGATTGTGTTTATAGTTGTGAGAAAATGGTGAATTGTTTCATGAATTGTGTGTTAGCAATCGAGAAAAACTGTAATGCATCTTATTTCCTTCAGGAGCATCAGTGAATGTTTGAACCTTTTTTAATAGTTGTGTTTGAGTCCCTCAATTGTCCTCATTGTGAAAAGATGGATCTCAAAATCATACAGTCACTGCTGGAAAGGGTTCAAATATGCAAAAGATGCTGGAAAACTGAAGAATCTGCAGGACATGGAGGATTTTTCTGAAGAACAGTGCTCAGGTTAACTGTTCAGAACAAACAAGGGACTCATGAACAATCATCACAAAACAAAAACCAGTCGTGGATCATCCAGGTAACCACACACAGTATTAAGAACCAACGGTTCACAAACTTTTGCATGGGGTTATTTTAATTATTTCAGCTATTTTTTTTTTTTTTTTTGTCTTGTGGACTAAATAAATGTAAACATTTTTTATGTAAAATATCTTACTCAGGACAGTACTAAATAAAAAACAACATGCATTTTGTATGATGTCTCTTATTTTGTTAAAATTACTCACATTTTCAAAGATTCTACAAGGGATTCACAAACTTTCAAGTGACACTGTATATACATTTATAAATTCAATATTCTTTCATTTCCATGTAGTTTGTTGAAGTTCTAAAATGACTCAGATTAAATAAAACTAAAACTTAATAAAAAACCTATACAGACATAATATATATATATATATATATATAAACTAGTAAAATGAAATGACAAACATTATTCCAACTTTATCTAAAATTAAAATAGACAACAAATAAAAATCAAACTACATTACACGAAATGGTTATAAAAACTGAAACAGAAGTGAAACAAGTAGTAGGAAAGAGGAGAAATAAAAAGCGATACTTACAGTGCCCTCCATAAGTATTGGAACAGTAAAGACAAAATTGCTCTGTTGGCTGTGGAGTCAAGACATTTGCAAATATGATTAAAAGATGAATATGAGACAAAACTACAGAATGTCACATTTTATTATTAGCCGTTTCAACACATACATGTTTTACCAAATAGAAAGAACAGCACTTTTAGAGTTCATCTCACTCATTGATGTGAGCATAAGTATTGGGACAGTTGAACATAAGGCAGATATAAAAGATTAAAAGCTATTATTTAGTTGCAGATCTCTTGCGCACAATCACAGCAGTGAGTCTGTGACCCATAGACATCACCAGACTCTTGGTCTCATCCTCTGAAATACTTTTCCCAGCCTTTAATGCAGCCAATTCCAATTGTTGCTTGTTTTGGGGAGTTTCTGCCTTTACTCTCCTCTAGGGTTGTACCGATAAAAGATAGTATCGTGTATCGACGATAGTCAGAGATATCGACGATAGCAGATGTCTTTGTCGATAGTCAAGACGATATTAGGCTCATTCTCTGTATAAAACTATTATTATTATTAGTATTATTAATATTAGGCGGCCTATTATTTTTGGGCTATAATTATCAAATTGCCCTGCTATTTCACTCAGCACCACACTTCACACACACGCAAATGAGGATTCTCCTCCTCATTGGAAATGTTTTAAAAATGGACTCTAAAACTAAGCCCATATCAAAATTGAACTGCAGGGTGATAAACCTTTATTTACAAATTAGGCTATGTCAAGAGTGCAAAAAAAGACATCTTTTAGACATCCTCTTGAACAGCTATGAATGAACATGACGAAACTGCACTGGCAGCATTTCTTTTTCTTTACAGCACATTAACAAAAAACAATGATGCTTATTCTTCATCATCGTTATTATAAAAAAACATGCAGTTAATAAGTTATCAGTCTAAAACAGGGCTCGTCATGGGGCGCGCGGTCCAGAGCACTGTATGACTGATATCCATTTAATTTAACTTTACTCCAAAAATATGAACTTATTTGAAAATAATTTTATCTTTAACGTGTTCGTTTATGTCCAATATTTAGTGTTAAACTGTTGGTCTTTAAATTAAATCTACTTTTGATTTTCTCCTTGACTGATTTTTAGACTGATAACTTTCGCGGCGATGCGGCAAACTTGTCACAGTAGGACCCGCGGTCCTAATAGCGATGTATGACTGCTGTATCCGAATATATGAACTAGCTGTTTTAAATATTTTTATATTTAACATGTTATTTTTTCAGTATGTTTGAAAGTATATTATTTCGGTTATTGGTGCTTCCAGGCTCTCTCTCTCAGCACGCGCGGTTTAAAATCACCAAATAGTTATGAAATAACCTATGTTAAGTACAAAGAGTCTCTCTCTTGCCCCCACCCACCCATGCACGATAATATCGTGTATGGGCAATCTCACAGGCTGGCGATATGACGATATGAAAAATGACCATATCGCCCAACACTACTCTCCTCTTCAGCTGGTGAAATTCATGTTCAATTGGATTTAAATCTGGAGATTGACTTGGGCAATCTAAGACTTTCCATTTCTTTGCCCTTATAAATTCCTTGACTGAACTTGCAGGGTGTTTTGGGTCATTGTCCTGATGCAATATGAAGCACTTCCCAATGAATTTGGTGGTATTTTCTTGAATATTGGTAGGCAAGATGGTTTTGTACCCTTCCAAATTCATTCTGCTACTGTCATCATACATTAAGTCATCAGTAAAGTTGAGAGGGCCTGTTCCAGAGACAGCCATACATGCCCATGCCATGACACCACCTCCACCATGCTTTACAGATGAGGCTGTATGCTTGGGATCTTTTGCAGTTCCCTTTTTTTCTCCACATTTTTGCTTTCCCATCACTTAGATAAAAGTTCATCTTTGTCTCATCGGTCCATAAACACAGTTCCAAAACTCTTCTGGCTCACCTTTGTGCTTTTTTGCAAACTCTAATCTTGCCTTTCTATTTTTGGTGCTGGTCAGAGGTTTGCATCTTGCTGTGTAGCATCTGTAATTCTGTGTCAAAGTCTCCTGAGGACAGTAGATTGTCAGAGCATCACCCCGGCTTTCTGGAAGTTGTTGGTGATTTTACAGACACGTCTTTTACGGTTCATGATTTTATGATTTATCTGTCATCAACTACTGTTGTTTTCTCAGCCGATCAGGTCATTGTTGGTTGCTGGTGTCGCTGGTGGTTTCCAAACTCTTGATTTGTCCATGCCCTTTGTTTTTGCTATAGCTATAATTGACTTCCTCTTTTCTTTTAGCATCCAAATTGCTTGCTTTTCTCTCAATGTCAGCTCCCTCATCTTCATCCTGGTTTGTGTGTGTCATCATCGAATGCAAGATTCAGAATGCAGAAGTAATGGATATAACTGATACGACACATTCCTGCTTTTAATATCTGAAGAATGAATGCAACAGGACACAGCTGATCACTTAGAAAGATCTGTGAGGCAACTGTTCCAATACTTATGCTCACATCAGATAGGGGGATGAAACTCTAAAAGTGCTGAACTTCTTAGCTGGTAAAACATCTGTGTGTTGAATCACCCAATAATAAAATGTGACATTCTGTAGTTTTGTCTCATATTCATCTTTTAATTATAGTTGTAAATGTCTTGACTCCACAGCCAACAGAGCAATTTTGTCTTTACTGTTCCGATAGTTTTGGAGGGCACTGTATATCCTTTGCCGGTATCCCTGGCTGGTGGAGTCACACGGTGGAGTCGATGGTCTTTACACTCTTCGGCCTTCACACGAGGGCTGCCGCGACCGCTGCCATGGTAAACTAAGCTTTTTTTATACCCGTCTGACAAAATACTAATTGAATTCAGCTGGACACACTTTCCTTTTATCACAACAAATGGCCAAGCAAGCGCAGACACTGACAAGGTACGCGATACAGTACAAGACCAAATGCGATTTTTAATATTATTAATAATTCTATAATAAAATCTATCTATCTATCTATCTATCTATCTATCTATCTATCTATCTATCTATCTATCTAGCTAGCTATCTATCTATCTTTTCAAAGTTTGTTCAAATATTTTTTGTCTGTTTTCAGTTAGAAGAAAGAATTCAAGATTTGGAGAAGGAGAGAGACTTGCTTAAGGAAAACTGTTATAAATTAGTGAAAAGGTGAGAAGATAAAAGCTTGAATGAACTACATTAAATAGTAATAATAAGAAGGATAGATATTACACATAGTTCGGAAAACTAAACAAGTATAGTATACATTTTATTCTAAGGTGTCCTTGTTACAAGTTACATGTACTTACTATTATAATTACAAATAATTATGCATAATTACATGCAAGTAACCCTAAGACAAACACTAATCCTAACCCTAACCATGTAGTAAGTACATGTAGTTAATTAATATTACTCAGCACTTAAATGTATCATTACACTGTAACAAGGACACCTTAAAATAAAGTGTAACCCTACTTACTAGTGGTGTTTGCTAACTAATATTGTTATTGCTCATACTTGGTATTAAGGATTTCTACAAATCCCTAGCATTGTGGGGGAGCGTTTTGCTCTGACCACATCACTGAATTTCTGTTTTTCTGTTTCAATAGTGCGTTTGATGTGAGTCAGGAGCAGAAATGGAAGACGAGAGAACAGCAGCTCAAACTACAGGTGGCCCAGCTGGAGACGGCATTAAAATCCGACCTCGCTGATAAATACCAGATCCTGGATAAGATCAAGGCAGAGAGAGGTAACCACACACATGACCATAGGTGCTTTAAAACTGCTGGTGTGTTAGACTCACTGTTATTTTATTTTCACTGAAGATTCATTTGAAAAACTGATGCAAGAAAACAAGGAACTTCAGCTGCGTTACCTCGAGCAGAAACAACAACTGGAAGAAATTAAAGAGCGCATGAAGTTCTTTACCAAGGTAAAGAGCAATATTTGTAGCAGTAGAGAAGAAATAGTCATTTGAAGGAGTGGTTTACCCAAAAAGAAAATAAATATAAAATAACTTTTTAAAAATAAACAAAAAGTTTGAAAACAATTCAGATGTTTGTTTTTTTTTTTCTCACATTGATGCCTGAACCTGATGCTGTTCTCTTAAGGAAAGTGAAATAGATGCGGCTGAACTCAGTGAAGCCCTGATGCTTATAAAGGTAAATCTAAGCTACCAAACTATGTACAAATTACTTAAAATTAATGTATAAATTAACAACTTGCTACCACTCAAACCTCTGGGGTCAGTAAGATTACCAAAATACTAATATTATAAGTAAAGATGCAAGAAATGTATGATGTAACAAAAGATTTGTATTTCAAATAAATGTTGTTCTTTTGAACTTTCGAGTCATCAGAGAATCCTGGAAAAAAAAAAAAAAAATGTATCATAGTTTCCACAAAAATATGGAGCAGTTTTCAACTGTTTTCAACATTGATAATAATAAGAATTGTTTCTTGAGCAGCAAATCAGCATATTAGAATGATTTCTGAAGGATCATGTGACACTGAAGACATCTATTTTAAATTGTAATAATATTTCACAATATTACTGTTTTTACTGTAGCTTTGATCAAATAAATGCAGCCTTGGTGATCAGAAGAGATTAAAAAGAAAAAGTCTTACCAACCCCAAACTTCTGAACCGTAGTGGATACCATATATCTCAAACGTAATTTGTGTATAGAAAATTGTCATTGTTTCTCCTGTCTTGTTTTTTTATTTATTTATTTTTTAATGACCATTTAGGTTTGTCGAAGTCAGAAGAGTGGAGAGCTTGGATTTCTGGAGAAGGTGGAGGAAGATGTAAAAGTGGATGTGGAGCGATCTTTAAGGGAATTTCAGGTCACTCATGCTGAGACCATCCAAGAGCTGGAGAAGACCAGGAACATGCTCATCATCCAACACAAGATCAATAAAGACTATCAGGTTTGATCAGTCCTCGCACTGATAGACTAACAGACCTTAGATAATCATCACTCTCCATTATCCAGAAGTCAACATGAAATCAAAACTTACCCTCTTTAATTCATTAAAGGCATAGGTCACCCAAAAAATACCCCATAATTTACTCACCCTCAAGCCATCCTAGGTGTATATGACTTTCTTCTTTCAGACGAATCCAATCAGAGTTTATTTAAAAACGTCCTGGCTCTACAAGCTTTATAATGGCAGTAAATGGGTGTTATTTTTCAATAGTCCAAAAGAAGTTCAATAAAGCGCATCCATCCATAATAAAATGTGCCTAAAGCCCCATTCATGCCAATAATGATAACTATAAAGATAACGATAAAGATATAGTTCTAAAAATCATTCTCAGTATTAAAGAACAGTAGAGTCCACACCACAGCTATAAAAGATAAAGGCACAGAGAAAAAATATCGTTGGAATCACTTTCAGAACGATTTTTTCCCAGCTGATGAATGATAAAAACACTGATACCCATTCAGAATCAATTCTGTTGTCACGAGTTTGAGAATTTAATGCATGTACGCTTAGAACAAACAGACGATATCATCCGCTGGTGTGGACGGTAATATCGTTATCTTTATAGTTATTGTTCTTGGTGTGAATGGGCCTTAACACAGCTCCGGGGGTGAATAAAGGCCTCCTGTAGTGAATCGATGTGTTTTAGTAAGAAAAATATCCATATTTAAAATGTTAGAAACACTAATCCAATGTATGCACGTTCACAATAGAACACCGTTCCAGGTGAATGACGTAGGAATTATTCATGGCATATTTCGATATAAGCCAAGAGGAGACTGGTTTTCCTTTGCTAAAATAAAGAAACTTTGCTTCCTTTGCTCCTGTAAACAAATGTTGGTTCTCACGAGACTAGCATATTCTCACTGGAGCTTACTCTACGTCCTATGTCTGTGAGCGTTCTTACAACGGTTAGCGGAAGTTAGAGATTAGTGTTCATAAAGTTTTTAATATGGATATTTTTCTTGCAAAAATACATGGATTCTCTACAGGAGGCCTTTATTCACCCATGTGAGGCACTTGTTATTATGGATGGATGTGCTTTATTGGATTTCTTTTGGACTAATGAAAAATAACACCCATTCACTGCCATTATAAATCTTGAAAGAGCCAGGAAGTTTTTAAATAAACTCCGATTGGATTCATCTGAAAGATGAAAGAATAAAGTCATATACATCTAGGTTGGCTTGAGGGTGAGTAAATCATGGGCTAATTGTCATTTTTGGCTAATTTTCACTATCCCTTTAACACATATTCCTGGTCAATATTTCTAAAATCTTAATAGTTACTGCAGTGGTTTAATGTTGGTCAACTTTAATTTAATAATGCTTTCAAAAATAATAGAAAATAGCAGTAGATTTGAAAGAAGCGCTACCATTGGCACTGTCTCCAGATGCACTTGAGGTTAAACTCAAGCCTTTTTGAAAGTAGGGGCTGGTGGTGTTTAAGGAAACTACAAATTCACATCCAATTCCAGACTTCCAGCTTAGACTGTATTTTAGTATAAAACACACTTTTCACAATTAAATTGCTTCCCAATTGATCAAATCTAATTATGCTGTACATTTTTATTGCATAATGGAACAGTATTGTAGAGTCTGTCTTAAGACTAAGACCATATTTTTCAGGGTTTTGGTCTTGTCATGGACTCGTACTTCACCCTATTCAGGTCTCTATTTTCAATCCAACTTCACCCTCCTCTAGTCTGTCTTGACTCGGACTCAATTTACTTTATTCAGCCTGGACTACAGCTCGAATTATTAGGTCTTGACTACAATGTAATAGAAGTAAAATGAGTTATGAACTTCATTTCATGTTACAGTAACTTCAAGGGTTTGCTGTTCTCCACATATAGATGTTGGTCACATATGGCTCATGTCTTTGTGTTTTTGTAGGCTGAGGTTGGAGCTGTCACTCGTGCGATGGGCGATCTGAAACTTGAACATGAATTGAAGTCAGAGAAGCTGGCTCAGCTTCTGGACATGAGAGCTGCCAAGATAAAGAAACTTGAAGGTTTAGCTGCATCCAACACATGATCTTCAGATCTCCGATGCCGCAGTCATGCTTAGTAAAACGAATTGTTCCTGTGTCTTTCCAGCCCAGCTGAAGGACATTGCAAATGGAACCAAGACCCATGTGTTCAGACCTGATGTGACCAGCGATGGTGTTACAGATGAGTTTGATGAAACCCTCTGTTTGGCTTGAGGCGAGAGCCTTCTGGAAATTCACTTGGGAAGAGCACAGTTCTCTTCTGAAGCTATAGAAGGTCTAAAGGACAAAGATTCGTCCACCTTCTGCACGTACGCCTTCTACAACTTTGAGCTGCAATCCATGGCTGTGGTTCGAGGTGCCCATCCAGCGTACAGCCTCACGTCTCAGTATCTCGTGAGGGTGGACAACCTCTTCTTGAACTATCTCCACACCAGCTCAGTTACGGTGAAGGTTCAGCTCGCTGAGGGCTTGAGTTTCTGCACGGTGGCTGCTGGTCAGCTCAGGTTAAATCAATTGCTGGAACGAGATGGGAAGGTGTTTGGCACTATTCGGTTAGTTGGTGAGTCTTTAGACCGTCTTCTGACATTGGTGTAAAGGATATTTTCCTGTAGATGTTGACCAGTATGGTTTTTTTAGTTGATATTAAAGGAATTGTTGAAATTAGGCTATGTTCACACTTGGCGTCATTTTTGAAGCTGACAGCGTCTGTTTTGCATTATAACCATACTGACTTTACCCTCCCCGTTAACTTCAAAAGCCAACGCAAGAGCCAACTTTTTACTCTTTCTCGACATTTCTGCAACACACAGCGCTAGGCTACTGTTGCAGCTGTTGTTATAGCAACAAAAGACGCCCTCGGCTGCTATTTGTAACCAAAATGCTGCCAGCTTTTTTATTTTACTAAAAAAACACTCTTGTCAACTTTTTCTTGACAAAAAAGACACCAAGTGTGAATTTAAATGAAAGTTCACTGTTTTTGTAGATACAAATTTATATTACTTTCTTTTATTTGAAGAACACAAAAAGGAGAAGTTTAGCAGAGAAGAGAAGTTTACAACACTCTTAAAGGGGTTATGAACTGAAAAGTCAAAATTCCCTTGATCTTTTAATATATAAGAGGTCATTGTGTTATAAAAACTTCCTGTAAGTTTCAGATCTCAAAACTTTTTCGTTAATCTAAAAATAGCTTATATTGAAGCCAGTCTGTCAAAACGTCAGCTTGTGGAATGTTCTACTCTATGATGTAATAGTGTGGATAAGCACCGCCTCCGCTGAAGATCAATGCCTGCTTCAACATCACTGCCTTTTTATCCCCGTCCACCGATTCTACATCACTGCCTGTTTAGCTCTGCCCATCAATTATACATCACTGCCTTTTTAGCCCCGCCCACGATACTACATCACTGCCTGCTTAGTCCCGCCCACAGATTCTACATGATTGTCGGCTTAGCCCCGCCCACCGATTCTACATCACTACCTGTTTAGCCCTGCCCATCAATTCTACATCGCTGCCTGTTTAGCTCTGCCCACCGATTCGCACACATAGCAGGTAAATGACAAAAGTGGCAAATGCAGGTCTACACAGAAACCAAACAATAAACTTCATTTGATTAACTTTATTTTTTAATGAAGTGCCAGACCATGTCAGTAAGAACTCGGTACTTTGTTCACTTCATTTTACCGCGGATTTGTTTACAAACAAGGCACAATTTGACGCAGGATTGTATTGTATGTATTTATGCGTGTTTAACCTAAACTACAGCAGCGTCCATCTGTGAGGAATGTACGCTGTCAAACATGCACAACTATTAGCCAATCATAGCAGTGGGGCTTTATTTCCGAGTCTACAATCCACCAGACCTATTCAAACAGAGTGTTCTGATGAGGGGGGTTAAAACAGGACAGAAAATAGCTTATTACTTTTAAATTATGATGTTTTTGATGTAAAAATCTTGATAAGGCAAGGCAAGGCAAGTTTATTTACATAGCACATTTCATACACAATGGTAATTTAAAGTGCTTTACATAAAATGAAGTAAAATAATCATAAAAAAATAATCACAACAATAAAACAGGGAACTTAAAAACTTTTAAAATGACGTTATAAGTGAACCTCAGAAACAGTACAAAATAAAACAAAGGCAGTTCATGACCCCTTTAAAAATAAAGGCTCTTTATTGGCATTTATGTTTCCTTAACATACTTTTCAATGCACAAAAGGATCATTATAGTGGAAAAAGGTTCTTCTGATTATTAAAATGTCCTTAACACTAAGAAAAAAAAAAAATAGTTCTTCTGGAACCCAAAATGGTTCCTCTGTGGCTTTGCTGTGAAAATAACCTTTTGAAATCTTTATTTTTTAAGAGTTAATGATAGTGGAAAATGATTTAAACTGCCAAAAAGGACAAAATGAACCATACAGCTTTCATAAAAGTGTTTTCCATCAGTTTGCAGGTGTAACAGATGAGATCCAGGTGTTTGGTACTCTAGAGCAGTGTTTCGCAACCCTGTTCCTGGAGGCACACCAACACTACACATTTTGCAACTTTTCCTAATCAAACACACCTGAAACAGCTCATCAGCTCTTTAGTAGACACTCCAGGACCAGAAATATATTGGTGAGATCAGGGAGACATCCAAAATGTGCACTGTTGGTGTGCCTCCAGGAACAGGGTTGGGAAACACTGCTCTAGAGTACTGGCTCAAACTCAGGGTTCCTATGCAACAAGCCATTCGCCTTTATAAGGAGAGAGTCAAAGCACTTGGTTACCTCAACACAAGCATGAGGGACAGCCAGGTACTGTTTACAACCCCATCTAGGGCACCATTTCTTGCTTTGAAACATGCTAAAATTACTTGATTTTTCTTTACTATTCAGACTTCATCAGTTCCGGTCCCCAGTTCTTCATCATTGATGGACGGTGACCTAAATGAACTGAACATCACCATACACTCCTGCTGTGATCTCAGATCCAGAGGTCCTCACACCCAACCCAGCCCCTACTTCATCTACAAACTCTACGACCTCCCTGACCATGATACTCCAATCATATCCTCCACCAATGAGCCACAGTTTGAAGATCACATGGTCTTCCCAGTGGCCGTGAACTCTGACCTCGATGCGTTACTGAAGTCAGAGGCTCTGGTGTTGTATGTGTTTGATGATTTGGATGTTGAGAGCCAGCTGTATCTGGGGAAGGCCCGAGTACCGCTCATCTCGCTGGCTCACGATAAAACCATCACTGGTGAGAACAAACACAGTGTCTTCTAGTGTGTTCTAGGAACATTGGAAAGAAAATTGTGCTTGTTTGTTTATTGATTGATTGATTGATTGAAGAATACCATTAATATTGACCTAATATTTTGAGGAAATACAATTTTTGTACGAGGAGGTGCAACCAAAATCAAAACGTCATGTCAATTAGAAAAGGTGCAGCACTCAGGCTGCATCCGAAAACTTAGGCAGCTGCCTCGGTGCCTAATGAGGCAATGACTTTGCAGGCAGCGTTTTTGCACGAAGGCACCTCACGAAACTGATTTCGGACAAGCTTCTGAAGCAGCGTAACGGTTTAACGATCTACAACAAAATAGAACGAGTTTTGGTGATAAGGAAACGAATATTTAATTACTATAATACTCATTTCTCGCTAGAAATAACATCAAAAGTGCAAAAAGTTAATCAGAAATATACATTTACACACAAACTAACCACCAAATGCAACTTCCAGCCGCCATCTTTATTTTTTAGCTCAACCGTCTCGGAATGGAACGCACAGGATTATGGGATATCAAAGGCAGCGAAGGATACATCTATGCTGCCTTCAAAAATCGATCAGATGAAGGCATCTCAGGAGACAGGATGTGAAGCTAACTTTGTATTCGGACGTGCCTTGATGCCCTCCTGCCTTGGAATGCTGCCTCCGAAGGCAGCATTTTTCAGTTTTCGGATGCAGCATCACTCTTGAAAAAGTCCAACTTTATTGGTTAAACTACATTTGACGTTTCAGCCAGAATTTGTTTGGAAGCCACTCCCCTAATTGGCAGAGTAACTCCTGTTGCTTATTGCAAGAATGTATAAAGCAATGTTTGGAACTGCTGTTCTTGATGTCTGATGAAGACCTAGATATTGGCTGAAAAGTCACATGTATTTTAACCAATAAAGTTGGATTTTTTTCAAGAGTGAGTGCTGCACATTTTTTAATTGATATGAACTAATATTTTGAGGCTAATATTTTGGGGGAAAATAAATAAAAAATGAACATTTTAAACTAATATTTATATTTTTAAATAGTTTAGTAGTTTTTATATTTTAAATGTATTGTATTTTTTTGTTTTGTTTGGGAACACTTAGGTAAAATTATTGTTATTGAGATGTTTAGATATTTTTGTTGGAAAAACAACACTGCTGATTACAATTAGTTTGATTTATTATTATTATTATTATTAGTTTGATTTATTATTATTATTATTATTATTATATAATTGTTTGTTTGTTTGTTTGTTTTTTTTTGGCTTAGAGACACCTTATAATATTGGTATTTTTCTTGTGATTTGTATTTTATTTTTTTTAAGGTATGTTTGAGCTCACAGACCCTGAGGGACTTCCAAGTGGCCAAATCAGTGTGACACTGAAATGGAAGTTCACGTACCTCCCTCCAGCATCCTCGGCTATCACCACACAACAGATCGAGATCACCGGCAGAACCACACCGGAGAGACAGACGTCTCAAGACAAGGAGAAAACACAGACAGAGACACAACCGATGACCAAAGACCCTCCACTAATACCTCAGCCCACTTTTTCTGAGGTAATGGCATCCCCAAACCACCTCAGCATCCAGAACCATACAGTACATAAATCAGTCCTGAATGCTTTTTGTTGTTTCATCACTGTAGAAAATATATATTTTCTTGTTCTTTGTACTATAGACTCCAATGCCCAAACCCAGACAGCGAACTCTACCAAAATCAACTACTAAAAGAGTTTCTTTTGTGGATGTCACAGAGCTTGAAAAACAGGTAAAAGACAAGTCTGCTCTTGTTTAATTAGTGATGCTTGCTAAGTCAATTTCAGCTCAATTTAAGGCATTAATTAACCCTGAGTATTATCCTGTACCATTTGTGCTCTTCTGTATGTGGTGTTTGATTATGGATTTTGCGTGTTTGTATCAGTAATCGCAAGATGGAGCAGAATACAGCCTCTGATAATGAAGAGCCGTCATCATCTGTGACCCCTGCACCAAAGGTACAATATGTGAAATTTACTGTTTAAATAAAAAAATACAATAGTCTTATAAAAAATGATGCTGTGTTCCTCAGACCGTCATAGTGATGGAAGCAGGAGAGGCCACTGCAGTCAGTGAGGAAGAGGATGAGGAAGAGTCTCATTTCTCTGAGGGTCAGGTGATCTCCGCCAGCTCTCAGTCTGATGAGTCTGAGATTTCTGAGGAGCTGCAAGAGCCACTAACTGGTGTGTATGTGTGTGTGTTTGGAGTTATGGAAATGAATGTCCTTTAAAACATAAAACATTATTTAACATAGATAATGTTACATATTTCCAAATGAAACTAAAATATTCAGCCAGAAATAATGTTTTCATTTTATTTATTGATATTTGATTTATCTATGATACTATGATATTTTTGTTGAATTTTTATTGTTTTCCCTGCTCTGATTGATTGTTGAGTGACTTATTTGATTTATTTATTTTTTTTAAATGTGATGAGTAATGTGATGAATTGAGTGTAAATATGACTAACATTTTGCAATAACAGGATTTTGGTGGTTTTAGCATTTTAATTAATTATTTAATCTATTATTAAAACAAGTGCTAAAATAATGCTAAAATATTTTGTTTTATTTTATCACCCTCATATCATTCCAAACCCACACTGTTCCTTTTTGTGTGAAACACAAAAGTACATTTTTTAACAATATTCATGCTGCTCTTTTTCATAAAAAATGAACATGAATGCAGATGGACCAAAAAAAAAAAAAACATAAATATGTTGGCTATTTGCTAAAAATCTTTCACTCTTTCATTATTAAAGCGCATTTGCATTTGCATATTATATAATTTTTTAAGGTCTCCAGCATTTTGTCCCCAGTTCAGATTTATTGTTTGGAAAAGAGCAGCTTGAACATAATTCAAAATATCTCATTTTGTGTTTCACGGATGAAAGGAAGTCATATATGTTCGGAAAGACATGAAGGTGACTAAATATTGACTTTGTTTTTATGAAGGTAAAGTTCAGTGTTCAAGTTAAACTCTAATTAGATTCAATATGTTCACAAACTTAAGGTGCTTCTAGTATTTGAAAAAAAAAAAAATTGTGTTTTTGTTTGTGTTATTGTGGGCAGGAAGGCCCCTGTGTTTTGGCCCTGAGTAGAACTTGTATTCAGTAGAGCCACATATGAATTTTTTGGCAAACCAATACTTAGTGCTGAGCGTTAGTATTAAGTTTTATATGAGGAAGTAGCTGTGGTATTGTTTTTCGAATGAGATGAGAATCATTAATATTTCATTCGCTGCTGCCAATAATCTGATGTGTCTCCTGTTGACAACCAACAACATAAATGTTAATGTGTGTTGACCTTGGCCAAGAGGCTGTCTTTAAAGTGTTGATGTCTAACATCTCTCTCTTACCTGCTGCGGGCCACTTGAGACCAAAGCGAGAGATGGACGACAAGAAAATAAACAACCCAAACCGTTCACGAACAACTTCCATATGAAATGAGACTAGGAATGATCCATCTAATGATCTTCTAGTGCTTTACTTTCTGTATTATCAACTGATCGTAATACATAAGATGCTCTGCTGTCTGTGCAGATGTTCAGAGTGAGGCTGGTCAGAGCTCACAGCAGAAAAAAAACAGGCGTGTTGTATCACTTTACATCTGTGCATGTTTAACAAATGAACCGTGCTTGACCAATATATTAAATATATTTTCTAATGCTTGTAATGTGTGTTTTGCTGTATATGCAAGACACTACAGGAAAAAAAAAAAAGATTTTTAGTTTATCTATTCTTTTCTTTTTGACATGTCCACTGATCAAAAAAATAGTGCTGTCAAACGATTAAGTTTTTTGTTTACATAATATGTGTGTACTGTTTATTTATTATGTATATATAATAACACACATTCATGTATATATTTCAGAAAAATGTTACGCTTATATATTAAATATATTTATATATGATATAATTTATATGAATATAAATATATACATGTAAATACGTGTAAATATTTTCAAAATAAATACTGTGTGTGTGTATTTATACTGTATATACATAAATATACACACATATATTATGTAAACAAAACTTTTATTTTGGATGCGATTAATTGTTTGACAGCACAAAAAAAAAGATTTTTTATGACAATTTTTTATTTATTTTTTTGGTCATAAAATAAAAAAAAATAATGAAACAAATGTTTGATCAAATAAATGTAGTCATGGTGAGCATAAGTGACTTTTTATTAAAAAAAAAACATCAAAATTATATACATGCATGTAAACATTTAAATTTTATATACATATGAAATGAAAATATACAATGAAAAAATAATATGCATTTTTTTTCATTTTATATACATTTATATTAATTTAATATAAACATTATAATTGACGTCAATATACACATTCAAAAATTTGGGTCAGTAAAATAAATTATTACTTTTATTCATCAAGGTGATAGTAAAGACTTATGTTACAAAAGATTTTGATTAAATAAATGCAGCCATGAAGAGCATAAGAAACATCTTTAAAAAAAACATTAAACATCTTACTTATCCCAATTGTTTTTTTTGTTTTTTTTTAATATGCGCGTTTTTATCTGCACATACAGTATGTGTCCACTTCCACTAACATGGAAACTAACTTTGCAGATATGATGAGAGATGTTTATAAGAAACTATTTTAATATAACCAAGTAATAATCACATTGAATACATCTAATGTCATTATGATTTATCTTATTTTCTGTATTCAACTATGTTTAAAAACCACAGAGAGGAAATTCTTATGACCAAATACCTAAATATCTGGTATCTCTGACCAAACTATGGAGTATATACAGGTGCATCTCAATAAATTAGAATGTCGTGGAAAAGTTCATTTATTTCAGTAATTCAACTCAAATTGTGAAACTCGTGTATTAAATAAATTCAATGCACACAGACTGAAGTAGATGAAGTCTTTGGTTCTTTTAATTGTGATGATTTTGGCTCACATTTAACAAAAACCCACCAATTCACAACAAATTAGAATACTTCATAAGACCAATAAAAAAAACCACATTTTTAGTGAATTGTTGGCCTTCTGGAAAGTATGTTCATTTACTGTATATGTACTCAATACTTGGTAGGGGCTCCTTTTGCTTTAATTACTGCCTCAATTCGGCGTGGCATGGAGGTGATCAGTTTGTGGCACTGCTGAGGTGGTATGGAAGCCCGGATTTCTTTGACAGTGGCCTTCAGCTCATCTGCATTTTTTGGTCTCTTGTTTCTCATTTTCCTCTTGACAATACCCCATAGATTCTCTATGAGGTTCAGGTGTGGTGAGTTTGCTGGCCAGTCAAGCACATCAACACCATGGTCATTTAACCAACTTTTGGTGCTTTTGGCAGTGTCTGCTGGAAAATGAAATCAGCATCTTTAAAAAGCTGGTCAGCAGAAGGAAGTATGAAGTGCTCCAAAATTTCTTGGTAAACAGGTGCAGTGACTTTTCAAAAAACACAATGGACCAACACCAGCAGATGACATTGCACCCCAAATCTTCACAGACTGTGGAAACTTAACATTGGACTTCAAGCAGCTTGGGCTATGAGCTTCTCCACCCTTCCTCCAGACTCTAGGACCTTGGTTTCCAAATGAAATACAAAACTTGCTCTCATCTGAAAAGAGGACTTTGGACCACTGGGCAACAGTCCAGTTCTTCTTCTCCTTAGCCCAGGTAAGACACCTCTGACGTTGTCTGTGGTTCAGGACTGGCTTAACAAGAGGAATACGACAACTGTAGCCAAATTCCTTGACACGTCTGTGTGTGGTGGCTCTTGATGCCTTGACCCCAGCCTCAGTCCATTCCTTGTGAAGTTCACCCAAATTCTTGAATCGATTTTGCTTGACAATCCTCATAAGGCTGCGGTTCTGTCGATTTGTTGTGCATCTTTTTCTTCCACAAAATTTCCTTCCACTCAACTTTCTGTTAACATGCTTGGATACAGCACTCTGTGAACAGCCAGCTTCTTTGGCAATGAATGTTTGTGGCTTACCCTCCTTGTGAAGGGTGACAATGATTGTCTTCTGGACAACTGTCAGATCAGCAGTCTTCCCCATGATTGTGTAGCCTAGTGAACCAAACTGAGAGACCATTTTGAAGGCTCAGGAAACCTTTGCAGGTGTTTTGAGTTGATTAGCTGATTGGCATGTCACCATATTCTAATTTGTTGAGATAATGAATTGGTAGGTTTTTGTTAAATGTGAGCCAAAATCATCACAATTAAAAGAACCAATGACTTAAACTACTTCAGTCTGTGTGCATTGAATTTATTTATTACATGAGTTTCACAATTTGAGTTGAATTACTGAAATAAATGAACTTTTCCACGACATTCTAATTTATTGAGATGCACCTGTAGTCTCAGAGAAAATGGACATCCTCAACAAAGGACAAAAATGAATCACAGGGTCTCAGGAGGACATTGTATGTTTTTGTTCCTTACTGATAAAAGCTCATTTTAAAGATTTTTTGTGATTAATTGAGCCTACAACTAAAAGTGATGTATTCAGAGATTTAAATGGTCAGCTTAGTGTTCTATCCTAAGAGGATTGAAGAAAGCAACAGAGATCTAACGACTGCTGTCAGCACAAACTTAATGGCCTAAACACTCCAACAATGTGGACGGCGTGTTTGACAGATTGAATCAAATGATACACGGACAGACAAAGCATCTCCATCCCCCCCATTATTATCAGAGAACTATGCCCTGTAGGTTACACGTCTACATCAGGAAAGAGATATAGTTTTTCCGGTGTCCATCATTTCAAACGATGGAATATTCTTCACGGATGTCCTGTCAGATGTAGAGAGTGATTGGAGTCCCTGAAGATTCACAGCGAGTCTCACCATGTCAGCTGGTGTGAGGTTGTATGTCAGTTGTGATAAGGTCAGGTGATGCCTTGCTCCACCAGCCGTCCGAGTGCATCCTTGTGGAGATCGTTTCTCTGAGTCTGAAGCCAGGCTCAAGAGTGGCAGAAGACATCGGAATCGTCCGATTGTTTGTGGAGTACTATTTCCTGGGCCTGCCATCAGTCGAGACCCCGCTGTCCCTGAAGAAACCTCTGCCTGGACACAGCGTCTCCACAACTTCAGCAATGGTGAACAACAATATTCGTACTAATCTCCATCCAATACTAGCCATTGTAATCGTTCTGATTTTTCTGCTTTAGTATCTATGGCAGCATACTGAATCTTATGGTAGAAAGTTGTGAAAATTGGTGCATTAATTAGCAAGTTTCTGAACTTTCTTCTGACCAGTTTTAGAGTCTACACCTCAAACCTTCTAAAACCACCATAGACTCAAAATTACATTTTTCTGCTTTGGTCTACAACAATGGTTCCTGGTCCTGGAGAACACCCAACACTGCATGTTTTTGATGTCTCACTTATCTGACACACATTTGAGGTCTTGAAGTCTTTTGAGCTGATGAGTTGAATCAGATGTGTTTGATTAGGGAAACATCTAAAATGTGCAGTGTTGGGGGTTCTCCAGGACCAGGATTGGGATCCACTGGACTACAACAGGGGTGTCCAGTCCTGGAGGGCCACTATCCTGCAAAGTTTAGCTCCAATCCCAATCAAACACACCTGAACCATTTAATCAAGGTCTTCTAGAAGCTTCCAACTCTGCTGGATATTGGCCCTCCAGGAACAGGTTTTCCTTTGGGTTTAATGCCAAGCTCAAGAAACTTAGTGGTTTCAATTTTTGACCAACTAGAAAACATTGGTGACTTGATCTAAAGCAGGCATCTCTAATCCTGTTTCTAGAGAGCTACTGTCCTGCAGACTTCAGCTCCACCTCTGTTCCAATACACTTGCCTAAATTGATCAAGTAGCCCTGAACAACTTAATTAGCTGGTTCAGGTGTGCTTGATTGAGATTGGAGTTGAGATTTGCAGGACTGTAGCTATCCAGGGGTGCGTTTCCCAAAAGCATCGTTTGCTAACTATGGTCGTTAGTTCCATTGAACTCTATTGGTAACGACGGAACTTGCGACCATAGTTGTTTTTGGGAAATGCACCCCAGAGCAGGACTGGAGACCCCTGTTTTAAAATCATGACTCCATTTAGATTCATTGGGTAGTCCAATGTTTTCCAACCCTGCTCCTGGAGGCACCCCAACACTAAACTATTTTTGATCTATTCCTAATCAAACGCATCTGAATCAACTCATCAGATCATTAGTAGAGTCTCTAAGACAGTAGTCTCAAACTCAATTCCTGGAGAGCCACAGCACTGCAGAGTTTAGCTCCAACCAACTCCAACTTACAACTTGCTTGGATGTTTCTAGTGATCCTGAAGAGATTGATTAGCTGGATCATGTGCATTTGATTAGGGTTGGAGCTAAACTGCAAAGCTGTGGCCCTCCAGGAATTGCATTAGAGTCCAATGCTTTAAGACCTGAAATGGATGGGACAGATAAGGGAGACATCCAAAACGAGTAGTGTTGGGGGCCTGAAGGAACAGGGTTGAGATACACTGGGGTAATCCAGAGTACATTTATCAGCCACACTGACTGCCCACCGTTTTGAATTTTATACTCTTTAATACCTTGCTTGGCCACATAATTGGTTCTTGTAGCTGTATTATTTTACTAAACAATGACAGATAAACAGTCTTTATCAGTAATTCATCAAATTAAAGAAAGAGACCTAAACAACATACAGTGTTCTGACAGTGATCCACGTGGATAAAGAGTGTAACCAACCCAGACGGCAAACTCTGAGGGCAGTGGTGGAGGGCCGGAACAAACAACTAGAGCAGTGAGACACTTTTTGATCTACAATCAGTTTCTCTGTGGCTCATGCTTTCATCATATAAAGTATATAGCTGTTATATAACTCAAATAAGCAGCTGACACTTTCATTGGCTTTGACAGTATAAAGTTCACAGTGGTGAGCAACCCTCCTGAAGAGGAGGAGCAGGATGAGTAGTGTGAGGATGTGGGCGTGGCCTACCTGTGTATCCTCGATATCATGGAGAAACGCACAGACATGAAGGACGTTAGTCTCAACAGTAAGTGTGGTTTAATTGCTATCACAAAATTATAGTCACAACAAAAGTTTTTAGATTAGTGTGAATATTAGAGTGGTGCTTATTTATGTTATCATAAATATTGGAGTACTTGGTCATTTCCACAAATAGGATATTAAATAGGACCTGGAACACTCTGGAAGTTATCAAAGTTGACTGTCCATCTCAGAAGGTCAAACTGTATACATTACATGATTTGGTTTATTTTAGATTAATTTTGTATGGGATTTGCCTTTTTTCTTCAACCCTGTTACCAAATTTTGAAACCAAAGTTTAACCCAGTTTTTTTTTTTTGTTGTTTTTTTTTTTTTTAACAGCCATGAACATTAGATAAACATGAAAAAGTTAAGCAAATGTATAAGAAAGATGCCAGAACATTGTTGGTTCACAAGTAGCAGGGTTGCAAATATTGCTCGACAGGGTCTAGCTTGTTTGGGAAGAAAGTTTGTAAAACATTGATTGAATTGAAATGAAACTTTTCATAGTTTCATAATGTTTCATAAATTGAAGAACAATTTGTAATAAAAATATCTTCATTTATAAAGTAACAGGGTTGAATGGGTGAGCTTAATACAATAATACAATTTGTGTAAAAATTGAGAGAATGTAATGCTCTGCACCACTACAGAAAGGATCTAAATTATGTCACTTCCAGGGTGTCACAATTTAATGAAATGTTACTTTTTTTCCGTAACAGGGTGGCATGCACATTTTTGCAAACACCTACATGTTGAATTTTTGGTAATTGGTCAAACTAATACATTTTTTAATTGAATGTGGATTAAACAGATTATCAATAGCCTGTTATTACTGTGTGATATTATTTTTGCAAATAGTCAAGAAAGTCAAGACCACTGAGGTGGCACAGACATTTAATGTGTTTATTTTTTTTTTTCATGTCATGTTATATATTAGTTTATCTAACATATGTAGTAGTTATTTCTCCAAAGAACATGATATTAATGCTTTTTCACATAATGAGAAAACAATTTGTACCCTATTCATGGAAAATGCCGTTTGCTGACCATAAAAAAAATTTCTGTGTTTCTTTTTTTCTGTCCTTCACTATAGTTGTGGATGTTCAGGACAGCAGTGAAGTTATTGGCCATCTAGTTGTGACCGTCGAAGCTCTGGAGGCTCTAACATCCATCATGAAAGATCCAGAGCATGATCGTCCTCTAACTACACTTGCTTAATTTACTAAAACCAATGATTTACTTTTTCCAGTCAGCAATATTAAATGTCCCCTAAATCATTTTTGTTTTTAATTAGATTAACCAAAACGGAGTGAAATGTAATGCATGGGGCGGTCGGTTTGGTTTTAAACGCTACAGACAGCGACAACATATGGGAACAAAACAGACCTTTATGTAAACACCATCACACGGCTTTGATCGCTTACGGTGTGAAATCATATCCTAATGTTTCTCTTTATGGCCTCCAGTGTTGCATTTGATGGAGCGCTGATGTTTAGACCTTTAATAACTTTGCTTAATGAAAAGGCTGTTAAGCCTCATTAGGCAGCGCTGTGGTAAGCGGCGATATTTTATTGAAGGTGCGAAATGAAATCTAACTGGATTTAATGGGATTAAATCAAGCTCTTTAAAATGCTAATGCAAATTTTCATGCTTGTCGAGCTGTGGCGCTCGCGCAGACACTCCTTCTGTTTTGGTGTGTGCGATTGAGTGTGAAATGTTACTGTTATCTGCACTGCAGATCATTTGATATTTCTGTATTGGTCTGTGTAAGAGAGTACAATTCAGATTTAGTATTTTTTGTTGAGATATATATGCTTTATTTTGAACGCACTGCAAACCTTTGTAGACAACTTTATAAACTGATATTTGTAAATATTTTATATTTATGAACAGTTCAGAGTGATGTATTGAAGAGTTTTAGTGTTACTTCATTTTGTTTTCTGATTTTCTTAAAACCTCAGGTTTTTTTTTTACTTGAAGTTGAAAGTGCATTTATAATCCATTTGAATTTTATAGTGACTGAATTTCTTCTGCTGAACACAAAATATATTATGAAGAACTTTGGACCCCATTGACTTTTATTGTATGGACCAACAAAACGCAGAGGCATTTTTCAAAAAATCTTTTTTGAAAGTGTTTCACCCAGTTATAGAGGTTTAGAACCACACGTAGAATAAATGTTGACAATTTTCTTTTTTTAGAGTTTGCTAAAACCAACAGAGTCAATAATAAGTGCAGATACTTTGAAGCCGTTAGCATTTATCTCAGTGGTAGCTGCTTGGCTGGCACATAGTTCCAGGAATACGTAACTTCCATTATTTTGAGCCAATCACCTGAGTGTGGTACTAACAACATGAAACAGTCCAAATTTGATCCCTAATAGAATGCAATAGTTGGGTTCTGGAAGTAAAAATGCCATTCATGCTCTCCATAGCGAAAATTATTTTTAATGATAACTTAGAAACCTTTAAAGACAGAACTACTGTGAGCTCAGAGGTTGTCTCTCCACAATCTCAAAACACTTAAATATTTGAATATATTTAATATGCATATTTTGCAATAAACTTGAATATATTGTTTCTATCACCATCTTTACATGGATGCTTTTATATTTCTCCATTGTTTTCATTTATGTCATTTGCGATGGTCCATGGGATTGTAGTTCTTTCCTTCATTAAAGCCGTTAAGTACAGTCTTGTACCTTTGTCTTTTTGTCTGATTTTCAAATGCTTCACATAAAAGTTTGTACTGTTGTGATTCTCCTCGTATCTGGTTAGTTTGGTTCATGGCTTATAATGCTTTAATGAATACTTGGGAAAAATCCCAATTCAAAAAATGAATGGAAAATATACTTCCAGCATTCCAAAAAAAGTTGGTGGACACTAATGCACTCCGTAGCTATTTGGTTAGCATTATTAAGTAGCCTAGCAATGGACGAGCTGATATCAGCCAAAAATAAAAATTGTTTCAGTGGTGGAACAAGTCGTCATGTTTTGATGAACGAAGACAAACTTTTTTATAATGTTGCTGCTCTGATCAATCATGTACAATAAGAAGGAACATGTAGTAAAAAGTTCAATAAAGTCCATAGCTAACAAACCAACTCTGAACCAGCTAAGAACAAAAAATAATTTGTATATTTCTCCAAACATATTGGCAGATGTTTTAGTGAGTTTGACAGAGCTTTCAGTAAGGCTGAGCCGCTGTACATCAGTATTGGATCTTGGATGGCTAATGATCTCTCTAACGGGGTTCATGTGTTCAGCCAAGCAGCATCAATAGCCGAGCACATGACTTGATCAATATCATCGGTCGATACCGAGCCCTGCCGCCCAGTTCTGTCAGATTTCTCTCTCTTTCGTGCGTTCCTTCTCGTCGCTATCATGCAAATGACCCTGCCACCTGAAAAGAGGACAAGAAAAGGTCTCCCACGGGGTCTCATTAGCCATTCAGAGTTAAGATGTGGGGCGGGTCGTGTTGTCATGTGAAAATGATTGGAGCGCAGCCCTTTGACAGCTGTGACAGGCGGGTGGGTGGCCCCCAGCCCCCCCTTTCCACTCTTGGTCCATCTGTCAAATCACTGCTGAGCACTCTGGGAAATGATACAGGGCGCTCCTCAATTAGACGTGTTAGGACAAGAGGGAAGTGTCATTTTGGTGACATGGATAACCTGAGCCCACAAAGGCCACTTACCGCCGGCAGATACTAAATGAATCTAGAGTGGAGCGAGTCACAGAAATATCAATTTAACTGTCTCACGGAGGGCACCTTGCACTTACATTTTGTTAAACCTGAAGCTTTATAAGTGATGTGACACGACAAAAGCACTAACGTTGTGATTAGGAACAGTGTTGAAGACTTTAACTTTAGCGCTTAACTAAAGTAAAATACAGTTTCAGTCACAATTTAAAGTAGTTCAACTAGTTAGCTAACTAAAACAGAACATCCCCATTATAATAAAAGTTCTAGGAACATTCTTAAGTTTGCGCTAGGCTAGTTAGGCTTATTGATAGGTTTGGTAACACTTTATTTTGATAGTCCACTTTAGACATTCTACTAACAGTAAATAACTTTGCAACATATCAACTAGCAGTCATTAGAGTATTGGTAGGCTGTCCACAACATACAACATACTGACTATGAGAAACTTTGCAAGTATATGTCAACTTATTCTACTAACCCTAAACCTAACCTAACAGTCTACTCTGAGAGTTAGACATGTAGTTGCAAATTAATGAGAATTAGTTGACATGTAGTTACAAAGTTACTTATAGTAAGTAGAATGTCTAAAGTGGACTATCAAAATAAAGTGTAACCATACTGTAAAAAATGACCGTGATTTTTACGGTAAAAACCTGTGAAAATGCTACAGTAAAAACATGTTAAACGGTTAACGGTAGGTTCCCCTAATATATATGCGGTGAAAAACTGTAATAGACATTTCAGACAATTTTATGGTGAAATACCGTTTTTGGAAGTGAAAAAGAATGTACTGTAAATTGACCGTAAATTGACGTTCCCAGAATTCCCTGCGTTGCATTTCAAATTGGATGTTTTTTTTCTTTTAAATAACTATGTTTCTTCTTAGTTTTTTCTCATCCGTTATGTTTTATTAGGGTTGTATGTTACATCTAATGTTTTAAATTAATGTTTATTGCATATTTCAGTTTGAGTCTCACCATGATGGTGTTTAGTGTTTGTGTGAATGGCACTGTGCACCTTCTATATATGTTATTATTTAAAAGCTGCTTGTGATGGGCTTTGGTTCATCATGTGACTTTCTCATCACCACCTGCATTTGGTGGTTGTCAGTGCATTACAAAGGTACAAAACAGATTTCAGTACTTCAATAGGTTGGTATATTATCATCATATCAGTTAATGAAATTATGCTATTTAACTGTAAATTTAAGTTAAAACCATAAAACCTAAAATGTTTCTACCGTATTTTTTCAACCACAGCTGCCAGTTTTTTACCGTAAATCCCGCACACTACCAAACTATGCAAAAAGTATCAAAAACGTTTATTAACGACATTTCGGTCGCATGACCTTCATCGGGTATTTTCAAACATGTAATTGCAAAGTAAACCACATTTAAAAAGAAATCGTGACCAATCTTTTTACAACCATGAAATAATGTTCGAAGAATGTTGCAAGGGGGTTTTTTGAGGGAACAAAAATAAATAAATAAATATACTTTGCTGGTTGACCAATAACAGTCCTTAAAGATTTTTGTTCTGGGAATGTTCTAGAGACCAAAAATTGTTAGCCAGGTAAATTTCGAATTTCAGGCCATTAAATGTTACTCTACACAAGTACTTGAACTAACTGAACTGTCCAAACATCCTAAAACAAACCAAACTTTCATGTGCTGTATATTAGAAAGGACAGTTTCAGAGAGCCCTTGGATTAAATCAGTTTGCATTTGACAAAAATGAACAGTGTAGTGTTTGTCAGTTCTTAAATTTTTTTAAACAGAGTCTATTTTTAAAACACATTTGCAAATAGCTAGTATAATAATAATAAAATAAAAGGTCACTTAAGTGTACTTAACTTTCATGACTGTTTCTTAACACACTTAAGTATTCTTTAAAAAGTGCATGTTGCCATAATGCCAAATTTGTAGCAATGTCTGAAGTTTTATTTTAAAGTACATTTTAAATCACTTTTTCAATCAAAAAGCACAAACTTCAGCTAATTACATTTAATGTAAATTTAAACTATAATAGACTTCATTTAATTGCAATTACAGTCAGGTCCATAAATATTGGGACATCGACACAATTTTAACATTTTTGGCTCTATACACCACCACAATGGATTTCAAATGAAACAAACAAGATGTGCTTTAACTGCAGACTGTCAGCTTTAATTTGATGGTATTTACATCCAAATCAGGTGAACGGTGTAGGAATTACAATAGTTTGCATATGTGCCTCCCACTTGTTAAGGGACCAAAAGTAATGGGACAGAATAATAATCATAAATCAAACTTTCACTTTTTAATACTTGGTTGCAAATCCTTTGCAGTTAATTACAGCCTGAAGTCTGGAACGCATAGACATCACCAGATGCTGGGTTTCATCCCTGGTGATGCTCTGCCAGGCCTCTACTGCAAACATCTTCAGTTCCTGCTTGTTCTTGGGGCATTTTCCCTTCAGTTTTGTCTTCAGCAAGTGAAATGAATGCTCAATCGGATTCAGGTCAGGTGATTGACTTGGCCATTGCATAACAATCCACTTCTTTCCCTTCAAAAACTCTTTGGTTGCTTTTGCAGTATGCTTTGGGTCATTGTCCATCTGCACTGTGAAGCGCCGTCCGATGAGTTCTGAAGCATTTGGCTGAATATGAGCAGATAATATTGCCCGAAACACTTCAGAATTCATCCTGCTGCTTTTGTCAGCAGTCACATCATCAATAAATACAAGAGAAGCAGTTCCACTGGTAGCCATACATGCCCACCACCACCATGCTTCACTGATGAGGTGGTATGCTTAGGATCATGAGCAGTTCCTTTCCTTCTCCATACTCTTCTCTTCCCATCACTCTGGTACAAGTTGATCTTGGTCTCATCTGTCCATAGGATGTTGTTCCAGAACTGTGAAGTCGTTTGGCAAACTCTAATCTAGCCTTCCTGTTTTTGAGGCTCACCAATGGTTTACATCTTGTGGTGAACCCTCTGTATTCACTCTGGTGAAGTCTTCTCTTGATTGTTGACTTTGACACACATACACCTGCCTCCTGGAGAGTGTTCTTGATCTGGCCAACTGTTGTGAAGGGTGTTTTCTTCACCAGGGAAAGAATTCTTCGGTCATCCACCACAGTTGTTTTCCGAGGTCTTCCGGGTCTTTTGGTGTTGCTGAGCTCAACGGTGCGTTCCTTCTTTTTAAGAATGTTCCAAACAGTTGTTTTGGCCATGCCTAATGTTTTTGCTATCTCTCTGATGGGTTTGTTTTGTTTTTTCAGCCTAATGATGGCTTGCTTCACTGATAGTGACAGCTCTTGGATCTCATCTTGACAGTTGACAGCAACAGATTCCAAATGCAAATAGCACACTTGAAATGAACTCTGGACCTTTTATCTGCTCATTGTAATTGGGATAATGAGGGAATAACACACACCTGGCCATGGAACAGCTGAGAAGCCAATTGTCCCATTACTTTTGGTCCCTTAACAAGTGGGAGGCACATATGCAAACTGTTGTAATTCCTACACCGTTCACCTGATTTGGATGTAAATACCCTCAAATTAAAGCTGACAGTCTGCAGTTAAAGCACATCTTGTTCGTTTCATTTGAAATCCATTGTGGTGGTGTATAGAGCCAAAAATGTTAGAATTGTGTCGATGTCCCAATATTTATGGACCTGACTGTATGTGTCTTAAAACATTAATTTAGTTTAGCCCTTAAATATAATATTTTAATGTATATCATTTGATAAGTACTCATTTTAAAAGTATGCTAAAGTACTTCTTTTTCACAAGGGCACAGAAAGTGATTTGCAACCAAAACTTGCTAACTGTTAGCTGCTTATTTATCAAGTGTATAGCCTACTTTTCTTTTTGTAAATAAAGTTGTGCTCCTTATGTTACAATAGTTTCAAAGCAGTTAATGCCATTTTTAAAACTTTTCAAAATTCACATTTGAGGTAATTAGAGTCAATAATTGTGACTATTACTCATAAATGTGATAACTTTGAAAAAAAGAAAAAAAAAAGAAAAAAGAAATTAAAATTGAAAAATTCTTGCCCAGTTCCAAACTATGTTTCATTAATTTTCAAGTATGCTTTGACTGTCTGTAATTGTTACATTTTTCCTGACATCGACGAAAGTCAATTTACTTGTCGCTGTTGTTTCGCTGCAGATGCATATGTAATACTCTGGTGGTTTGGCTGGCAGTTGCTTTTCCTGTCAGGACTTTTCTTAAACCTTTCATGAATTGCTAATGGTGTCATTTAAAGCTCAAGCGCACATGTCCAAACGGCCAGCGCTTTGCATGTCCGAGACAGGCAGACCCACTCCGGTCACTGAGGCATGATGTTTGCCCTCACCGCTGTCTCTCCAGCTCCTCACCTTTGACTCGGCTCTGTATTTAGCGGAAGTGCTCTGGTACGGGACGGCTGTATCGCCGGACTTGTCTAAATGTGACTGGCCTGTCGGCGGGTTTCATTACACTCACTCAAGCTCCTGCCCAGCAGCCCATTCCAGCGCCACAAGCCTGTCAACCGCATGATCAGGGGTGCATGAAGACAGGAGCCTCCATCACACTTCCTCTTTTTTTAATATAGACAGATTTCTCTTGCTGTAGTGGAAGTGTATTTAGATGAGCAAGAGCAGAGAGTTATAGAGAAAGAGGATGTTGTTTGAACCAGTTCCTAACTGGTTTTTGATGGGCAGTGCTGGTCTGTTACTGGCACAAGCTGGTTAGTGTTGCAGGCCAGCCAGGCTGACCAGTGTGCCATGCTGAATGACCAGCCAAAACCAGCATGAGAGGGACCAAAACACACCTCATCGTACTGGTCATCATGACTGAGTTCTTACTGGTAATATATAGCTTCAATTCCAGTTAAAACTAGGTTCTAGGATTGATTCGTCAGGTTTGGTGGAAACAGGAATAAATATATTATAATTACTAGAACAATGTAGAACAATTAAAAAATACAGCAGCAGTACCATGGCACAGTGATGGTAATAACACAGTAATAATGTACATGTCCAAAATTATATGGAATTACTCTTTCATGTCCAAAAACAATTAAAAAGGGCAATACTGTGGTCCAATGATGGTCACAAATGGTAACAACATGATAATAACATGATAATAACACAACTATTACCAGTTTTTGGCATAACTATGGTAGATGCCTAAAATTCCATGTAATTATTATCTTTCATGTCGAAAAAAAAAAAAAAAATAGTGTCGCTGTGGTATACTCCCAAAATACATTAAGTATACATTTATTAAAATATGGTATCCAAATATTGTAATACCCAAATATGGTATTACAAAAATGTCCCAGAAATATGTTACATTCCCCATAAATATTACCATGGTAATTAACAAAAGGGTATTTCCGTAATACACACTTACAAAATACAAAATATGGTATTGCATTAGTACATAAATAAATCATACATGGTATGCCATGTCATGGTGCATGCCCCAAAATTGAATATGAAAAAAAGCCCCCAAAAAGCATTGTATTGCCATGGTACTACATATATATATATATATATATATATATATATATATATATATATATATATATATATATATATGGTATTGCTATCAAAGATGCCCAAAATTTGGTACTTGCCCCTTAAGTATTACCCATAATAAGCCTTCAAAAATACATGGTATTTCATAATACATTCCTATTATTACCATCTGGTGTGTCTAAACACTAGCATTACTGTAGTATGTGCTCTAGACTGTAACTGAAGAGGATAAGATTCATGGAAGGTGCAGAAACCACCACTAGGTGGCGTTATGGCACCATTCTTTCCTCATTCATTAGAGAATCTGTCCTCCTCTCAGTCTTTTCTACACTGAATACTTTTTAATGGCATTTTTGTCCCAAGACACATTGTAATGTCGGCTCCTCTTGCCCAGTGAACTCTCCCCAAAACCTGTTCCCTGCCCTGGTTTACCGTAATAATTAGCTGCACGAGGAACGCCACTTTGTTCAAGCCTTACGTGAGGACTGTGACATTCCTCTGGTTAAGAGATGCACTCTCAGTTCATGTGTTCCTGACCTTGTGTTTTCATTGGCTCTCTATTAACAACGCTTTAATTTATGCGTGGCGTGTCACCTCCGAAATTACATTTTCAAATCAGCCCTGTCATGCTCCGTCTCACTGTTAATCGTTCACAGCGTTTAAGCTACTGTACCGCTAGCACTAACTCACTCTGCTCTGCTGCTTGTATAATATTTGTGTTGAGACCACATGATCCATACTTTAACCCCCCCCCCCCCCCCCCCCCCCCCCACACACACACACAAAACACAACAAAACCCTTCACCGGCCTGTATTTAAGCTTATTGATTTGAACGCAGACATAAAAAGACTCTTGTCAAGAGCACTGTAAAAGCATTAGCATGTTACTGCCTGCACTTGCACTGTCAAAGCCATTAAACTCATTGGACTCTGTTCCTAATCTGTTTTTCACTCAATGCTTTTCTCACATAGAAGTCATACAGTTAACAGCACAGACTGCGATACTGTTCAAGGCAAATTTTTCACTTAACAGCCTGAAAAGAAAGTAGTCCTTAGAGACCAAAGAAAGCCTGAATCACTATATAAACAGTGCTTTGTAAATGAAATTTTTGTATCCATTGCCTTTGCATAAAAGAAGAAAGAAATCAGTATTTGCCTCGATGTCATATTATCATTAACACCTCAGCACACCCATATGCTGAATTAAAAACAAAATTAAAAATTAAATGAGCTTTTCATTTCTTTTCCAATTTTAATTTATTCAGCTCTGTTGCTAAAATTTGGAACCTTAACATCTGATCTGTGTGATTTCATTATTTTATAGTGCTAAGCATTAAATAATCTTAAAACATTAAATGAACAAAGTTTATAACATAAAATTGGCACTTTAGGGTACAAAGTAAGCCATTAAACTCAATTTAATGTTGTGTGTGTGTGTGTGTTTTCTTTAATTGTGTTTTTGGAAAATGTAGATCATCTAGTTTAAACTACATTTAAACTTCTTTTACTAAATCACAAACTAAATTAAAAATTAAGCAAGCTTTTCACTTTCTATATTCTATATAACCAATTTTATTTGAGATTTGCAAAATTTCATTCTTGTTACCCAATTTTGGCATATGAATGCCCTGATCTGTATGATGTCATATTATTTTCTAATGCTAAACATTAAATTAACATAAAACATTGAATGAATAACATTTATAAAATTAAGAATGAGTAACAGGGTTGCAGATTTAATATAAATAAAGTGATCACTTTTATAGGGGCTAATTTGGCTAATTTTTTTTTTTTTAACCAAATGTTGGTTTATAGTTAATAGGTGCTGTAAATTAATAACACGTATGAATTTTTGTAATTTTTCTTATTATAACTGGTTTGAATGGTTAAACAATGAATTCAGTCTACATAACAATTTGAGTAAAAATCACAAAATGGAATTTAAATTTAAATTCCTTGTACAATATTATGAACTAAACATTCAATTTGATTTTTAATTTCTATATTTTCTATATTAATTTCTATATTTCTTCAACCCTGTTACTAACATTTGGAGCATAAATACACTGATTGTTGTGATTTAATTATTTTCTAGCTTTAAACATTAAATAATCATAAAACATTAAATGATTAATGTATACATTAAAATAAAAAAGTACAAAATTAAGAATGGGTAACAGAGTTATGGGTAACAGGGTTGTGGATTCAATGTAAATTAAGCTCTCACTCATTATAGGCTAGCTAATTTGGAACCAAATGTTGGCTTCTAGTTAATAAACATTAACAAATATTTGTTTCACAATTTTTCTTACAGTAACTGAGTTCAGTGGTTAAATTTGATAAATATAATCATCACTACAAATTGTGTAAAACTATATATATATATATATATAAATTATCTCCAATGAGAGGGCCCAAATATCACTTTATTTTGATGGTCCCTTTTGAGCATTCTGCTGACAATCAGTAACTTTACACCTACATGTCAACACAACAAACTCTCATTAGTGTTAGTAGACTGTCTGATTAATATCTGCTAACTCTTTATAGTTATGGTCTCTGAAACAGACATCCTATAAGTAACTTTTCAAGTAAATGTCAACTTATTCTAACCCTAACCCTACCAGTCTACTAATACTCTACTAACACTCTAAATGAGAGTTAGTAGACATGTAGGTATAACGTTACTTATAGTCAATAGAATTATCAAAAGGGACCATCAAAATAAAGTGAAACCAATGTTCCATTTTTAATAGGGAAAAAACACGCAGTAACAGGGTTGAACAGAAAATGTGGGACAGCTAAAAAATACTTTTTGGGGTGATTAAAATAGAACTAATATCAAAATGATAATATTATGGAATGATTTTAATACAGCTGAGAATGTCAAGACCACTGAGACGGGTCCACATCCATATTTTGCAATCAGAATCTGGTTATTTTCCACTGCAGGAATACTGCAGAAATCAGAGGTACAGTTAGTGCTGTTTTACTCACACATGCAAATCTACACACACGTGCGTGATTCTCTGGCATCCGTGTTGATAAAGCATGTTTGAGTGATGCATTCATCAGTGATCAAGAGCCATGGATCTGTACAGCTTTCATCGGGCTGGAGGTTACAGCTGTGTTAAAGCTCCTGGAGTCCCCACAGGTACAGCACACACACACACACACACACACTCACACACATACTTGAATTTGTGGTTTACAGGGACTCTCCATAGGCGTAATGGTTTTTATACTGTACAAACTGTATTTTCTATCGCTCTACACCAACCCTACACCTAAACTTAGCCCTCACAGGAAACTACTGGCAATTTTTGAATTTCATAAAACACCGTTTTGTATGTTTTTTAAGCGTTTTGTTTTACAGGGACACAGGAAGTGTCCTCATAAACCATGTTTACGTTGTAGTACCCATGTCATTATACACATTTGTGTCCTCGTAAACCATATATACCAGTACACACACACACACACACACACACACACACAAAGCCACTTGAAGTGTTAATCTCAGGTTAAACCAACCCAGGTGGCGTTTGAGAAATGATTGCCAGCGGCGGCAGCGGCCAGCAGACAATGGGCAGGTAATTTAAATGTGGATGGGGGCAGAGTTCATCTGTCTCTGTAGAGATCATTAATATAAAGATTGATCTGTCTGTCCATCTGTGTGTGTGTGTGTGTGTGTGGGCGTGTGTTAGTGTGTGCGTGCATGTGTGATATATGAACTGGAGATTTTGCTACAAAATATGTGTTTATGAATGTGTAAAGGTGAATAATGTATTTTCATCAAATATATAAAATATTATAGAGGAAACCAGGGCTAGTTTTCACACTTTTTACTATTTTTTTTTCTTTAGGTTTATTTTTTTAAACTCATTTCAACATTTTTACACACATAACCAAAAAAAAAAAAAAAACCTTGCCTACAAATAAATTAATACAATAATAATAATAAAAAAATACAAATATAATAATAATAAATATCAATGTATGCATTGATAGTTATTTATTATGAACTGGATTCATCACCAAAATGATGACTTTATGTGAAAACCCACAGTTTGAATTTAACAACATATCTTCACTCCAGTGGTTAATTGTTAATTCATACAACAGGAAGTGACACTAATGCTATTCTCATTTCGCAATCAAAACAAATCATAGTTGTTTACACTGAATAATTTGATCATAACATTCAAAAGGTGTTCTTGCACCGAAGGGCCAAAATGCTCCTCAACTATATCACTAGCTCTGTGAATGAATGATCGATAGTTAGCGTTATTATAGCACTCGTGATGGTTACGTGCATGAATAAGTATGCCTTTTCACACCTTAAGAGAATAAGCAGAATAAATTAAGGAGTCTATTGCCTTTTGGGTTAGACATTAGATGTCTTTGCTTCAGACAAGAGGGTGTGAAATGTTAGTGATTAATTTAAACTGAATGTGGACATGAATGTGTATGGCTTGCTTTGTTTAATGGTCCATCTATCTAACCTAGAACCTTCTCCAGGATACAAGACCTTGAGAAGTTACAGCTGAATACAGTAGAGCTTTGCTGTATTTGAAAACATGGTTTAGCGTAATACTTTTTATAGATATTTTTTAGAGACTTTGTGTATGGATTATTATTAAACTTTCAAGAAATCATATGTTCCCACCTCAGGGCCAAAGTACCAGGGCTATAACACATCATACCAGTATTCAGATTGATAGTCAACAAATATTTAAAGTTTAAATGGTTAATTCTTAAACTATTACTATAACTATTGCAAATCACTTATAATTTTCTCTGATTAAGTGTTGCATTATTTAAATTCTGTCACAGTAAAACTGCATGCTGGAAGTATCATTCAGCTACTTAGTGCTTTTTAATAAAACACACATTATAATTGGTGAAAAAGATTCCCAACAAGCTAACAGGCAAGCAATCAAACAAACAAACAAATAAATACATAAATGACATCTCTTTTAAAACATGTTTGATTTGGTATTCAGAAACAACCACTAACAGTCTTAGCTAGCAGACATTATTACAGTGCTCTTGATTTTTGTCAAGAACAATGCTATCTACAATATGTTTCCTATAACAGAGCTGAACTATTGAGCTTCACAGTGTTGATGTAAGTCAGCTAATTTGGAACTAAATGTTAGTTTATATTTGATAAACAAAAAATGAACAACAGACGTGTTTTACGCATCATCTTCAAATAGCAGGGTTGAAAAGTTAACTCGATGAACACAGTCAACACTACAATTTGTGTAAAATTAACAAAATGTTTTTTTTTTTTTTTTTTTTTTTTTTTTTTTTTTTTTACTATTAGTTCCACTTCCTGCCAATGAGAGAGTCCAAATATCACTTTATGGGTGTCACAATTATGTGAAATGTTAGTAGGGAGAAATCATGCAATTATAGGGTTACAGATAAAATGTAAAATTCTATTTTGAAATGTGTTTTGTTTGTTGGTATGGAATGTTTTGGGGTTGAATATCAGTGCAAATACAACTAGTAACAACCTTATCTGGCAAAATTATTACAGATTACAGTCCGTGTTTTTGTCATGAGCAATATTTTACAAACATGTTTTCCCCATAACAGAGCTGAACTATTGAGATTCACAGGGTTGACATCAGTGAAAACTGATGAGATAATGAAATACCAGTAAAGACTGTAAGAGAAAGTTACCTCTTTTTGAAGCATGCAGCCAGAAAGGCTTTGATAAATTCAAATTCCAAAAAATGTAAAATGGGGAAAGCTACAGCATAACGGTGTTGAACAAAGACAAATCATGCATATCATTCCAACACACCACATTATTATTATTTTTAATCATTACTATTGCAGTCAGCATTGTTGTGCAATTTATAGCCATTTATTTAAAAAATAAATATATAAATAAAGATGAAAAAATACTCTTAAGAGGAAATGTTATAGCATAACAGGGCTGAAAAGAAAAAGGAAAATGGCATAGAAAGTAACAGAAAAAAAAAACAAAAAACAAAAACAAAACAAAAAAAAACAATATTTAGGTCTTTTTGTCTGTATATCCCATTAAAATGTAACTGTAAAGAGTATTTAAACAAAAAACATCATTTTTTTATATTTTAGAGGTTATTTTGCATTAAACAGAGTTAGTTATCAAATGTTACAAAGTATGCCATACTATTAATTATATCAGTCAAATGCCACGATTTCCTGATAATTACCAATGCAATATTAAATATCAGCACTGTCATCTGACTGACACCTTGCGTAGTCTCACATTGTCTGCTGACCTCTGGCCCCTGAGACCCCAGCGAGCATCTGTGTGTGTATTTGAGTTCTCAGCACATTCCAGGAGTCCAGTAGCACCAGCCTTCCATTTCTAGCGACTAGGAGGCAAATGAGCTTCAGGTTTGATGGAGGTGCTGTAGGTTCAGCCTTCAGTTTGTCACTGTGTTTGTCTGCGCTGACAGCTTTATGTGATCAGGGCGATTCTGGGACGGGTGTCAGGTAGGTAGTGTATATGACAGCTTAACTGAGTAAATACAGTGATCTGTCTGCCAGCTGCCAAACACACTCGAAATCTACTGCCATCCACTGCGCCGGGTGATGGAGGATTGAGCAGCAGTGCTGAAATATTTCTCAGAACAGTCTGTATGCTTGTCCGGACAGAATCTCGCTCTATAACAAACCGTTTGAATGTGTTTGTCGTGTCTTACAGGTTCTGTTTCCTTCCTGTTTGTACAGAAGTAGCTACATGTGAAGTATGCTAGCAGACTTGTGTTATTCAATTCAGCTTTGTGTGCGATGACATGTGTTTGGAACAGGGTCACTTTACACTTGAAATCTTCTAGTTACATCTCTGTTACTCTGCAAACTAGCTGTTCTGTCCAGCTGGTAAATGTTTAGTTACATTTCATGTGTGAATATGCTGAATTGTGTATTAAATCTTTATGCACTGAGAAGAGATCCAGGCAGACGAAGTCTTTCCGTAAAAGTGTAGTTTATTAAAAATCAATTATCATAAGTATAAGCGATAAAGTTTACAGATGATTAAATATGAGTTTAAAATATGGAATTTAAAAGAAAAGATTAAAAATGGATACAATATCCAAACTGAATATATTCTGCTAAAACTAAGATAAAAGTCTAACAATCTGAGTAATCTAATCTGAGTATAGAAATATTCAAGAGCCAAGAGATGAAGATCTTCAGAGGAAGCAAAGAGGAGAAAAAGAAGAAGAAGTAAGGAAGCCAATATAGGGAGCAATATATACAGTATATACTAGAGACTTGCATCCTCTTACAGCATCATGGAATGTTTTTGTGTCTGAGTCTGATCGACAAAAGTCAAACTTGTTTTATCCATTATATCATTATCTGCATGTTGTCAAATATTTCTCCTACCTAAGGCGAATTTATTTCAGGACTAGGTCACGTTGACATGACCTATGAAATGACAACAGAGTTAAGCAATCTTCCTGCAAATACCAGCTCTTGTAAAAGAACATCTAGTATCATGAAAATAGAAGACAAATTTAGCAAACATCCTTGCATACAACATATTTTTGCAGAGAATAAGTTTCCAACATCCTGTCCAAACATTACTTAAGCATAACAGAATGTACCTTTTATATGTCAAATGAAGGAAATATACTGTGTCAATGGAATATGAGTACAACTGGAATTATGAATATAAATGCATAATACTTGAGTAATTGAGTATATGAGTAATACAGTAATATGGATATAATGTAATAAAACCATAAAAGAATAAGTCATAATAAATATACTGTATGAATGAATATGAAAAATAAGAAAACATAACCACATTGTAAATGTTCCTACACCAAATCTCTTCCAGCTTTCATATATATATATATATATATATATATATATATATATATATATATATATATATATATATATATATATATATAACTCCACCCCCAGCAATAACCCCCAGTTATAATGATGGTTATCAAACATTTGTTTACATTATGATAATGAGAATAAGGGAAAATGTGGTTGATACTGCAAAAATATCTTGATGATTGAAAATTGGCTTTAAATGCCTCTTTCGGAAAAGTCTCTGTTATTAAGTCAGATAACATGTTTCACCAAATTCATCTGTCACTTGTGTGTTTCAGTTTATTCACTGCTAAGAAACCCTTTTTTTTTTTCTTTTTCTTTTTTTTCCAAAAGACATTTAGAAACTGCAAATGTCTTTCCCATTGCACTTATATCATGAGAATAATTTTACACATTGCTTGTCTGTGCAGTTCATGGTAATGAAATGTTAATGAGAATCTATAAGTATGTATTTATCTATTTTTTTTTATTTTTTAAGTTGCTGTAATATAAAAATATAGTGCTCTCATAAGGTATGGATTTATGAATCATGAAGCAGTGTTTGCAAGAATGTAATGAAATGTAGCACTTAACCTCCTAATGAAAATTAACAACAAAGCAAAATGTATTTTTCTTTCTTTATTTAATAACTCTACAGGTCTCATTAGATGTATAGCAGATAATATTGTGCTGTAGATAAGTTTTTGTTTTGGTTAGCCGCGGCAGCTAAGGTAGATCGGCAGACTATATCCTTGGCTGGAATGATTGATTGAACCTTTTGTTTCCATTTACCCTTGAGGGCAGAGAGTCAGTATATCCATTATTTATGGCTGTCTTAGTGTGGTGGGCCGCCCGCTTGGCCCTTGTGTTCTTCCTGCCTTTATGACATAAACCTCTACTGAGAGAATGTTACAACAGAGAGAAAATATAGCAACAGAATCAATCAAACGTAACCTGGTGAGAGGTTGACTCCACACCTCACCTTTAGAACTACATGGGAATTTGCCTTTTTTATTTAAATCAAGACTCTAAAGAGATTGTAATTATTGAAATTAATGATGGCAAATGACTGCGATGTAAAACAGAACCATTTCTTTGTTTGTACTGTTACTTTTTAAAGCAATCATACTGTATATAATCTTAGACATAGGACTGGAATATGACTGTTACATTGCTTCTTGAAAATTTCGCGACACTTAAATGAAATGTTCATTGAGATGTGCTAAAAACGCATTCAGTTTTATACTAAACAGATGAACATGAATCTAGCAATGTTTTATTACTTTAATTGTTATATGTATTGCGGCAGTTCGAAAAGAAATGACATGTCTGGTGAGCGGAGCTATTTATCGCATTTAAAAATAACATAGCGGCTACACTAAACTAAACCAAAAGGTGTCAACATTAAATAAAAATGCATTTTAAATCATCCACACCATTTCAGATTGCTTCTACAAGTCTTCAAGCCTTTTTATTGTTTCACAGACCCATACCAAACTATGCAAACTAAAGTGCAAAACTGTACCAGGTGTGCTACCGACCAAGTTTACTACATCAGAAAAGCCATACATACAGTATAAAACTGATTATACAATGCAAATGTCGACATGTATTAGTTTACAAATCATACACTATGAAAAAAAAGTTTTGAGGGCATAGCATAGTATTGTGCAGGGTAAACTTGTGAAACTACGTCTTTGTTAATCAATAATTTGCCCCTGTAATCATAATTTTAAGCAGAGAATTGTATGTGTAGGTACATTTTTGCAAACAGGTGCGTTTCTTTCAGTGAAACTATTTTTTTTTCATCACAGTGTAGAAAACTTTATTTCAAGTTTGTGTGTAAGCATCTCACTCTTCAGACCAGATCTGTTTTGAGCTCCATTTGTGTGCAAAGTCAGGTTTGCTGGTTGTTGCTCATTTGTTTTAGGCACTTGCCTGACAGACACATGTGTTAATTGAGAGTGAGAGTTTGTTTGAGTCATCAGATGAACTCGGTCTCTCGTGCAGGAAGTGTACGTGGCAGGGATTGATGTGGCGCTATGCGCATATCTGCTGCACGAGGCTGTCTCGTCATTCTGACAGTTTTGACAGTCCTCTTGCCGAGATGTTGATGCCAGGAATGTCAAACTAATATTGCGACATGATTGGCACTCCACAAATACAAACAAGCTCATGTGATGATATTCTCTGTAATTGATGTGTGCAAAGAAACAAGGATAAGCAATTTGAGTTGTCAGCCGTAATAAGGCTGTTTATAATGGATTGTTGCCTCTTCAGAGAGAGAGAGAAATTAGATATGAGCCTAGTACAATAAAACTATGAAGTTTATTTGCGAGCATTTCTGTGGAATATGAAACCTTATGAAACAACCCTGTAAAATTACCATGGATAGGGGCGCTGTTTACTTCAATTTTGATGTGAAAACTTAGTTTCACATAACCTGTCAAAGTATACTCCATATAATGGAGTCAATGCATGCGACAAAATGACTGAACTAGTGTTGCTGTTTTAGGCTAGCTGGGACTATTGATAGCACCACAGTGTTAACTTAGTTCAAATAAAATATAACACTGACAAAATTACAATGTGTTTCCCATGCAACAACAAAACCTGCTGCTTAAATGGACAGTTTAACCAAAAATGAAAATTCTGTCATTAATTACTCACCCTCATGTCGTTCCAAACCCATAAGAACTTCGTCTATCTTCTGAACACAAATTAAGACATTTTTGATGAAATCCAAGAGCTTTCTGACTCTGCGTATACAACAAGAGAACGTCTCGGTTACGTATGTAACCCTCGTTCCCTGAAGGAGGGAACGGAGACGTCACGTCGGATGACCGACGAAATTGGGATCTCGCCAGAGAGACCAATCCACTTCGAGTGTAACTAAACGAGCCAATGGACATTGGCATGCGATTATTGCATCCAGCTGCCGCTGATCACAGCGTGAGCATAAGAGGCAGCTGATGCACCGCATCAATTATGTTTTCGCTGAGGAGCCGAGCCGGCGACCCGGCCGCTCAGCGGTGGTACAGCGACTGTGGCAACGGGACGTGACGTCTCCGTTCCCTCCTTCAGGGAACGAGGGTTACATACGTAACCGAGACGTTCCCCTTTCAGTCGGTCACTCCGAGTCATGTCGGATGACCGACGAAATTGGGATCCTTACCAAAGCGCCACAGGAGCTGCCCCTTCCAGTGCCCTGTGTAGGGCTCCTGACCCTTCCTATAAGGCAGACAATAGGACCGGGCTCTACACAGAGAAGGTCAACTACTGGTGTTCCTTGAGCAACCCAAACAGTAGGACTAGGATAACACTGGGAAGCGTGCCCTTCCACTTGGAAGAGGCACACTGCGGAGTCACCTCCTCCCAGAGGGGGTTAAGTGACATTCAAACATGTGAAGTAACCCCGAAGGGCCCTATTGCACATGGAAGTCTCTGAGATGGCTCAGGCTGCATCTTTAGAGATGGCAGAACGTGGTCCGCCAGGGGAAACATGGCTCTAATAAGAATACCGTGGAATACACATATGGGATCCCGACAGGGTCTCTCATATGGGCACTAGCCTCGCACCAGATTTCAAGAATTCATTGGCTGAAGGCCTGGCGCCGGACGCCCCGCCGCGTCCGGACGCCGGAGTGCTGGAGGACTCAACAGGGTTTGCCTGGTTAAGGAACTCTCTGGAGAATTAGGCGTAAGGACGCCGCAAGCCGACTCTGAGCCGGCCCTCTCAGTGCCACTACCCGTTTGAGGTGAGAACACAGGAGGAAACCGGTTCGACACGTAGGCTATAAAACCTAGCGAACGTGTTGGGAGTCGCCCAACCCGCAGCTCTACAGATGTCTGCTAGCGAGGCACCACGAGCCAGCGCCCAGGACGATGCGACACCCCTAGTGGAGTGAGCACGCAACCTGAGCGGGCAGGGCACACCTTGTGCTTCGTAGGCCAAGGTGATGGCATCCACTATCCAGTGGGCCATCCTCTGCTTGGAGACAGCCTTCCCCTTCTGCTGTCCTCCGTAACAGACAAAGAGCTGTTCTGAGGTCCTGAAGCTCTGAGTTCTATCCACGTACTGACGCAGTGCGCGTACAGGACAGAGCAAAGCTAGGGCTGGGTCTGCCTCCTCCAGGGGCAGCGCTTGCAGGCTCACTACCTGGTCCCTGAAGGGCGTGGTAGGAACCTTGGGCACATAGCCGGGCCGGGGCCTCAGTGTTGCACTGGAGTCAGCCGGCCCAAACTCAAGGCACGACTCGTCGACCGAAAATGCCTGCAGGTCCCCCACCCTCTTGATTGAGGCCAATGCAGTCAGGAGTAGGGTTTTCATAGAAAGAAACTTCAACTCGACTGACTGCAATGGCTCAAAGGGGGCAGTTTGTAGGGCTCTTAGCACCAAAGCCAAATCCCAAGAGGGAAGGGAGGGAGGCCTCGGAGGATTTAACCTCCTGGCCCCCCTAAGAAACCTGACGACCAGATCGTGCTTCCCCACCGACCTCCCCTCTATGGGGTCGTGGTGGGCAGAAATAGCAGCAACATATACCTTAAGGGTGGAGGGGGACAGCCTACGCTCCAACCCTTGTTGCAAAAAGGAAAGCACGGCTCTGATCGAACATCTCCGGGGGTCCTCCTGGTAAGAGGAACACCATTCGACGAACAGGTTCCACTTCAGCGCATAGGCCCGTCTTGTGGACGGTGCTCGTGCTGAAGCGATAGTGAGCGCTACCTCCTGGGGCAGGTCACCTAGAACCTCCGCGTCCCGTCCAGGGACCACACATGAAGTTTCCACAAGTCTGGACGCGGGTGCCAGAGGGTGCCCCGTCTCTGAGAAAGCAGATCCTTCCTCAGAGGAATCGGCCAGGGAGGGGCTGTCGCGAGGAGCATGAGTTCCGGGAACCAGGTCCTGTTGGGCCAATATGGAGCCACTAACAGGACCTGCTCCTCGTCCTCCCTGATCTTGCAGAATGTCTGTGCTAGCAGGCTCACTGGGGGAAACGCATACTTGCGCAAGCCCTGGGGCCAGCTGTGTGCCAGTGCATCCGTGCCGAGCGTTGCCTCGGACAGGGAGTAGAACCACTGGCAGTGGGTGGTTTCTGGAGATGCAAACAGGTCTACCTGAGCAACTCCGAACCGACTCCAAATCAGCTGGACCGCCTGGGGATGGAGTCTCCACTCCCCAGGAAGTGCCGCTCGAGACAGCTCGTCGGCCGCCTGATTGAACACTCCTGGGATGTGGATGGCACGAAGGGACCTCAGATGCTTCTGACTCCAGAGGAGGAGGTGGCGGGCGAGTTGCGACATGCGACGGGAGCGCAAACCGCCTTGCCGGTTGATATAGGCAACGGTCGCAGTGTTGTCCGTACGGACCAGAACGTCCCTGCCCCGACGGCGCCCTCTGAGGCGGCACAGGGCAAGAAGTACTGCCAGCAACTCGAGGCAATTGATATGCCAACGCAGAAGGGGGCCCGTCCAAACCCCTGATACTGCGTGCCCGTTGTACGTGGCACCCCAGCCGGTGGCCGAGGCATCCGTGAATACCACAGCATGCCTGGATACCTGCTCCAGGGGCACTCCTGCCCGAAGGAACGAAGGATCTGACCACGGGCTGAAGGTCTTGCGGCAGGCCGGTGTAATCTGAACCCGGTGAGTACCGCGTTTCCACGCCCACCTCGGGATTCGACCATGGAGCCAGTGCTGAAGCGGTCTCATATGGAGCAGACCGAGCGGAACTATGGCCGCAGCTGCAGCCATATGCCCCAGGAGCCTCTGAAAGAGTTTCAGTGGGACCGCTGTCCTGCCTGATAAAGTCTTGAGGCAGTTCAGCACCGACTGAGCACGTTCCTGGGTGAGGCGTGCTGTCTGGTTGACCGAATCCAACTCCATGCCGAGAAAAGAGATCCTCTGCACTGGCACGAGTTGCTCTTTTCCCAATTGACCCGAAGGCCCAACTGGCTGAGGTGCCTGAGCACCAGGTCCCTGTGTGCGCACAACAGCTCTCGAGACTGTGCAAGTATGAGCCAGTCGTAGAGGTAGTTGAGAATGCGCACACCCCGTTCTCTCAGGGGAACAAGGGGCCGCCTCTGCGACTTTGGTGAAGACACGAGGCGAAAAGGGACAGCCCGAAGGGCAGGACCTTGTACTGATATGCCCGACCGTCGAACGCGAATCGCAGGAATGGCCTGTGTCGCGGGAGAATCGAAACATGAAAGTACGCGTCCTTCAGGTCGATTGCTGCAAACCAATCTAGGGGACGGACGCATCCAAAAATGCGTTTCTGCGTCAACATCTTGAACGGCATCTTATGAAGTGCACGGTTCAAAACTCGCAGATCCAAGATCGGTCGTAACCCACCGCTTTTCTTGGGCACAATGAAGTAAGGGCTGTAAAACCCCGACCTCATATCGGCTGGAGGGACCGGCTCTATTGCATCCTTCGCCAGTAGGACTGCAATCTCCGCGAGCAAGACAGGGGCATCGACGGCTTTGACTGAAGTGAACCGGATGCCCCTGAACTTGGGGGGACGCCGGGCGAACTGAATCGCATAGCCGAGTCTGATGGTCCGCAGGAGCCACCGGGACGGGCTGGGGAGCGCTAACCAGGCTCCGAGAGACCGCACCAGCGGGGCCAACGGGCCCACCGACATGCCCGCGGTGGGGCAGCGAGGTGGAACACAGGGACCGGCCCCAGGGCCTGTGACGGCAGGGGGCGGGGTCTGGGTGTGTAGTGTAGCACTCACCTGATTTCTCCTCGCGTGGGAGGAGACACAGGAACCCAGCTTGAGGCTTGTGACAGCCCGGCGTTTGACGACTTGACGACTTGAAGCGGGGACTGGAGTGCTACTGCCCTTACCTGGTTCCACGAATGGGCAGGAGGGGTGCTCTTGGGCAACCACCCGCTGCCTGCTGGCGAGAGAGGAGGAGGGAAGCGATCCTGTGATGCACGGATCACCACTCTCCTCCTCTTGAGACCCGGAGATTGAGGAGACCGCTCTTTACTGATGTTTTGGGTACCGCTGGCTGCTGGGCCAGTGGCGGAACAAAATGAACAAAAGATACTCCACCCGGCCCTCCTCCGGGGGAGGGAGTGATGCAGTCACCATCTCCCGATGAGCAGTCTCCTCCATCTCTGGGTCGACCGTCCCAGGGCCTCTTGCACTTGCCGCCAGGTTTGGCGGGGGCCTGGACGGGCTGGGCGTCCTGCCTGCGACCGGCTCCACGACGCTGCCTGGTGAAAGGCTGCTGCGGCTGCGTGGGAGCGGGGGCGGCCGCAGGGGGGCGCCCACGGCGACGAGCAGGCTGAGTGGCTGCAGCCGGAGTGGAAGCAGCAGGTTTCCTCCGGCGCATGATGTGTTTGCCTCAGTCTGCTTCTGGGCTGCCGAGAACTGCTGGGCAAAGCTCTCGACAGCGTCGCCGAAAGGGCCGGTCTGTGACACGGGAGCATTCAGGAACTGTACCTTCTCCTGCTCCTTCATGTCAGCGAGACACAGCCAGAGATGGCGCTCCTGGACATCTCACGACCCAGAGACTGTGCGGTCACCTTCGTCGCTCGTAGCGCGAGGTCCGTCGCAGCACACAGCTCATGTAGAACCGCCAGGTCGTGACCACCCTCGTGCAGGTCTTTCAGTGCTTTGGCCTGGTGGACCTGCAGCAACGCCATAGCGTGGAGGGCGGAAGCCGCCTCCCCACAGGCTCTATAAGCACTGCCAGTTAGACCTGACGAATACTTAGAGGCCCGTGAGGGGAGACACGGATCACCCCGCAGGGTGGAAGCGGCTGTTGGACACAGTTGCATGGCCACAGACCGTTCCACCGAGGGGATGCCCGCATACCCCAAAGCGGCTCCACCATCGAGGGTGGTGAGAGCGGAAGAACTACAAGATGTGTTTCGGGCAGTGAAAGGTGCCCTCCACGATCTTGTCAGCTCCTCATGCACTTCCGGAAAGAATGGCACCGGAGGGGGGCGCTGAGAACCAGCGCCACCCCCACCGAGGAACCACTCGCCCAGCCTCGAAGGATCGGGACACGGTGGCTTTTTAGGATTCCACACGAGCCCGACATTCTCGGCGGCCCGGGAAAGCATAGCCTTCATCTCTGGGTCTGGCACGGACAACGCTACCACACCCGAAGGGGGCAACGCAGCCGGGTCGTCATCCCCGGAGAGAGAGGGCCCGCCCTCCGATGCAGTGATCGACATCTGGTCGTCAGAGGGGGCACCGAAGGAAACGCGTGGCCAGCGCGCTCCTTCAGCAGCTCCACCGGCTGCGGAGTGCTTGAGGGGTGAGGAGCTCCACTTGGGGAAGCCCTCACCGTAATCCTCAAATCACCTCTGACTCCACCGGATCCAGTGTGCACGCCGGATCACGGCAGGCAGAGGGACTCTGCCATGTTTGACATAGCAGAGTCGCACTCCGAGATGGTCATGTCCCCGCAAGAAGAACATGAACCATCCACGAAAGCCACCTCAGCGTGCTGAATGCCCAGACACGTGAGGAAGCGATCGTGACCGTCCTGAGGCGCCAGGAAACGACCACACCCAGAAACGCACGGGTGAAAAGACATCTTTAAAAAGACGCGATCACCCGTGTTGCTCTTTTAGAGAAATTGCTCTTTCAGAGAAATGCTCTTTTAGTGCTGAAGCACGCAGGGGAGCTGGCCACCGCACACTCCTAGTGTGGCTGTCAGCAGGAAGACGATCTTTCTCTCCCGGACACCGTGACCACCGCTGCCGCGCCGTAACGCCCGCACTCGCTCGCAGAACACTCTCTTGGAAGGGAGAGCAGTAGCTTTAACCACTACCGCTCGGCTCCGAAGCGAAAGGATAATTGATGCGGTGCATCAGCTGCCTCTTATGCTCACGCTGTGATCAGCGGCAGCTGGATGCAATAATCGCATGCCAATGTCCATTGGCTCGTTTAGTTACACTCGAAGTGGATTGGTCTCTCTGGCGAGATCCCAATTTCGTCGGTCATCCGACGTGACTCGGAGTGACCGACTGAAAGGGGAACTACCATGATCAAGGCACAGAAATGTAGTAAGGACATTGTTAAAATAGTCACATCAGTGGTCCAACAGTAATTTTATGAAGCTACTAGAATACTTTTTGTGCACAAAGAAAACAAAAACAATGACTTTTTTAAACAATTTCTTCTCTTCCGTGTCAGTCGACGCGTATTCCCGAGAGTATCACAACGTATGCGTGTGGTGCTTCTGACGCAGGAGCCAGAGTTCTGACGTCTTTGCGCACAGAAAGTATTTTTCTGATGTCTTTGCGCACTACCATATTACGATGCATTGTTGGAGAAATGAGTTGGCTAGTTAGCGACAGTTTTCCGAAACCATTCTAGCGGTTCACACCTTCACACTAAGTTGGTTCAACAATATAGGACTGACTGTTGTTAATGATGTCACACGCAGGTGTTGGAGTAATAACTCCAGCTGATTAATTGATTCAAGATAGCAATTAATGTCAGTTTATTGTAATTTAAACAAAACAACAGAAAGCTGCTATTTTTTATTTATTTTTAAAACACACACGTTTACATGTAGTAGGTGATTGATGTACACTTAACTCCCATATATGCGGTTCATTGAGCCAGCAGCTTAAATAAATTCTCTGAAATGCTGAGGACTACTTCACTATTTTTTATCTCTGCATTTTTTGAATGTTTGATTCATTGCTTACAAACTTACGTTAAACTCTGGGGTTTCTTTACACTTTTAAGCACATTTGCACTCTTCAAAAACGGTGCTGATTGTTGACGCTAAAATCTACACATTGAAATTTAAATTTAAATGGAATGACTTATATAGATTGTACTACATGTTAGCCCAATAGCATTATCTACTGTTTGTAAGTGTTATACTAAAAAGAAACTATGCTTCTAACCACAGATCAAGAGCTTTAGTTCCAACCACAACTATACTAACAACAGAACTTGCAAACACGGTTGGCTAACAATGTTTTTTTTTTTTTTTTTCGAAATAGAAAATGCTTTTACAGAGTGAGTTTTTAAATGTTTGAACAACACTGATCAGACCCACACTGATGAGTTGCGAAGTCTCTTAAAGCGCACTGAACATGGGCCTGTCCGGTCCTCATCCTCATGACATGTGAATGAAGCAGCAGGAGGGCCGAGAGATATTCAGCTGTCCTGACCTCTGTGTCTGTCAGCTGACCTCTGCCGTGACACTCTCAAACACAATACATCTGCACCGTCTGCTCATGACAGCCCAACACTGACGACTCCTCCGGACCGCTGGAGATGCCAGCGCGCACGGAAACAGGCTTTTGTCGCTGATGGAGATGGATACTCTGTGACTCTCTTGTTTTGTTGGCCAGCCTGATGGTTTCCTCAGTAGCAGTCTTCATGTCATTTGTATTGTGGAGAGTTCAATTCAAGCATCGCAGTGATTTTACCATGGTTAAGGACTGTTCTAAGGCATAACTCCTTATTTATCCAGTCAGATATTATTATACTGCCAAATGTATAATAAACCAAAAGTAACATATATTAAAGATACATAATTTATTATTGCATATTTATAAAAAAAATCAGTATTAACAAAAAAAAAATATATTGCATATTTATATAAAAAAAATTCAATATTAACAAAAAAAAAATCAGTGTATTGGTTATTTTATTAATAATAATGAAAGACTTCAATAAGTAATTAATAACAATAGGCTTATGTTTTAAAATATAATTAATAATATAAGTCCATTCATTCAATCAAGATATAGGAAAATCCTGAAAGTACAGAATTTAGATGAACTGTATTAATATTATGTTACAATTATGTATTATACTTCTAACTTAATGACATTATAATTAATCAATTATGCTTAAACGCACCACATTAACCCATGAAAAAAATCACAGGTGCATGTCTATCAGCATTTTAAAATGTATTTTTGGATACAGCACATCCCAGTCAGAACTAGCCATGTGTTTTATAAATTTATATTTGTTATTGATAGCTCATATTTACTATATTTACAAATCTTCAAAAGTAAAAGAGCAATGTCATATATATATAAAACTGACAATATTTGTGGACATGATTAACTTATGTTTTTTATTATTTATTATTATTTTTATAATTCTAATTTAATTACACTGTAATCAATAAATTTAGAATTATTTTATGTGTAAACAACCACACTGCAATACTATATTAAACAAGCATAGGTTTGTGTTTATTAGCATTTTAAAATGTTTTTTGGATGCAGCTCATTTCAGGTCAGAATGTGTTATATAAATTTATATTTGTTATTGATATTTAATCACTATCAGAGGCTAATATTGGTTTCCATGGCATCTAATGACAACAAACTTTCAGAATCTCACATCGTCCTTCTTTGTGATTCTCCAGAAAAGGCTCTATAAACTTCATTCACTCAACATCACTAACGCTTGATGGACTGAAACCTGAACAGATTTTCTTTCCTAAGCACCAAAAGAGAAGAAGAGAGCTCTTCTATAGGCAGCATATGGCAAAGCGTGAGGCCAACAGTTGGTTCAGTGAAGATCTACAGAAGCGGACAAAGAGAAGTCCACTGCTCACTGGCATTTTAAACAGGGGGCAGGAACAAGATGTTTTACTGCGCCAGTCTGTTGATGATCGACCACTGAGAGCCACTTTTGTCTGCGCCTCCTTCAGCATTCAGAGGCATGTTTCTAAATGTTTTACACCTCATATAATGCTTTGAATGTGTCCGGCACACTTTGACACTGATGGAGCGTTGCTGAATTTAGAGCGTCTGCTGTTGGTGGGGATTCTTGTAATACTACACTATTAAAATCAACACGAAACAATGTAAAACATCAAAACATTTTGATGTATTTCTGAATGAAACAAGAAATTCAATGAGACAAAATGTAGAACGGGACCTGATTTTGATGAAAAGTTATTAGAGGCAGGTGGTTGAAATTTCTGAAAGGGGGTGAAGCAAACCAATTACAATATTTACAAAATTACAATTTATTTTATTTTTTATACTTTGAAATAACTTGCACTTACAATTTATGCACAATATGCTGGGTATTGACACTGGACAGATAAATTTTGATTTCTTTTTTTAATAAATATGTTTTGTTGATTAGGCCTATTATTATTATTTATTTATTTACGTTTAGTCATTTTATAGGTAGCACTTAAGGTTCAAATTTGTTAACAGTAGTTAGATATTTTTATGTACTTGCAATATATTGTTTCTTAACACACGTGCAGTATGTACACAAGTGCAAATCAGATTTTTTTCACCTGTAAAGTACATTTTTGATCATTGTTTTAATAATCTTTTGTCATGCTTTAAAAAAAGTACAATTATTTTGATGTGTTGACTAACATACTAAAGCATGTGTAAAAGTGTTTGATTGTAAATGAATTGCACCTTCATCATTAACATATAATTACATATTTAAATACACACAAACACACGTTTCAATAAATTACATTAAAATATATTTTAGTTAAATGTTTTTAGTACATTTGACAGTATACTTTAACCATATTCAAAGACAATGGAAGCAAATTCTGAAATTAAATATAAAGCGAGTTAAAAAAGCACTCTAAAATTCAGCTAATTGCATTTAATATAAATTCAAACTATAACAGATTTTCATTTAATTGCAATTAACATGAAATTAAGTGTCCAGAAACATTCAGTTCACACTTATAACGTATATTCTTTTACAGTATATTCTGCAATAAGTGCTCTTTTAAAAGAATGCTAAAGTGTACTTCTTTGTCACAAGGGCATTCATGTTACATTAACTAATGTAAAGCCCTTTATATAGACATTAGCTGAATTATACAAAGTTTATGTTGTTTTGATGTTTGGCACCAGAGTGATATTTTGGTTGTACACACATAAATTCAAGGATCCCAAACTAACACTCACCAAATGAGAAATACAAGTGAAAATGGGATTTTGCAAATACATACATTGTGGATTTATATTCACAAATATCCAAGGTAAAAAGGTGTTGCCATAAAGACTTGGTTTATTTGAATGGCCGTTCTCTGAACCCTAACCTGGAGTCACAAAATTGTGTTTTTGTCTACACTTGAAGACAGGTATTGTCATCTGTCCATAAACACAATGTCTAAAGAGACCGGTGATGACAGAGGACATCTTAACACCAATCCAGCCTCTGTTTTGTGTGAGCATGAGCAAGCGTTACTCAAAGCCTGTCAACGGCCTTATTGCGATGGTTCAAACATGTTTGGATGGGACGTGTGGTTCAAAGAAGGGTCATATACTACAAAAACGTTTTAACCAAGAATTGAGGTTAAAATGCTGAGGTTTAAAACATCTGTTGACAAATCCTCCATTGAACAGGTTTAGCAAGTCTAAAATTTAACACTTCTATTGTCTTTTTTCCCCCTTAGTTTGCAATAATAAATTGTGTCTTATCAATTATATTTTGTTATTGTATGAGATGTAAAGAACTTCTCTTATTTTATGTGTGCAATTATGAGTTAAATTTGCCTGAATTCTGATCTTACTATCAAACTCCAATCCGATCTCATAATAATTTGTACATATTTTACGAGATGTCTAATTCATTGGACAACATTTTTTTGCTAAATTGTACATAATTTACAAGTTCCCCAATTCGTATGAATTCTTATGAATTATCTACACCTAACCCCACCCTTAACCTACCCATCACTGGGGTCTAGACAAATCGTATAAAATTGAGAGGTTGTACAAATTATTATGAATTAGCCACCTCGTAAAATACGTACGAATTGGTAACATTGGTAGTCTTTTCGATTTACGTCTACATATGAAAGTGGCGGAACTGAAATCCGAGAAACAGATCTCGACCTTTGTGACAGACCTTTGACTTTGTGTCTTTGTTTGGTCTAGTGACAGCACCTTTCACTATGGCCCACTTGCACCATCAAGTTTTGTATGTATGACCTTTGACCCCTGACCCTGGTTGACACCTCCACACCCACCCAGGAAATGACCTTACACTGACCCGCCAACATAAAGCTCTGAATTACCCGAGTTAAAGATGGTCGTCATCAGCACAGGCGAGCGATCTGGAGGAGCAGCGGTGGGGGGGCTACGTGGGCTTATTTAAGATAGGCTATTACATGATAATGGGCATTTGAACTAAACGATGAGGGGCTTTAGGGCAGGCAGGGGGCAGGAGATGAGAGCTGAGGCAGAGAAGCACTGGTGGGCCACATTTGATAAATGAAGGGTGAATCAACACCCATCTGTTCCACCTTCTCTAGTGCATCACGCTAGCACATTTGCTTTTTATATTTCCTGCACCATCCCTCTCTTTTATCACTTTTGCTGTGTTCATCACAAACTACACTTTTTCTTTGACTTAAAAAGGTGCATTTTATTATTGTTAAAATACTTTTTCTTTACCAGTATATGCAGAACATTGCTGTTTAAAGGAACACTCCACTTTTTTTGAAAATAGGCTCATTTTACAACTCCCCAAGAGTCAAGCTTTAAATAGAAAAATTATAGAAACTCTTTGGTCATTTTTAAGCAAGATGTTAACGGTCTAATCAGAATCAATGATCTATGCTAAGCTACGCTAAAAGTGCTACCGCCAGACCCGGAGATCGGCTGAATGGATTCAAAAACGGTAAAACTCAACTGTTTAACTCTAGGGAAGTTGTAAAATGAGCCTATTTCCAAAAAAAGTGGACTGTTCCTTTAAGTATCTGACCAGACATGCAGAGAAACAGCGGCTCAACCAATGGCATAAGTTTGGGGAAAGGTGGTCTGTTTGACTGACCAATGGGAGACAAGAGGAGTGGTGAGGAAACTGTTTGTAAACAATCTTTATTTTACAATACTTTTTGGTGATGCTAATAGCGAAGGAATGGCAACACTTCGTCCTAAATTGTCTTTGAGCTTGTTTGACTTTTATTAATGAACAAATTAGAGAACACTGTTGCACGGTATCCAGGTGGCATGCTAATATCATGCGACCTAAACTTCAAAAATATGACTACTGTACTGTACTGTACAGTGCTACCTACTGGTCAGGAGATGGATATTTTTGCTGGTAACTTCTGACAAATTTGACCGAATTTTGGATGAGGGTCATATTGAATTTTATCATAAAAATGCTATATTGTATACATATATAACATTTCACAATGTTGCAATTTTGCTGAGTTAGTTTATTATACAGTAGTATCACTAGAGTCACAAAATATAATTTTTAAATAAAAGTGTTGCCACAGTATTTTTACAACAATAATACTGTCAAAAAAACAAGTTGCATAACCATCGTTTGTCATAGCTTGGTTGCAAAATAAAGATGAGTGCAGGATCTAAACGCAGCTAATTTGTGTTTATTAAATAAGAAGAACTCAAGAACAGAACAACCAACTCACACATGACGAGAACTGACGACAAACAGAAGAAAACACAGGGCTTAAATACACTGACACAAACCAGTCAAACAGGTGCAGACACTAATCAAATTAAAGAGTAACTGAGGTAACAAATTAGTGGCTGGAAAATAGGAACAATGTCAAACAAGAAAAACTACAACAAAACCAAAACAGAACATAACATACATGTGACATTGTTCTATCAAACACATTTTATCAAGAAAATCTTTAGAGTAGCTGATTGGTTCTTCCAAGCCAGAAACACCACCAATCGATCTCTCTTTCCTGTTTCTTGTGTTATTTAAATCCATCTGACCTGGGGTGTGTTTCCTAAAAGCAACTATGGTCGCAAGTTCCGTTGTTATCAATAGAGTTCGAAGGAACTTACAATCATAGTTAGCTAATGATGCTTTTGGGAAACACATCCCTGGTCCAGCTCAGTACTATACACCATGAGAATTGTCATAGCACTCCTCCTCCCCAGCACCACCTGTCTTGATCTGAAAGTTTTTGACAGTTGTCATGACTAAACAGTACTGATGCAAGCAAAACTTTTATCTAATTTTACAAATTTTAAAGCCCACATGAAATCTTGAAGTGAACAATTAATCCATGCAAGTTGGTCTACTGAAAAAAGTTTGTCTTGGTAATCTTTAATCAAAATCTGAACATTTGCTTCTGCTCTGAAATGGCAGTCCTTCTCAGATGACATCAGTTTGACGGCTTGGGCAGAATATTCATAACCACGCCCTCCAACCGATAGTTTGCTACCTGCGAGAGATGGTGAGGAGGTATGCTAAATTAAAACCCTGCTCTCTACTCAATATTCCGTTTCAGTTCGAAATACGTTACAATACTGAAGTTGGCAGCAACTTCTGGTTCACACTGACTTTAATTATGGGAAGTATCAACTTTGCGAAAAGTTCTAATTTAGTTACGTTAATTTTATAAAAACCAAAGAGAGAGAGAAATGTTTTCTAAACTTTGAAACGTCAATATAATTTCAAGCCCAGACCAAACTGCAGTGTTTATTTTGGTTGCAGAATAATGAATTTGCTATTGGATTTCTTTGGCTAAAAAATGGAATCAGGATTTGTCGTAGGCCTGACTTGAACTCTCGCATAAACTCCACAGCTGTTTAGAGCACATGCTAACGCTAAGCTACAGCTCCAACAAACTTGACGTATGAATACATTTCATAGTAATAGCTTGGGAGAAGAAAAGGACATAATCTAAATATGTTTAAACAGCAAAAATACGACCCACTCGTGATCTATGCTTTACAGAGCGGCGTCCCGCACAGTTTGCGTTCTGCCAATCGCACAACCCACGAGCAACATCGGTGAGCCACATCAGCTAGCCATGTGTCATAGGCAGGCACACTATGTCATGGGACTGCGGATGGAATTTTATCCATTTCGACGAGCATGGTTTGACTTTAACCAAAGTGGACATGTGTGTGGAAACAATAATGTTAGGAGCTCTTAATTTCCCCTGGAAACGCCATCAATTATTCATGCTGATGCAGTTGGAGCTACGGCTGGCGTCTTCGCTCCGTGAACCGCTGTTAATTACAACCTACAAGACTGTTACAGTTAATTTCAAGGCAAGCATATTGTCTCTTTGGAGGCTGGTGAGCTGGTCATAAATTATCCTGAAGGTGAAGGAGAACTCGAGGGAAACAGTTATGAAAATTTCATCAATCTCGGCCACACACCACAGCTGGTCCTGTCAGTGGCCGCATTGTGGTGGAGCAGCGCTGGGTGGAGGGTCAAAGCTGGGGAGCGGCGAGGGCCGAGGGGGGCCTGTCACATCCTGCTACTGCTCTCTGTCACAGAGCAAACACACACACTGGCTATTATTGTAGCTCTGGGCAGAGAGCCACATAGGCAATCTTCAGCCTGTCCTACTCTATTAATTTACTTAAAGCGTGCTCTATGGTCGAGACCTCTTCCTTTCATCAGCTTGAGTGAACGAGTGCATGTGTGTGTGTGTGTGTGTCTGTGTGTGTGTGGGAGATCATTACCAGCTTTATTACTCACTTTGTGCCAAATCATACTTCAGCGCAAAGCTTCTGTGTGAGATTATAAATGTCTGTTTGTGGTGATAAAAAAGGTTTTGAAGGTCATGTCAAAGCAACCAGCGGTGAGAGAGAGAGAGAGAGAGTCTAATGGAGATCTTTATATCGCCTGTCAGCTCTGAGATCAGCCTACAAACTGAGACAGGCTGGACATAAAATTATTTTTTTGACAATTTTGTATTGATGCTAAAAGTGGAGAGAAAAGGAAAACATTGGGATCAAGGAATGTTGCAAGCCAGACTCAAACCTGCATTGCCCATATGAACACCAGACTAACACATCAGACCACGGTTCTAGCAACATGTTACATTACAGAAGCACACATCTTTCTTTCTTTCTTTCTTTCTTTCTTTCTTTCTTTCATTTTTTGTTTGTACTTTCCTTTGATCTATTTTTATTCATTCTTATTTTGTTTGTTTTTCAATTCTTTCGTTCATTCTTAAGTTTTTTTTTTAATTTACATTTACATTTAGTTATTTAGCAGATGCTTTTATCCAAAGCGACTTACAAAAGAGGAAAACAGAAGCAATCAAAACCAACAAAAGAGCAACAACATGCAAGCGATATGGCAAGTCTCGGTTAGCCTAACACAGTACACATAGCAAGGTTTTTTTTTTTTTTTTTTAAAGAAAACAAGTAGATAGAACAAAAAAAAGAAACTTTTTTTAAGAAAATAAAAAAGTAGATAGAATAGAAAAAAAGAAAGCTAGTATTAGTTTTTAAAGAAAAAGTAGCAGTTAGAGAATAAATATGCAATTGATAGAGGGTCAAGGGTGTGTGTGCGTGTGTTTTTTAAAATAAAAAGAAGACGGATAGATAAAAATAGAATTAGAATAGAGAATGATAGAGTCAGAGGGTCAAATAAAGATGGAACAGATGTGTTTTTAGCCGTTTCTTGACGATGGCTAAGGATTCAGCTGCTCGGATTGAGTTGGGCAGGTCATTCCACCAGGTGGGAACAATGAATGAAAAAGTCTGTGAAAGTGATTCTGTGCCTTTTTGGGATGGCACAATAATACGCCATTCACTTGCAGAACGCAAGCTTCTAGAGGGCACATAGGTCTGAAGTACTGAATTTAGGTAAAGGGGTGCAGAGCCAAACGTGGTTTTGTAGGCAAACATTAATGCCTTGAATTTTATGCGAGCAGCTATTGGTAGACAGTGCAAATTGATGAACAGAGGTGTGACGTGCGTTCTTTTCGGTTCATTAAAGATTAGTCTTGCAGCGGCATTTTGGATTAATTGTAGAGGTTTCATGAAATTGGCTGGAAGACCTGCCAAGGGAGCTTTGCAATAGTCAAGTCTGGACAGAACAAGAGCTTGAACAAGGAGTTGTGTTGCACGTTCTGAAAGAAAGGGCCTGATTTTCCTAATATTGTATAAAGCAAATCTACAGGACCCGGCAGTTTTAGTAATGTGGTCTGAGAAATTCAGCTTATCATTAATCACAACTCCAAGGTTTCTGGCTGTTTTTGAAGGAGTTATGGTTGATGAGTCTAACTGGAAGGTGAAATTGTGATGAAGTGATGGCTTTGCTGAAACTACATGCAGTTCTGTCTTAGCTAGGTTAAGTTGAAGGTGACGGTCCTTCATCCAGCAAGAAATGTCTGTTAGACATGCTGAGATGCGAGCAGCTATCGTCGGATCATCAGGATGGAATGAGAGGTAGAGTTGAGTGTCATCAGCATAACAGTGATACGAAAAGCTATGTTTCTGAATGACAGAACCTAGTGATGTCATGTAGACAGAGAAGAGAAGTGGTCCAAGAACTGAGCCCTGAGGCACCCCAGTAGCTAGATGTTGCGACTTGGATACCTCATCTCTCCAAGATACATTGAAGGACCTATCTGAGAGGTAAGACTCAAACCACTGGAGTGCGGTTCCTGAGATGTCCTTTCTCAATAGGGTTGACAGGAGGATCTGGTGGTTGACTGTATCAAAAGCAGCGGACAGATCCAGCAAGATAAGTAATGAAGACTTGGAAGCTGCTCTGGCAAGTCTTATGGCTTCAACAAGGCAAGGCAGTTTCGGTCGAATGTCCACTTCTGAAGCCAGATTGGTTGCTGTCCAGGAGGTTGTTCTGTGCGAGAAAGGCAAAGACTTGGTTGAACACAACACGTTCAAGTGTTTTTGCAATGAAAGGTAGAAGGGAAACCGGTCTATAGTTCCCTAAAAGAGTTGGGTTAAGAGTGGGTTTCTTAAGAAGTGGGGTTATACGAGCCTGTTTAAAAGCTGAGGGAAAAACTCCAGTGTGAAGGGATGTGTTTACAATGTGAGTGAGTGCAGGTACAACTGCAGGAGAAATGGCTTGAAGGAGATGAGATGGAATAGGATCACGCGGACAAGTAGTAGGATGACTGGAAAGGATGAGTTTAGAGACTTTTGCCTCAGAGAGTGGAGAGAAGGATGTGAACGAGTGTATGTTTGCTGGTACGATGTGTTTGACAACACATCTTTTAGTTCCCTTTTTGTTGTTGTTTTCTTTTTTTACATTTTCATCTTTTCTGCATTTGTTTGCTCTTACAGACCTTTTCTTTCTTTCTTTCTTTCTTTCTTTCTTTCTTTCTTTTATTCATTTGTAATTTTGTTGGTTCTATCATTATTTCTTCTGTTGTACATTCTTAGTTTTTTCATTAGTTCATTCTTCATCTTTTGTTGTTTTCTATATTTGTTTATTTTGTTTGCTCTGAAAGGTTTTGTTCTTTTGTTAATTCATATTTTCTTATATTCATTCTGTCAGTATATTGTTAATTAATTCTTACATTAATTATGTAGTTAGTTCATTCTGTTGTTTTGTTCTTTTGTGTTTCATTTCTTTTTCTTCATTAATTTTCTTTTATTCTTCTGTTTCTTTTTTATTCTTACGTTTGTTATTACATTTGTTAACAATAGTTTACATGAACTAACAATGAAAATGTAGTGAATTTTCATTGTTTCATCGCCAACCTAAGGGGGCGAAATAGTGTAGTGATGGGTACTCACGTCACAGGTGACGTTATGATTTTTGGATCACGTGTCACTTAAGGTGTGGTTAGGAGTACATCACATAAGAAAGATTGGTGGGATACCTAACTTGTAGAACCTTACTGCATTATCAACACAAGGAAGACACAAGTGTAATAAAATAAATTTTATTAACAAAAGATAGACAAGAGTAATCAACAACTACTAAGTGAATACCATGAATGAAAAAGGAATAAAGTGCATAAGATGCATAAAATGCAAGTGATTATGTTGGATGTTGCTATGTCAGAGCTACGTTATCTGGAAAGATAAACTGTCACTACTCTGAAACAAGTAAGGTGAAGAACCTTATTATGCATCAAACAAATACCTGAAAGATTATTTGTTATCAACTGCAATCAGCTATATAACATCTAATGTCAATTAGAAAAATCATATACTGATAATACACGACAATGCCAAGGTCTCTGGAAGAGGTTTGGATAGGTTATAGTTACGTTCTCTGTGGTTGAGTGAGCAGTCTGGTGGCAGTGACTTCATCCACTGGTTGTGCTGGTCACAGTGCAGTGGGGAAAGGAGCAGGAATCCTTTTCGACAGCCTTGAACATGAAGCGCTGGAGGAGGCTGATCTCCTGGAGCACCAAAGGGTCCTAAAATCTGGAACACGCAGACGTGACCCTGAAGTAGGTGCAGAAGGTCCTTAGCCTGGAACAAGCAAAGGTACCTTGGAGTGAAGGTTTGCTTGCCGGAGCTTAACCTTGTTGCAAATGTCTGTGTGTCTTCTGCCTCTCTGGGCTAGAGACCCAGAATTTGGTTGATCTGCTTTGGTTGATCCGTCTCTCTAGGATGGAGACTCAGGACGTGCTGCATCTGTTGTTGTCTCACTGGACAAAGACTCTGAATGAAGTCTGAACGTAGATTATCTCTTTCCTCGCAGGCTGGAGGCTCAGAACGTGGTCGTATCTGTTGCTGCCTCAAAGCTGGAGACTCAGGACTTGGTATCTGCTATTGTCTCACCCTTGCAGAGCTCAGACTCAGAACGGGTTGTTTCTGTTGCTACCTTCCCTGTAACAGGCCGGAGACTCAGAACTTGTTTATCTGTTAACATCTTTCCCTTTCGGGACTCAGACTCAGAACAGTGTCTGTTACTGTCCCTTCCCTTACGGGCCGGAGACTCAGAACGAGGAGTGTCTTTTGGGAAGGTACCTTTATCCCTTTCCGATGAGGAGGAGATTGCAATCTGGCGCTTCTCCGTTTCCAGGCTGTCATTGGCTATTTCCATCAGAGTGGGGGGACACGGAGTGGCCCACCCTTCTTTCCTCCTGTGGAACTTATTTGCATAGTCCACACACACATTTAGAAAAGTGTCAATAAAGTTTTACCAATGCATCATTCACTTACCAAACCACAACCAGAATACCTTTGGCACTGTTACGAACACATTAAGTCCAAACATGATGGAAGAAGATTGAACTGTCATGCATGCATTCATTTGTCCATTAACAGCTGAGTTTGTGTAAGATGTTGCACTACACATCGCTGTCACTGAGAATACTTATTTCTCTGAATAAGTATAAGATGTGTGTGTTGTAGTTTGCATCAGTTTAAGGTTTGAGAACATAGTTATGAATGGATTTGGATGGAACTCTGTGATCCCTGATTGTTCCACCCACTGTTGCTGTGTCCAGAGGTCCTAAGGAATTTTTTATGGCAGTCACAGGCCAAAACCTGAGGAATCAGTCTGTTGGTGGGTGAAGGGCAGAAACTGCATTTTGACAAATAGGAATTCCTGTCCTTCCCGGGCTTTGTACCAAAGGTCTTCTTCTTGCCCTCTCAGAGGTGTCTGGCTGTTGTCCTGGCATCTTTATCTGATGGCGTTGGACAGTTTACTAATGTTAGTCCACCAAGATCCAATCAAAATGTAGCAAACCTTTGTCCACTATTGTGGTCAGAGAGGGGCCCCGCCATAAACTGGGCCCTGGAATGTGCTGTCCACTACAAAAAAATACTTTTAAAGCATTTCTTAATCTTGTTTTTTATTATTAATCTTAAAATCAAAATTGTATCTATTAATATTACTTAATGCACTTGAGAGAACATAAACTAACAATTTTCTCCATAACATTAACAAAGATTAATAAGTACTGTAACCATTTTTCAAATATTTTTTAATAAATACTGTAACTCAGTTACAGTTAATGTTAGATAATGCATTGAATAACATTAACCTTTTTGTTAAGTGTTACCATTATTTCTTTTATAATTTATTTGTTCATTAATTTGTCTGTATTTTTGTTCATATTACAGTTATTTCTTTTGTTTGTTTTTATGTTTTTTTTTTCTTTCATTTGTTCTTTTATTCATTCTTTCTTTGATTCTTTTGTTTATTCAGTCATTATTTCTATCTTTGGTTCGCTCATACATTCCTCCTTTCATGTGTAAGTTTTCTTTCTTTCTTTTTTTCTTTCTTTCTCCCCCCTCTGCCACCCCTCCCTGCCAACAGCTGTGGCACCCATCCGCAGTCATACATCAGCGCTCGTGCTCATCCTCTCGCTGCAGCCACAGACGGACACTGAGGTGTGCGAGTGGTTGGTCTCGTCAGGTGTGAACACCATCTTCCATCCCTCAATCTGTCAATTAGTGCGGCTGCAGATCAGAGGAGAGGGAGTGTGGGCCTTTGATAGTGGGCAGAACGGCCCGTCACACAAGAGAACGGGGCGGAACAGAGCTGACAAGGCTATTTTTTACTCTTTTGTGAGGGATTTGAACGTTTTAGGATAAGACTGTGGGTAGTGAATATCTTTGAGTTTATTTGAATTTTTAAGCTAACCTGATGACCTAATTACAGCACGTAACCTGTTCTGCTCGTTTCAGACTTCCTGTTTGTCCCGTCATAGTCTAACATGGTGAAGTGTCTCTCAGTAAAAGCTGTCTATAAGGTACCCATGTGTGATGTGTGATTTGGAGAATGACCTTCTGTGTTCGGGGCTCCGTCTGGGTCTTAGCGAAAGCCGTCTCCTCCATAAGACTGGCACGTTTTGGCACCTCGGACAGACGCATAAACAGATGCAGTCTCTGTTAGTAATGACAGGTGATTATATGTGGCAGCAGTGCCAAGGCAATTAAACGGCGGGCTGACGGCACCATTTGGCGCGCTGTTATCCCAGCGTTAAGGCTAATTGTGGCAGCACTTTCACTCCTGCCAGGACACTGCTTCGAACATCGTTAATTTTACACCAATACATGTCGTCTGGAGATGAATGCTGGCTCTCTGAGGGCTCTTCAATTCAGGGTGGGATCAGACACGGTGAAGTAATTACCCAGCGTTTCATGATTATAATCAGTCAAACTGTTCTCTGTGGCAATGTTCCTCTTAGCGTTTCGCTTCTCTCTGAGGCTGCTGCTCAAATTTGCGATGCAGTTTGAAAATATTAGTAAACAATTGAGTTTTGAGGCATCAGTCATGCATGGTGTAAGTGAAAAGTCAGGGTTAAGTTCAAAATTATTTCAAACTGTGTCTCAATAATGTCTAATCGTCAAGATATCATTATATTTTGGTAAATGAAGACCTTTAGCCTTCATTCGGACAGACAGTCGCCCTGAAACGCCATGTGTCACATGTGATGTCCTTCAGATTTTTGAGCCAATTGGATCTAGAACTACCTAAAAATAAATACATAAATAAATAAAAAAATATATATAAAAGTTTTTGTTTACATATGTGTGTGTACTGTGTATATTTATTATGTATATATAAAGACACACACATACAGCACGTTTTGAAAATATTTACATGTATTTACGTGTATATATTTATATTCATATAAATTTTATCATATATAAATATATTTAATATATAAACGTAACATATTTTTCTTAAATATATACATGCAAGTATATGTATATATAGTGCCAAGGCAATTATAATATATATATATATGTGTGTGTGTGTGTGTGTGTGTGTATTATTAATAGTTAAATTAAATTATATTTTTTTTATTATGTGTATTGTGTTGACTAACATACTAAAGCACATGAAAAGTACTTGATCATAATTTTGACATTAGCATGTTTTTCAATATTACATTTAAAGTTAAAATATTTTAAATGTACTAAATTGGAACTAGTCATTATAAACGTGTAATTACAAATATATTTGAATACATGACATACAAGTTTCAAGACACATTACATTAAAGTAAATTCCAGTTTTGCTATAAATCTTTTTATTTTTTTAATGTCCTACATTAGGCAGTACACTTTAACCATATTTCATATGAAATTACATCTTTAAGATGTACTTAACTGGGTCACAAAAACACTCTAAACTGAAGCTAACTGCAGTTAATATGCATTTTAAGTGTATGAAAATGTAAAAGTGTATGTAAAATGCAGTTGTGTATGAAAACATTACATTCAGTTCACACTTAAGTATATTTTTCAGAATATACTTATATACTTATAAGTGGATACTTCTGTAAAGTATGCTAAAGTGAACTACTATTTTCAAAAGCTAGTTAGCTACAGCTAGCTGTAACATGTCAGTGCATTAGAGAAAATATCGAACCAAGTGGTATTCATTTAAACACATTTTTACACATTTTTTATGTAAACGATAAATTTTAAATCATAACACAATACATATGTTGTTCAAAATCAAGTATTTAAAAACTGTGCTAGAAAGTGCAAAACTGTACAACTGCAGCATGCAAATAGTTAATGTGTTGAACTTCATCTATGGCTATTCTGCCAGAACATCTGTATGAATTTGATACTACATACATCCATTTAAAAAAAAAAGAAAAAAAAAAGATTTGACAATCATTGACAATCATACAATTTTTAGGAGTGACTTAAGTGTCCAAATATTTGTACATCACAGACTGAATAGTCAGCTGTTGAAATGTAATCATGCAGGCCTAAATATACATGACAGAACTGATTTATTTAAAAGCACTTAAGCTGGCGTTGTAGTGCAGTTGTAGTAGTCATCTTCAGTCCGCTTTGCCAGATTACAGTAAAGCACCTCCGCCGGTGTAATGAGCTCTTGAGCCCGTCAGCACCAAATGTTTAAATGGCTCTTGCTCGGACCACTGACCTGCCCAACACATGATCTCATTGGCCGTCACAGAATGCAGCACGCTGTTATTCTTTAATTACTGAGGCCTTAGCTGTGAACAGCCTCCACTAACGACTTTTAATCAACCAGGATTTGACACAGAATGATGGTCCAGTGTGTAATTTCACAGCCGTGTACTTGCAACCCCTCGCAGGCAGATTTTATCCAGAGCTTTAGACTACATGTGTCGGCGGAATTCAATTTGGATCGGAAACAATAATGCGATTAGGAAGCTATGTGACCCAGGGCGTTTAACTATGGCTACTTTTGGCCCTGTGGACATAGAAACTCCTTTGAAACATACTCTCACTTGTTTTGCTTGTCTGCCAGCCGTGTATATAAATGTTTCACAGGAGAACCCTATCATTTTTGTCTTTTTTTCTGGTCTTACAAATGTCTACAATGTGTGTTGATGTGTCAAAGTGGAAATGACTTGAATGAAACAAAATGGCTGCCTTCTTTGTCTTGCTAATGCTAATTTCCTTCCTAGCATTATAAAAGTCTTTTATTGATTAATCAAAGGTTTTTCACCAACAAAAAACTTTCGGTTCTTCTCTATAGAGTAAGTGTCATATAAATGTGAATGAACTGTGTTTATTGCAGTACAGCGCTGGTTGTGTTTGCATTGGCAGGGGAGAAGGGTGTCAGATGGACTGTAATTAGGAGTCAGTGAACAGACTGTCCTCTCGCTGGGCTCGGTACATTTGATGCTGTCGGGACACAGTGCTGTCAGTTTGGCCAAATCCAACAAATTTTAAATATTGGGTCAAAGACACTTCCTGTGAGCTTCCTTTAATCTGCCTGCACATGCATGCCAAAGTCATTAACACACACTTTAACAGTTCCAAGTGAGCATATGATTTTAGGGAAATATGGCATGTTTGCGTAGTATGAATATCTGATGTTTTGAGGCACAGTTTGAGGGCAATTATAACATGCTACATTTCTTCAATCACAAGTGATGACACCTATTCATACACACACACACACACACACACACACACACATATATATATATATATATATATATATATATTCCTATTCATGTCCTATATATCTATATATCCTGCTCTTAATTTTTCATGGCTTTGAAACTTGTTTCTGTTTTATCTCAGCTAAGGTTGTTGGTTAACCAAGATTTAACCAATATTTTATGATGATTGTGTGGTAGTAAAAACTATTCAGTAATATCAATAGTACTGTGAGTTAATATAATGGTACATTTGATTTTCTGAGTTATAAATGAAAATGTTAAAATATTTCAGCACAGCCCAGAATTCATTTTTGGATCCTAAATGTTGTAAATAAAATGTAAATAACTTTGGTCACAGATAATTTTAATTTAATTCAAGTACAATATAGCCCTACGATTACAGTAAAAATTGCCATGGCTGCTCTATTTGTCATGGACATAACAAACTCACAATACACCATTACGGCATTTACAGTACTTCCATAATAGAGTTGACTTAGAGCCAAACGCAATACAAAGCAGCTGAACAATTGCGTTGTATTGGGTAATCATTCTGCGGTTAAAAATATAATTTACAGGGCTGTAAGTTCTCCCACCATTGACAATCACATTTGTTTTTATGCATCCAATGTTAAAGGTCTCATGTCTTCAAAATATTTACATCTCATGCAAACAGATGAAAAATGAATTCACCATATTTAATCTCGCAGAAAATAAACCATAAAATAATTTTCTGCAGTTTATCTTTTTGTCTTTATTTCATTTATTTATTTTTAATTTAAAGGTTTTTCATGAAAATATTTTGTCAAAAGTACTTAGTAAATAAAATGACATAATGCCATAATTCTTTCTAACTCTATAGACATTACAGTCATTAACACTGAAAATCACTGCACTAAATATAGATCTGACTGTACTGTCATACAAAGTCAATTTCTTAAATCAGTCTAGACAGATTTCATTCTTCATGTGAGTCTTTCACGTCACAGAAGCCAACTGATCGCCATTTACATTTCTCTACATCCCACGTTTGATATGAAACACTCAAACTGATGTGCCTGAACTGCTGTCATACATCTGCCCCATCTTCATGTGTAAAGATAATATGACAGCTGTTTCAGAGGATAAAATGAAGGCAGCTATTAAAGGGTGTTAAACAGTGAGAGATTTCATGATGGAGGAGTCTAAACTTCCTGAATCCTCTTATATCTGAGACACTCAAAGAAAAAGAGGGGCTGTCAAAGAAAGCAAGATACATTGTTGCTGTTGAATGCTCCATATTAAAAAAAAAAAAAAAAAGAAAAAAATTGACCTTTTTTCAGTTTCTTTGTAGTTGATTTGTTAGAACAGTTCACCAACAATTGAAAATTTTGTCATTATTTAATCACCCTCATACAGCTTTAAGCCTGTTCTTTGGAACACAAAAGCATAATTTGGAGAAATCTTTACACCAGTCTTACAACAGTATTATAGTATGTTCCTTTATATTAATTGTATGTCTTCTGAAGACTTGAAATATAGTTCATATGAAATAACCTTTTGTTTTTTCTCCCCTTCGAGAGCAATTGACATCCAACACCTTTGTGAAATAACACTCCTGAGGAGAGATTTTTGAGCTTATTGGAATAAAATTGGAATAAAAGAAACAAAGATATGACAAGCGACTTTCCATAACGCTGGTTAATGTGTTAATACAGAAATGCAGCAGGGGCTGTAAACACTGTAATTATAGTGAAGTTAGTAAGTTAATTAGCGAACGTTAAGGAGCCCCACTGGAGAGGGACGTAATAGAGTAATAAAATGGTTCCCCATTACCTTACCTGATGATTATGAGCTTTTATACACATCTGCACAGTGTAATTAAATCTAGATCCAACAGCACAATATGCATAATGTAAAATCTGAATACTGCTATAAAAGTTCAACAAGGACAACAACTACATAACAGTATAATAACAGCATTAACCACTAGGCCAAACGACTACTTATTTGCTTTGGTTTACTTGACATAGCATTAAAGGTTTTTTCGAGGGGAAAGGTGCCTAAAGGCCCCGATATACTTCAAACGAAATTGAAGAACGAACTGATATGACGTCCTTTCGAACAAAATCAGGCCGAAACGAAGTTCGTTTTGAGTTCGTTTCGGCAGTTTGAAACAGCTCACCAACGCGAAGTTTCTGGGGGAGTTCATTTTGGCTCCTAAACACCTTTGAGCTACCATTGGTCCGTGGCGATTATGCAATCGCTGGGTGTGTTCTGGAGCTCCACCTTCTTTGACATGGGATTTTTTTTCCCTGGTTCGTTTCTCATTCAACGGAGGTCAGGCAGGAGAACAACATCTTCAAGTCACCAGCAACATAAATACACTGTGTCGAATAACTGAGCTGCCACAAATACAGGTGCATCTCAATAAATTAGAATGTTGTGGAAAAGTTCATTTATTTCAGTAATTCAACTCAAATTGTGAAACTCGTGTATTAAATAAATTCAGTGCACACAGACTGAAGTAGTTTAAGTCTTTGGTTCTTTTAATTGTGATGATTTTGGCTTACATTTAACAAAAACCCGCCAATTCACTATCTCAACAAATTAGAATATGGTGACAAGCCAATCAGCTAATCAACTCAAAACACCTGCAAAGGTTTCCTGAGCCTTCAAAATGGTCTCTCAGTTTGGTTCACTAGGCTACACAATCATGGGGAAGACTGCTGATCTGACAGTTGCCCAGAAGACAATCATTGACACCCTTCACAAGGAGGGTAAGCCACAAACATTCAGTGCCAAAGAAGCTGGCTGTTCACAGAGTGCTGTATCCAAGCATGTTAACAGAAAGTTGAGTGGAAGAAAAAGATGCACAACCAACCGAGAGAACCGCAGCCTTATGAGGATTGTCAAGCAAAATCGATTCAAGAATTTGGGTGAACTTCACAAGGAATGGACTGAGGCTTGGGTCAAGGCATCAAGAGCCACCACACACAGACGTGTCAAGGAATTTGGCTACAGTTGTCGTATTCCTCTTGTTAAGCCACTCCAGAACCACAGACAACGTCAGAGGCGTCTTACCTGGGCTAAGGAGAAGAAGAACTGGACTGTTGCCCAGTGGTCCAAAGTCCTCTTTTCAGATTAGAGCAAGTTTTGTATTTCATTTGGAAACCAAGGTCCTAGAGTCTGGAGGAAGGGTGGAGAAGCTCATAGCCCAAGTTGCTTGAAGTCCAGTGTTAAGTTTCCACAGTCTGTGATGATTTGGGGTGCAATGTCATCTGCTGGTGTTGGTCCATTGTGTTTTTTGAAAACCAAAGTCACTGCACCCGTTTACTAAGAAATTTTGGAGCACTTCATGCTTCCTTCTGCTGACCAGCTTTTTAAAGATGCTGATTTCATTTTCCAGCAGGATTTGGCACCTGCCCACACTGCCAAAAGCACCAAAAGTTGGTTAAATGACCATGGTGTTGGTGTGCTTGACTGGCCAGCAAACTCACCAGACCTGAACCTCATAGAGAATCTATGGGGTATTGTCAAGAGGAAAATGAGAAACAAGAGACCAAAAAATGCAGATGAGCTGAAGGTCACTGTCAAAGAATCCTGGGCTTCCATACCACCTCAGCAGTGCCACAAACTGATCACTTCCATGCCACGCCGAATTGAGGCAGTAATTCAATCAAAAGGAGCCCCTACCAAGTATTGAGTACATATACAGTAAATGAACATACTTTCCAGAAGGCCAACAATTCACTAAAATGTTGTTTTTTATTGGTCTTATGAAGTATTCTAATTTGTTGAGATAGTGAATTGGTGGGTTTTTGTTAAATGTGAGCCAAAATCATCACAATTAAAAGAACCAAAGACTTAAACCACTTCAGTCTGTGTGCATTGAATTTATTTAATATACGAGTTTCACAATTTGAGTTGAATTACTGAAATAAATGAACTTTTCCACGACATTCTAATTTATTGAGATGCACCTGTATATCAGGACCTGTACGATCGCGCGTGGAGAGACTTTAAAGATTCAGAGAAAGCATTTAATTTCTAGAAAGAAATTGCAACGAAGCTTGGTGTGGACGACCCAGAGTTATGCAAAAAGCGACGTAGAGAAACATCAGATGCAAGTTTTCCAAAGCCATGAAAAGAATTAAAGGAAAGAGTAAAGATATAAGGTAGCAAGTACCAAATACATGTGTTTCGAATAAAAGTTACACCATACTGCTGCTGCTGCAGCTGTTGTTGTTCTTTCAATAAGTGAATTTAAAAGGTACACAATAAATGAAATGCCAAAAGAACATACAATAATAAACCTTTGTTTTTATCAAATCATCAAATCATGACACCACATAAAATATAAAAAGGTGTAATAATTTATCCAGTTTAGTAAAATACCTAGATACACCTTCATTGCATCGCTGTTGTGTTTAGGGCAGACGTGCGAGCGTTGCGACACGTTTACATTAATCTACACCCCGCCTCCAGGGTGTTGGAATGTTCAAAAACAGTATACCGTCACTCAGCCTTTTTGAACTTCTTTTTGCCCCCAAACGGAGAACTAAAACGTACTTCGTTTGAAGTATATCGGGGCCTTAAGACATCAACTAATCACCGGCATGCCTCTGGGTTCGGTGCTTGGCCCTTTTCTATTCTCAATACACACAACTTCACTGGGCCCAAACATAAAGGAAAATGGTTTCTCCTATTCGTGAAGATCATAATCACCTCTGCCTGCCATTCCAGCATGATAACAATGGTTGATGTGACATTAGTTTTTCAGACTCATAGGTTTTCATATTTTTCAAATAACCCATGAACCAAACCAACCAGCCCAGAGATGAATCACATCATGAGATATTATGAAAGACATAGTATTATAAAAATGACACTGACATATCTAGCTTCTACAGAAGCATATATCATCATTTCCACAATCTTAGGTTTATACTTCATAGCTAAAAATCAATTTCTCCATGGAGAAACTGAATGAAATTTTTACTTCCGCAACCCTACTGGTGTGCTCTGTTACTGTCAGAGTTCTCTATATTCTGCTTTCGCAGGATAACCTTTTAGACCTTTTGATATTACACATGTCTGGAGTTTGCAAAACACAAGCCTTTACTCTTTTATTGAAATGATGGCTATTACATCCATTCAACTGAGGTCAGACACTCACCATTATTGAATGAAGTTTGATTCTTCCCCAATGAGAATCCAATGGCATTGATCACTCTGTAATATGAGCTCATTAGCACACTAACTCAGGATCACTGTGTTTGGGAAACGAAGAAGCTGCTCATCTTGACCTTAGCTAACGTCTCCAATCGATTAACTCAGACTGGGAAAATAAGCCGCGGAGAGGTGAACACTGCTTTGCCTGAAACATGATTACAGTACTTTGGCCTCTTGGTTTTTAGCATTAGAGTAGAGTAACTTAATTAGCGCTTACTGATAGTATTAATAATGACTTGGGGCGACTGATTTACATTGATTCTTGTTGCGTGTTTCAAGAGCCGTATGGCACCACACACATGATGTGTTTAAATTATATGAAAGTGCATGCTAAATTACTGTACTTGGAGATGATGGGAGGTAATATTGTTAATGACTTGGGTAAAAGATTCGATTAGATTCTTTAGGCATTTCAATTGAGTGTTATAGACCCTAGTCAGGTATGTCTATTGCTGAATCTAGAGTAGGTAAATCAAAATATAGCTGCTTTTTATAGCTGCTGAAGGTAAATGGTTTTGTAAGTATTAAGGTGATCATTAGCGTTAGCTTAATTGTTATACCTCACATGTCTTATTACGGTTCTTTGGCTTCAGTTTGAATTGTGAAATTGGGGAGAGGGGTAGGGTAAGTTGTGCCAGTAGGTAAGCCATGTCACTCCCTGAATCTAACAAATTGTGCACAATGATTGTCATATGGCCATATTTTTAAAAATGGCCCATTATAAACATCTGCCTGTGATTGGTAAAAAAAATAAATAAATAAAAATACAAAAAAAAAAAAAAAAAAATGGTAGCTTTGGTGTAAAGTGTGTCAGCACTGCAAAATTCTTTCACTGCAATCAAATATCTAGAATAGTAAACCGTTTCTCAGCAAATAAATTAGTTGATAGTAGACATCTTGAAATAATTAGACTTTGTGATTTTACCTCTATTTTTTGCATTTTGCCTAAGAGACAACTTGAATAAAAACATAATAGTAAAAAAAAATCCTCTAAATCGTCCATGTTGCAATTATAAAAACCATCTTTTTTTTTTTTTTTTCTTGAACCTCAGCTGTATACTCTAAACGACTGTTGACACCATGGAGCAGCATCTAATATAAATGGTTAATGGGTTGTGATGACCAACTACATGGTTGAAAGACCATGTAATCTCTCTTCAATTACGGAAAAGCACACACAGCTTTCTCTCTCTCTCTCTCTCTCTCTCTCTCTCTCTCTCTCTCTCTCTCTCTTCCAGCTGACACTGAAGAGCTGTGATGTGTAAAAATGGAGATCTGTGGAAGAGAGACTCTTGGAGGCGCTAGGCATCTGTCTGGTTATTTGTGTTTTAGCACCATGTGTCAGTTTAAACCCCTCCAACACACAACAAACACACCTCTCAGATACTTTAGCTTAATTAGTGCTAAGGCAAGTATCATTATTGCTAACCTCTGACCTTTAGTATTAAAATTTGGCATGTAACTCATGTTGCACCATTTGTGCTTGGATATGATAGTTAAATCATGCAGCTTGTTGTGGAGAGATGTGCCATTACTTTTCTAAGTGGTCTTAATTACAATTTTGCCTGACAGATGGCAAAATGGGTGAAAGAAATCATATAGACTTGATGGATTAGACTGTGGAAAAGAAGTGTACTTAAATGTATTGAACGTGCACTTTTAGCATACTTCAGATCTTAAAAGTAAGGCCACTTAAGTGTGCATAAAGTGAAAACACTTCAGTATGCATTTATTACTTCCTAACTTACTTTTGATATTAATCTCCTGGTCTTTGTTTGAAACATTAAGGGAACATCTGCAAGATGTAAAAAGCCCCCATTGTCTAAAATTAGGCCCCCAAGCTTAAGAAAAAAGAAACATTGATGCTTTAGGCCTGTTTTGATAAGGACTATCAGTTTTTGACTTGCTTTTCATATTGATTTGATTAAGGGGATTATTTAGTTTAATGAGTTTTCTGCTTGAGTGCTCTGAGAGATGAGGAATCCACTCACTGTCTTTCACTCTCTTCAGCTGATAGGATTGAACATTTCAAGCACACTTCACACAATCAACGTAATCTCTATCAAACAGTACTAGAACACACACATACACATACACATACACATACGCACACGCACACGCACACGCACACACACACACACACACACACACTTGTTTCGCTATCCTTGTGGGGATTTCCTTAGGCATAATGGTTTTTCTACTGTACAGACCATATATTCTATTGCCCTACACCAACCCTACACGTAAACTTAGCCCTCACAGGAGACTTTCAGCATTTTTACTTTCTCAAAAAAAAAAAAAAAAAACTCATTCTGTATAATATATAAGCTTTTGTACCCCTGGGGACTTCAATTTAGGTCCCCACCATGACACAAGTCCCCATGAGTCTGTGTGTATTCAGGTTTAAGTCCCCACCAGAATATATAAACCAAACCCCACACACACACACACACACACACACACACACACACACAAAACAAATAATAAAATTCAGTATCAATTAACCAGAAATTTTGTAATATTTTTCCTCAAATCTAATAATTTAATTTAAAATGTAATTCACACAGAAAATAATTAGGTTAATCTTTACTAAGGTAAACATGTTTTACATTTCTGTATTAAATGTATTTTAAAATTAATTTGCTGGTAAATTATGTTTATGATGAGATCATAAAAAAAATAAAAAATAAAAATGCATTAAAGACCAGGAAGAAATATTTCTCAAAAAGTAGTTTTGTTTTAAAATAAAAACTGAAAAACTTTTGTTCTACCTTCTTTACTGTCTGTCCATCCATCCATCTATCCATCCATATCTATCTGTCCACCTGCTCATCCGTCTATCTTTTAGTCCGTCCATATCTATCTGTCGGTCCAACTGTCTAGCTACTGTCTGTCTGTCTGTTTGTCCATTCATCCATCCATCCATATCTGTCTGTGGGCTCGTTTATCTGTTTATATCTGTCTGTCCACCCGTCCGTCCACCAACCCATCCATATCTGTCCGCTTGTTCATCCATCCATCCATATTTATCTGTCCATCCATCCATATACATGTGTCTGTCTATCCATCTGTCTACATCTATCTATCTCTCTGCCATCTGTCCATCTCTCCGTCCATATCTATCTGTCTGTCGGTTGTCCATCTCTCTGTATCATCTCTCTGTATCATCTATCTATCTATCTATCTATCTATCCATCCATCCATCCATCCATCCATCCATCCATCCATCCATCCATCCATGTCCTTCTGTCTATATGTCCATCTATATCTATCTGTCTGTTCATCCATCCTTCTGTCTTTTTAACATTCTCTCTATCATTCTCTGTTCTATTTACAAGTCTTTTTTTTGTCAAATACGTTTAATTGAAAGACAAGGATACTGAAGATGGATTTGCAATCTTACATATTTCGTCTCTATTACATGTACAAAGACACAAGTCTTTTTTAACAACATATTAAACCGATGGTAATATAAAGAACAGAATTTGACCTCATCATTTTGGACATCTTTAAATGTCATTGACCCTTTAATTCTGTTCTGTCATAACGATTACGGTCAAGCGGATAAACAAGCTCTAATTGCTTATAAAGAGATTTCTAAGGTCATGCGTGAAGGTTGCATATTTTGCATCTGTCTAAATACAGCACACTGTACTGTGCCTGACCCATCCAGGGCGATGCTGTTTTTACTGTACCTCCCTTGGGCCAGCAGAAGCAAGCAGACTGACTAATGCTTTTATTAGCTTTCAGACCACCAGCACAAATGATGACCGATCTAATCTCATCAGCTCGTTTAAGAGTATGAGAAATGAGACGTTTGCAGGTATATACAAAGTCCTAATGTCAGTGTTCCAGGCCTTACGTCGCCTCTGGGCTTTTCCCGCCCTGGAAAGAATGATGTGAATATTATTCCTCTCTGAGTGGCATTAGAAGCCCACATCGTTTCTCCGACAACTTTATGAAAGCAGAAGGGGTCGTGGCTCATATTCAGCGATGATTGACAATTATGGCCACATAATTCTCCTCATGTCAGTTGTGCACGCCGGCCCCCTTTCTCTCCATCGGAGTGACACGTCCCTTAGATAGAGGAGGATAAATATGTCATAAATCAAGCCAAAGGCTTACGGGCCCCCACTGGGATAATCTGCCATGATGCACCAGTCTAGTATTCATCATTAGATTGGGAACTAGAAAAAGGTCACGGTATCAGGTAATTTCCTCTCCCTCTTCTCTCTCTCGCTCAAACCGCGGACACACGGAGCGCCAAACGCCTGCTCATCTCAGCCAATAAGAGTGCATTAAGATGAGATCTCCGTATCATTTCCCCCTGCCCCCTACCATATTCACAGATAACCGCATTTCACATCGCTTGTTCCTTTTTTTTTCATCCGTTTCCCTTTGTGTCTGTCAACCGTTGATTTATTAGCATCTCCTAGCGCCGTGCCGCTAGCTTAAGTTCGGTTAGCATCGGCGGTCCTGTCAGCTGTTGAGTTAATTACCGCTCTTAATGAAGGACTGCTGCTTGGGTGGACATGACATTTGAGGCGTGTCGTCAGAGGAAAACAAACAAATGGAAAAATTTCATTAGCGCAAAGTGACAGCTTCTTTTTTTTTCTAGTCGCTCAGACCGAAGCACACTCTTATGCATATAATGAACCGCTCTGGTGATTTTTTTTTTTTTTTGTTGAGTACTACCAGGCTCACTTCTTAAGAGTCAACAGTAATGATAAGAAAGCGACTCGCGCTGCGCGTGTTACGGCAAACACATCAATTATTCATCTTTGTTAGCCTTATTATCTTTCCGGCGCCGTCGTTAAGCGCCACGCCGTATCTGTCGGGGGATAATGATCAATGCTTCTTGAAGACCGGGAATGAAGTAAGGTGTGTGACAGCACTGATTATATTTACACGGCTCTTCCCTAAATATAGTCTTGCTGCGGTCCTGCTAGCGCTGCTGTTGAGGCGTCGGTTCATGAGGTGACAGCAGTGCTAGCGTAATGAGAGAGCTGTTGTATCTGGGGCTCGTGGGAAGGCCTATAAGCTTCGTGTGGGTTTGTTAAGTACACATTTGTAGTGTGACTGGCTCAAATGATGACACGCACCAACAGAAACAATGAAACCAGAAGAATATCCATAGAAGAGAACTCCCTACAGGTGACAACATTAATTTAATTAAAATCGACTAATGGTTAGCTTGCAAGGGTAAAAGCTGAGTGCCCGAAGTTCCACTTCAAGCATAGTAAAATCACAGCCTCTTGTGCTTTATTGGTTTTATGAAAAAGCAGAAATATTAGTATGACAAAAATCACCAATGGACTCTTTTCACATTTCCGGGGGCCTCAGATTTCAGTACAAAGTAATAAAACACAAAGTACAGAGTTATAAACATAGACATTTATTTAATAAATAAATATATATATATATAAGAAACTGGGGGAATTCCTCATCACAGTCTGTTAAAAAGGTCAGTGATCAGTAAATTATAATTCAATGAATTACATCTGTTAGAATTAATAAAGAATATTTCCAGCAAGAAATATAATTCATTAGTAGAAATATAGTTCACTGCAGGCTGTGTACATTTGAAAGTCTACAGTCAGAACAATCACACAATCAATCAATAAATCAATCAATCAATAAATAGTAAACAGAATTGGTGAATCTTAAAAATAAAATAAAATATGCACTATCAACAAAAATGATAGTCTCACTTAGCCAGACCTTCAGACTGACAGCTGAAGGTCTGGAATCCATGGCAGCTTTTATTGGCCAAGTCTCGCCCATGATGACGTTTGACCGATATGTCAAACAAGCAATCACAGTTCGTTTCGTTCAGCTTCACGTTTCAGGGTGTGGAAATATCGCCACAATAACAGACCAGTGTGTAAAACTCTCGGACGTATTTTAAAGATTCTATACAGCGAACTTGAAATATTTGACATACTTTTGAAAATCCAGGGTTTGGTTAATCCTGATAAATGCTCATCGTCACAGTTGTAAACACAGCGTCTTTCTTCTTTCGTGAGGGGGTTTAATGGTAGAACGTTAGAACGTTAAAGAACGCGACACACACGTCTCCCGGAAATCCTGTATAATTCAATCAATCCAATGACGACTTCGAAACTTCTGAAGTGTTTTCACTTTTGTGTGCCATATGCATCAGACGTTCAGCTAGCGGCCCGTGGGTGTGACGTCTGAGGCTGAGACTACAAAAATGACAAATAATAAAGATTATTTACAGCAAGTAATATAGTTCATTAACCTAACTGTTGGCTGTTTACAGTTGATACAGTCACAACAATCTATTAAATAAAATAATAATCAAAAAATAGAAGAGAATTGGTGAATTTGGTAAAATAAAATGTGCATTATCAATTACCAAGGCTGTTGGTATGGAATTGATCTTGGAAATTAAACTGAAATGACCTCTTCTGCCAATTAGCCTAAATGGCCCAGCGCCTGGTCGATATATCTGTCTGCCACTCACTTTATAGTCATTCTAGTGATTTTAAGCAAGGAAATTAAATGCTATTAACCTCAGTAAGTCTCTGAAAGTTGTTTACACAAAGTACCAAGTGTGCTACTCAAAGGCTTATTTGAACTCGACAAGTTTTAATTTTCCCTCTTATTTTCTGGGTCTTCCGCCAGTCGACAGACTCCATAGATGTTCATTTGTTTTGCCTCGTTCTCCCGCCTTTCATTTCCCCATTTCCGTAATTCTTTTATTTTTCGATTTTCTTTATTTCTTGTCTGGCTAAATCACATCACCCCTCCCCTTCCTCCACTTTGATAAATAATTTGCGGTGATGCGCGGAGCCGTCAGTCATGTGGGCTAGCGTGGCGTGGGCTCTGCCGTGATGTGATAACCGCTCGCATCTCTTGGCTGCGGCATGGAGATTTATTGAGCCGCGATAAGTGAAGAGCTAGCCATCACGCTCAGCCAAATAGACTCCCCTATGCGTTTATTCTTATTGCGACGAGAGATGCAAAATGTCTCCCCAGAGGGCCCGACGGCTGCCAAAGAGGCCTGGCAGGCTGTACGTGTCATTACTTTCTATTAGATAAAGAAGGAAATGCGGCTCGCTGGGACTTGGGCGATGATGGCAGTCGTTTGTATGAGTGACAGAGCATCACTCACCGGCAGACCCGAAGACGACTGCCAGACGCTGCGTCCTGTCTTGTGCTGTCATATTTTTCTCCCCTGTTTAAGATGTTTTTGTCTTCGTAGAGTTTTGAAGTCATTAAGGAGCTGCGAGCTCTCGGGCTGTTGTTGTCCTATCGGAGGATATCAGAGGAACTGGCTTCGGGACAGACCACTGAGGCCTCAGCAAATGCAATATTACACACTGAGTTCTAATAAGCACATGATAAATGGAGAATTATAATACCTATATTCAGACAATCAATCTGACACATGCATAAACATTTTCCAATAATAGTTTCACAAAAAATACCAAGGATAGTTTCGGTTCTTGATGTGGATCAGTCGACATTTGAGATAAAAGACACAAATGTACAAAATATCGTTACAATCTTAATATGCAGTGCGTATTTGTCTCATTAGTATTTGTTGGTATTTATACATAACGAATACAAGCACAAATGAAAATGAAATTAAAACTAAATACCGTAAATAATAATAAAAATGTATTACAGTTGTATACAAAAAATTATATATTTCATAAAATAATACAATTTATACATCAGCTATAATTCTTTTGTTGTTTAGTTTAACTTGAAGTACTAAAGACAACTAAATAAACTAAAAAATAATAAAGATGGAAAAAAACCTACTTAAACATAAAAAAAACTAATAAAAATAAAAATTATAAAAACACAACAGCACTATTAAAAATACATACAAATATTAAAATAAAACAATACTAAAATTTATAGTATATTACTGCAAACAGCAATAGGCTGTTCCTGAGCTTACATGTGAGACACTGTATCGTTTAATGGATTTAATTAATAAAACATTTTTTTTTACGTATGTAATTTAGTATTACCATTAGTGTCACCAAAGAGAACTGCATTTTTTTTTTTTTTAATAGTACAAAATGTTTTCAAACATGGACATGTGCATAATAAGCTGGAATAGGAGAAAATATTTTAACATCTGAAAGAAAAGTACACAATAATGATTTTTTTTTTTTTTTTTTTTTTTTTAACAGCTGTGCTCTTTTGTAAAATATGATCATGGCTCAAGTCGTACCTTATTGATTAAATAGGACTGTTAACTTTAACTGCATATCTGAAAGTTCTATTAGTTTTGAAACTGTTTAGGTTCTTATTGATCAAATTATGAGTATTTTGATTACATGCACCATCAGAGACCCCCGCAGTGATTGGACAAGGTCTTTTAAGACTATATTTTCCATTTCACCTTCTCCTAATATGTGCGGTTGTTTCTGCTCATCCACCCTGAGCATGTCAAATCCCTTCTCATCAAATATTCACACCACCAACGTCTGTAATGATTTCCTGTCGCTTTGTATCTTTTGCATTCTGTGATTTCCCTTCTTTCTCCTCTGTGTCACATTCGACTGAGGTCAGCTAGTGTGATACACAGATGGGTTTTAGATCTTTGCTACCATGGTAAAGAAAATGTTCTCAAAGTGTTGTATAGATGCAGCGATTGAGTATATGCATGTTAGGTGGATGAAATTATTGATTTTAAAAAGGCAATGAATTTGCGGCAGCTGTATGTAACATTTTTGTAACATGTAACATGTAATTTATTTAAGGCACAAAATGAACTTCATTCCATTTAAAATAAGTCTAATGAACTATGCAAAAAGCATTTAATATGTCTCCAGCATGTTTTCAAAAATCGAACATATTTTCACTCCTCATGCACGTTATTACGTCCGTCAAAAGCTTAGGCTGGCAGTCGGTTGGAAAATTATAACTAAAAACATCACCATACACTCATGGGAATCAATCACTTTACTGAATACTAGTTGCCAGCTAAGAAAGAAATACAGAAATAACTTACAATCCATCTGTTTTCAAATCCACGTCAAATGAAAAGCACAACATCAATGTCTGTCCAGAAATAACATGCACAAGAGGTCCAGGGAGTACATGCATTTCCTGAATAACCCATACTATCGGATGTTTTGAGTACATCATCGCTTTCTGAAAAGATGGAGAAAATGGTGGCTAGAAAGGCTTCAAAATTGCTGTCTGTCAGAGATGTATCGTACCTAATACATAATGCATGCGAGTATAATTTTTTTTTTGTTATTTTTATAAAATGTAGTTTGATCGCTGTCTTCTCAGTTGTTTGTTTAACTTTCCAATATATATTGACTGACATGTTTTCTTCTCAAAGACTTTGTGGAATTTCATCTCCAGATCACACATCTACACCTCAACACATTTGTGTCCGTTCAGTGGGTAATGACTCAGACTTTGTTGACCCTTCTTGATTCGGTTCATCGCCCTCTCTTCCTATGGTGATGTGCCTCAGGGTATGTTCAGTCTTATGTCTGTTAAAAACAGATAAATGTGTCCACACATCAACACCTGTAATCCAACTCCAGCGCTCTGTCTGGTTTATTGGCAGGTGATTGAAGCTGTGTCAGGTCATAATTCAACCAGGCTAAGATCCAGAGCCATTCCCACTGCTTTCGCCTGACAAAGCTGTAGTTTAGTGTGATTTGGCTCGTTGTAAAAGTCAATGGTCCACTACTTGGTTTTAAAGGTTCAGTGAGTTCTCAGTTATTTCAGCTGTCAATATTTCAGAGCTGCAGATGTTAATAGCACTCAGCAAGGTTGGCGTTTAATAGTCATGGCACATTTTTGCTTGTCTCAAAGAATACGCATGACTCTACCTGTTCAGTCATATGTTTGCTTCAGTTTCATGGAAAAACAGTGACATTGCATATCTTTCCAAATGTGGGAAAAACTAACTAGTAAGCTTAGATGCTATGTTAATTCACTGTTAGCGATGTGTTCAAGCAAATGAGCAAATAAATAAATTAACACACACACACGGTGCTTCATTCATGATATAAAAATAAAGAACTGTATGATCCATAAAAAAAATTTTTCCACTATTGGCAAAATTATACAGATACAATACCGATATTCATACTAATACTGCAAAACTGAACTATCAACCCATATTAATATATTCATTGATATGGTTAATTAAGATATATGTGTGGGGAAAAAACAGGTCTATTTTAATAAAACTAAAGTATGGTAGCGGTGAAGATATAAGTATCTGCCGTATCTGCCGATATTACTGTTTTTCGGACAATTTATATATATTTTACATCTTATGTTTATTAATATTGGTCTGACTAGGCCGTAATTGGAAACAGATAATTTGTATTGGTATGATTATCAATAATATATTTTTTTTTCCCTAATTTAAACAGTATTCTCATTCTGTGCCAATTTTTGAAAGTATAAAATAGTTAATCCTTCAAGATTAATACATCATTAGTTGATATTGTTGTACAATAATAGAACTCAATCAGTACTTTTTAACTGACTGACCCAAACAGAAATATCATACAGTCAATTAAACATGAGATAAAAATGACATCTGGTCCCACTGTGACATGGGAGACCTTTTCATTTATTAATGTTAGCTTTATTTGGCTAAACTCTTTCCTTGGTCTATGAGTAAGGATCTTCAAATTAATAAAGATTTGTGGAGGTTGTTGGTTTTAGAAGTGCATGATGGGATAGAATTTATTTAAAGAAGGCCTAAGCGAGACTCGCTCTCTGCGTCTATCTCTTGCGAACGTATAGTTATTTGTGCAATCTGTTGAGTACAGTCTGCCAAACTGCATTTATGCTTTATAATAATAATATTTATAAATATGAATGTGTCTGGAGATGGCCATGCTTCTCTGACACATTTCTGAGCGTCCCTGAGAGATGATTTTTACAATACCATCTTCTCACATTTATTACCCTCTGTTGAGCGCTTTCAAACAGTCCTGAATCATGAGCAGCGGCGTACTTTGATGCCACTGGAGAAAGCCATAGATGGATTTGAAAGGAATCTATTTGGCACTTCAGCTCTTTTGTCAGTCTTTTCCTCAAGAAAAAAAGAGAGAATGGGATCTCTTTGTATTTCCCCTCTCTTGTTCTCCAGCCTCGGTTTTTCGCTCTTCCGCCTCCCTTTGCTTTGTCCAGGGGAATCATTACTGTTTTGCTGAATATTTCATACACTTCAATACCTCTCTTCTCATTCACTTGACAAACACCCTCCCTTACCTGCCCCCGAGTTCAGGAAATAAATAAAACACATCCCGCGGTGGATACACCCTGAACTCGGCCCGTCAGTCTGTTTAAGTACCACCATCGCCTTCAGAGTGGGATAGAGTTCACCGACGCGAAGTGGATTACATTTGTTTTCTCAGATGATAATGTATCAAAAGAGCTATTTTAATTCTTTAGCATACAGCATTTTGTCTGGATACACTGGTTTACATTGGTTTACTACCCTCAGAAATAGGCTGTGTTTTCCTTTCCTTTCCTTTCCTTTCAAATCAAATCAAATCAAATCAAATCAAAATCAAACCACACTAAAACAAACTAAACTTTTCCTTTCCTTTCCTTTCCTTTCCTTTTGAAAAACTGACATATGCTGGTTAGGTATGCTTTGAAGCATGGCAGCTGGTTTAAGATAGTTTAAACTGGTCATGTGCTGGTCCTAAGTTGGTTCTAAGCAATTAGCTCCTGCTCAAGACCAGCTAATAACCAGCTTATAACCAGATCAGGACCAACCTAAACCAGCTCATGACCAGCTAAGGACCAGCTTAAACCAGCTCCCATGCTTCAAAACACACCTAACCAGCATTTGCTGTTCTTTCAAAAGGGTTTCCTTTTCTTTCCTTTAGCATTCAAACCCCCCCCCCCCCCCCCCCCCCCGCCTCCTTTCCTTTTCCGTTTTTCTCTTCCAAACCTTCCCTTTTCTTCCTATCCTATCCTATCCTATCCTATCCTATCCAAATTAAACCAAACTTTTTCAATTCTTTCCCAAAGTAAACCAAAAGGAATCCTTTTACGTTTGATCAAACAGAATACATGTGATCAGTCAGAGTGAGAATACCTAATATACTGAAAGGGAATTCAGGGCTTTCCAACTGAATGTCTTCATATTTAATTTACGTTTGTAGAGATGGTGTTTCTACAGCTGTAGGTCTGGCTAAAGCATAGCCTAAGGGCTGTGTGCTCCTCTTAAAGTCTGTAGAGATTTCACATCTCCTATCCTGATCTTCAGGCTGATGCTTTTGTTTAGCTGCCCTTGGTTGTACATGTGTACTTTTGTGATTGAGGTAAATGTCAATACACATGAACAAACTTTGACTCAGAACACAAGGAAATGCTTAAGCCTTTTTGCTCAGCAGTGGCTTTTCTCAGCTCTCTATTGTAGTTCTCATGTCTAACATTGCTTTTAGTTTCATACCAAGATAGCGAACTGATTTTGACAGTGTTTGTGTGTTAACGTATATGTGAGTAAAATTCCTCAAGACGTTGTGATTGGGTGTGTAGAATGGGGAATTTGGCTCGAAGAAGAAGAAAAAAAAAAAAACGTCTAAACTACAATCACACCAAGTCTCTCTCTCCAGATGAAAGTGTATTTACTCTCTGTTCTAACCTATCCTAACACTAGTGAAGTATGGAGTGCCACAAGGCTCTATCTTCAGCTTTGACTTGTCAGTCAAACTCTTACCTATACTGACATCCTGGGCCAAGGGAGGCAAACAGTTATTTTAAACAGTCTTTCAGATGTCTAAACCACAGAAAACCTGTCTCTCTACAGCACTGCAGAAATAAGAATTCTATTATCTTTTATCTGAAGCAATGATCTGAATTGTTACTTTAAAATACTAGAAAATATAATGTATATTGTTTAAAGCTGAGGTGTTAAAATATAGTTGCTACGAAATGTTCTCCTATCTCAGCATAATACGCAACTGTAAGCAAGCTATTTGTACATGATTTTCCTAATTTTCATGATTTAAGATATTCCTAAGTCTTGTTTTCTGAAAAATATATTGAAATTAAGTGAGTTTTGCATGAAGAAAAGAAAAATGAACTTCAAAGTGTAAAAAACAAGGTCTTTTTTTTACTCCAATGGCAGCATTTATTTATTTATAATGCATAAACCCACTAAATTTTGATGTTTTCTGAAAAAACAAAAAAACAAAACAAAAAAAAAAAGTATCAAAATTTAGTGGGTTTATGCATTATAAATAAATAAATGCTGCCATTGGAGTAAAAAAAAAGACCTTGTTTTTTACACTTTGAAGTTTTTTCATTTTTCTTTTCTTCATAAAGCTCACTTAATTTCAATATATTTTTCAGAAAACAAGACAAAAAAAAAAAACCTTAAAATGTTTTGGAAATTAGATGTATCTTGATTCAAGAATGTTTAGATATTTGTATTGGAAAACAAGAAAAAAGGGTGTGTGTATATATATATATATATATATATATATATATATATATATACACACACACACACACACACACACACACACACATACACAGTGGTGTATAAAGTACCTGAAAGCCATACTCAAGTAAAAGTACAGATATCTTACCAAAAAATGACTTTGGTAGAAGTTAAAGTCACTGTTTAGAATAGTCACTGTATTAGAATAATATAAAAGTCTTAAAATATGTGATATTTAGGCCCAGTCGCATTTCTACCCCTTAGCCCTTCCCCTTTCCCCTACCCCTCCATTTCGCACGTTCACGGGAAGGGGTCGGGGTGTCTCGATTCTCTTTTGGTTGGAGGGGTAGGGGTAAGGGGAAGGGCCAGACAGCGCTTCAAATGAAGATTTTTCAGGACCACACTACAAACGAAGGGGTATGAATTATGTCAGCGTAAACCGGCTACAGTGGCAATATGGCTGCCTGAGCGAACAAGACATAAAGCGTCCTAGGCTTTTCCGCGCTGATGGCCTGCACCCCAGCAGAGTCGGAGCAGAACTCCTGTCGGACAACATCTCCAGGACTCTACGCTCCATCTGACTAGTAAGTCCATTCTCAAATAACTGCTATGATGACTTTTGTTCTACCCACTTAAATGATATAAATACTTGTGCTGTCCAATCTATAAAGACTGTGTCTGTTCCCCAAACAGTGAAGCCAAAATATAAATTTAATGCAGGATCTAGAAATAATCTGATCGTGATTAAACCAGAAAAATGCAAAACAAATAAACAAAAGCAATTTTTAAAGCTTGGGCTCCTAAACATTAGATCACTCGCACCCAAAACAGTTATTGTAAATTAAATGATCACAGATAATAGTTCCCCTTTCAGTCGGTCACTCCGAGTCACGTCGGATGACCGAAGAAATTGGGATCTCGCCAGAGAGACCAATCCACTTCGAGTGTAACTAAACGAGCCAATGGACATTGGCATGCGATTATTGCATCCAGCTGCCGCTGATCACAGCGTGAGCATAAGAGGCAGCTGATGCACCGCATCAATCATCCTTTCGCTTCGGAGCCGAGCGGTAGTGGTTGAAGCTACTGCTCTCCCTTCCAAGAGAGTGTTCTGCGAGCGAGTGCGGGCGTTACGGCGCGGCAGCGGTGGTCACGGTGTCCGGGAGAAAAAGATCGTCTTCCTGCTGACAGCCACACTAGGAGTGTGCGGTGGCCAGCTCCCCTGCGTGCTTCAGCACTAAAAGAGCATTTCTCTGAAAGAGCAATTTCTCTAAAAGAGCAACACTGGTGATCGCGTCTTTTTAAAGATGTCTTTTCACCCATGCATTTCTGGGTGTGGTCGTTTCCTGGCGCCTCAGGACGGTCACGATCGCTGCCTCACGTGTCTGGGCATTCAGCACACTGAGGTGGCTTTCGTGGATGGTTCATGTTCTTCTTGCGGGGACATGACCATCTCGGAGTGCGACTCCGCTATGTCAAACATGGCGGAGTCCCTCTGCCTGCCGCGATCCGGCATGCACACTGGATCCGGTGGAGTCAGAGGTGATTTGAGGATTACGGTGAGGGCTTCCCCAAGTGGAGCTCCTCACCCCTCAAGCACTCCGCAGCCGGTGGAGCTGCCGAAGGAACGCGCTGGCCACGCGTTTCCTTCGGTGCCCCCTCTGACGACCAGATGTCGATCACTGCATCGGAGGGCGGGCCCTCTCTCTCCGGGGATGACGACCCGGCTGCGTTGCCCCCTTCGGGTGTGGTAGCGTTGTCCGTGCCAGACCCAGAGATGACGGCTATGCTTTCCCGGGCTGCCGAGAATGTCGGGCTCGTGTGGAATCCTAAAAAGCCACCGTGTCCCGATCCTTCGAGGCTGGGCAAGTGGTTTCTCGGTGGGGGTCGCACTGGTTCTCAGCGCCCCCCTCGGGTGCCATTCTTTCCGGAAGTGCATGAGGAGCTTACAAGGTCGTGGAAGGCACCTTTCACTGCCTGAAACAAATCTTGTGGTTCCTCCCCTCTCACCACCCTCGATGGTGGGGCCGCTTTGGGGTATGCGGCATCCCCTCGGTGGAGCGGTCTGTGGCCATGCAACTGTGTCCAACAGCCGCTTCCGCCCTGCGGGGTGACCCGTGTCTCCCCTCACGGGCCTGTAAGTATTCGTCAGGTTTAACTGGCAGTGCTTATAGAGCCTGTGGGGAGGCGGCTTCTGCCCTCCACGCCATGGCGTTACTGCAGGTCCACCAGGCCAAAGCCCTGAAAGACCTGCACAAGGGTGGTCACGACCTGGCGGTTCTACATGAGCTGCGTGCTGCGATGGACCTTGCGCTTCGAGCGACGAAGGTGACCGCACAGTCTCTGGGTCGTGCGATGTCCACGCTAGTGGTCCAGGAGCGCCATCTCTGGCTGTGTCTCGCTGACATGAAGGAGCAGGAGAAGGTACAGTTCCTGAATGCTCCCGTGTCACAGACCGGCCCTTTCGGCGACGCTGTCGAGAGCTTTGCCCAGCAGTTCTCGGCAGCCCAGAAGCAGACTGAGGCAAACACATCATGCGCCGGAGGAAACCTGCTGCTTCCACTCCGGCTGCAGCCACTCAGCCTGCTCGTCGCCGTGGGCGCCCCCCTGCGGCCGCTCCCGCGCAGCCGCAGCAGCCTTTCACCAGGCAGCGTCGTGGAGCCGGTCGCAGGCAGGACGCCCAGCCCGTCCAGGCCCCCGCCAAACCTGCCGGCAAGCGCAAGTGCAAGAGGCCCTGGGACGGTCGACCCAGAGATGGAGGAGACTGCTCATCGGGAGATGGTGACTGCACCACTCCCTCCCCCGGAGGAGGGCCGGGTAGAGTATCTTTTGTTCATTTTGTTCCGCCGCTGGCCCAGCAGCCAGCGGTACCCAAAACGTCAGTAAAGAGCGGTCTCCTCAATCTCTGGGTCTCAAGAGGAGGAGAGGGGTGATCCGTGCATCACAGGATCGCTTCCCTCCTCCTCTCTCGCCAGCAGGCAGCGGGTGGTTGCCCAAGAGCACCCCTCCTGCCCATTCGTGGAGGCAGTAGCACTCCAGTCCCCGCTTCAAGTCGTCAAACGCCGGGCTGTCACAAGCCTCAAGCCGGGTTCCTGTGTCTCCTCCCATGCGAGGAGAAATCAGGTGAGTGCTATATTACACACCCAGACCCCGCCCCCTGCCGTCACAGGCCAGGCCGTCACAGGCCCTGGGGCCGGTCCCTGTGTTCCACCTCGCTGCCCCACCGCGGGCACGTCGGTGGGCCCGTTGGTCCCGCTGGTGCGGTCTCTCGGAGCCTGGTTAGCGCTCCCCAGTCCGTCCCGGTGGCTCCTGCGGACCATCAGACTCGGCTATGCGATTCAGTTCGCCCGGCGTCCCCCCAAGTTCAGGGGCATCCGGTTCACTTCAGTCAAAGCCGTCGATGCCCCTGTCTTGCTCGCGGAGATTGCAGTCCTACTGGCGAAGGATGCAATAGAGCCGGTCCCTCCAGCTGATATGAGGTCGGGGTTTTACAGCCCTTACTTCATTGTGCCCAAGAAAAGCGGTGGGTTACGACCGATCTTGGATCTGCGAGTTTTGAACTGTGCACTTCACAAGATGCCGTTCAAGATGTTGAAGCAGAAACGCATTTTTGGATGCGTCCGTCCCCTAGATTGGTTTGCAGCAATCGACCTGAAGGACGCGTACTTTCATGTTTTGATTCTCCCGCGACACAGGCCATTCCTGCGATTCGCGTTCGACGGTCGGGCATATCAGTACGAGGTCCTGCCCTTCGGGCTGTCCCTTTTCGCCTCGTGTCTTCACCAAAGTCGCAGAGGCAGCCCTTGTTCCCCTGAGAGAACGGGGTGTGCGCATTCTCAACTACCTCTACGACTGGCTCATACTTGCACAGTCTCGAGAGCTGTTGTGCGCACACAGGGACCTGATGCTCAGGCACCTCAGTCAGTTGGGCCTTCGGGTCAATTGGGAAAAGAGTAAACTCATGCCAATGCAGAGGATCTCTTTTCTCGGCATGGAGTTGGATTCGGTCAACCAGATAACACGCCTCACCCAGGAACGTGCTCAGTCGGTGCTGAACTGCCTCAAGACTTTATCAGGCAGGACAGCGGTCCCACTGAAACTCTTTCAGAGGCTCCTGGGGCATATGGCTGCAGCTGCGGCCATAGTTCCACTCGGTCTGCTCCATATGAGACCGCTTCAGCACTGGCTCCATGGCCGAATCCCGAGGTGGTCGTGGAAACGCGGTACTCACCGGGTTCAGATTACACCGGCCTGCCGCAAGACCTTCAGCCCGTGGTCAGATCCTTCGTTACTTCGGGCAGGAGTGCCGCTGGAGCAGGTATCCAGGCATGCTGTGGTATTCACAGATGCCTCGGCCACCAGCTGGGGTGCCACGTAAAACGGGCACGCAGTATCAGGGGTTTGGACGGGCCCCCTTCTGCATTGGCATATCAATTGCCTTGAGTTGCTGGCAGTACGCCTTGCCCTGTGCCGCCTCAGAGGGCACCTTCGGGGCAGGGACGTTCTGGTCCGTGCAGACAACACTGTGACCGTTGCGTATATCAACCGGCAAGGCGGTTTGCGCTCCCGTCGCATGTCTCAACTCACCCGCCACCTCCTCCTCTGGAGTCAGAAGCATCTGAGGTCCCTTCGAGCCATCCACATCCCAGGAGTGTTCAATCAGGCGGCCGACGAGCTGTCTCGAGCGGCACTTCCTGGGGAGTGGAGACTCCATCCCCAGGCGGTCCAGCTGATTTGGAGTCGGTTCGGAGTTGCTCAGGTAGACCTGTTTGCATCTCCAGAAAACACCCACTGCTAGTGGTTCTACTCCCTGTCCGAGGCAACGCTCGGCACGGATGCACTGGCACACAGCTGGCCCCAGGGCTTGCGCAAGTATGCGTTTCCCCCAGTGAGCCTGCTAGCACAGACACTGTGCAAGATCAGGGAGGACGAGGAGCAGGTCCTGTTAGTGGCTCCATATTGGCCCAATAGGACCTGGTTCCCGGAACTCATGCTCCTCGCGACAGCCCCTCCCTGGACGATTCCTCTGAGGAAGGATCTGCTTTCTCAGAGACGGGGCACCCTCTGGCACCCGCGTCCAGACTTGTGGAAACTTCATGTGTGGTCCCTGGACGGGACGCGGAGGTTCTAGGTGACCTGCCCCAGGAGGTAGCGCTCACTATCGCTTCAGCACGAGCACCGTCCACAAGACGGGCCTATGCGCTGAAGTGGAACCTGTTCGTCGAATGGTGTTCCTCTTACCAGGAGGACCCCCCGAGATGTTCGATCAGAGCCGTGCTTTCCTTTTTGCAACAAGGGTTGGAGCGTAGGCTGTCCCCCTCCACCCTTAAGGTATGTTGCTGCTATTTCTGCCCACCACGACCCCATAGAGGGGAGGTCGGTGAGGAAGCACGATCTGGTCATCAGGTTTCTTAGGGGGGCCAGGAGATTAAATCCTCCGAGGCCTCCCTCCCTTCCCTCTTGGGATTTGGCTTTGGTGCTAAGAGCCCTACAAACTGCCCCCTTTGAGCCGTTGCAGTCAGTCGAGTTGAAGTTTCTTTCTATGAAAACCCTACTCCTGACTGCATTGGCCTCAATCAAGAGGGTGGGGGACCTGCAGGCATTTTCGGTCGACGAGTCGTGCCTTGAGTTTGGGCAGGCCGACTCCAGTGCAACACTGAGGCCCCGGCCCGGCTATGTGCCCAAGGTTCCTACCACACCCTTCAGGGACCAGGTAGTGAGCCTGAAAGCGCTGCCCCTGGAGGAGGCAGACCCAGCCCTAGCTTTGCTCTGTCCTGTACGCGCACTGCGTCAGTACGTGGATAGAACTCAGAGCTTCAGGACCTCAGAACAGCTCTTTGTCTGTTACGGAGAACAGCAGAAGGGGAAGGCTGTCTCCAAGTAGAGGATGGCCCACTGGATAGTGGATGCCATCACCTTGGCCTACGAAGCACAAGGTGTGCCCTGCCCGCTCAGGTTGCGTGCTCACTCCACTAGGGGTGTCGCATCGTCCTGGGCGCTGGCTCGTGGTGCCTCGCTAGCAGACATCTGTAGAGCTGCGGGTTGGGCGACTCCCAACACGTTCGCTAGGTTGTATAGCCTACGTGTCGAACCGGTTTCCTCCTGTGTTCTCACCTCAAACGGGTAGTGGCACTGAGAGGGCCGATTCAGAGTCGGCTTGCGGCGTCCTTACGCCTAATTCTCCAGAGAGTTCCTTAACCAGGCAAACCCTGTTGAGTCCTCCAGCACTCCGGCGTCCAGACGCGGCGGGGCGTCCGGCACCAGGCCTTCAGCCAATGAATTCCTGAAATCTGGTGCGAGGCTAATGCCCATATGAGAGACCCTGCCGGGATCCCATATGTGTATTCCACGGTATGCTTATTAGAGCCGTGTTTCCCCTGGCAGACCACGTTCTGCCATCTCTAAAGATGCAGCCTGAGCCATCTCAGAGACTTCCATGTGCAATAGGGCCCTTCGGGGTTACTTCACATGTTTGAATGTCACTTAACCCCCTCTGGGAGGAGGTGACTCCGCAGTGTGCCTCTTCCAAGTGGAAGGGCACGCTTCCCAGTGTTATCCTAGTCCTACTGTTTGGGTTGCTCAAGGAACACCAGTAGTTGACCTTCTCTGTGTAGAGCCCGGTCCTATCGTTTGCCTTATAGGAAGGGTCAGGAGGCCTACACAGGGCACTGGAAGGGGCAGCTCCTGTGGCGCTTTGGTAGGGATCCCAATTTCGTCGGTCATCCGACGTGACTCGGAGTGACCGACTGAAAGGGGAACGTCTCGGTTACGTATGTAACCCTCGTTCCCTGAAGGAGGGGACGGAGACGTCACGTCCCGTCGCCACAGTCGCTGTACCACCGCTGAGCTGCTGGGTCGCCGGCTCGGCTCCTCAGCGAAAGCATGATTGATGCGGTGCATCAGCTGCCTCTTATGCTCACGCTGTGATCAGCGGCAGCTGGATGCAATAATCGCATGCCAATGTCCATTGGCTCGTTTAGATACACTTGAAGTGGATTGGTCTCTCTGGCGAGATCCCAATTTCGTCGGTCATCCGACGTGACGTCTCCGTTCCCTCCTTCAGGGAACAAGGGTTACATACGTAACCGAGACATTTTGATGTGCTCTGCTTGACTGAAACCTGGGTCAAACCAAATGATTATATAGGTCTAAATGAGTCTACTCCACCAAGCAACTGTTATAAGCATGAGCCCCGTCAGACTGGCCGCGGCGGCGGTGTTGCAACAATATATAGTGATATTCTCAATGAAGAGCTAAATAAACTTATCACTGCATCTAAACCAACAACATGCCTATTAGATCCTGTACCCACTAAATTACTGAAAGAGTTGCTACCTGTAGCAGAAGAACCGCTTCTCAATATTATTAACTCATCGATATCTTTAGGTCACGACCCAAAATCATTCAAGCTGGCGGTTATTAAGCCTCTTATTATAAAACCACAACTAGATCCTAATGAACTAGCAAATTACAGACCCATTTCTAATCTTCCTTTTATGTCTAAAATTTTAGAAAAAGTTGTGTCTGCTCAGTTGTGCTCCTCTATGAAGAATTTCAGTCAGGTTTCAGGCCCCACCATAGCACAGAAACCGCACTTGTTAAAATTACAAATGACTTGCTTCTTGCGCCAGACAGCGCTTCAAATGATGATTTTTCAGGACCACACCACAAATGAAGGGGTATGAATTATCTCAGCGTAAACCGGCTACAGCGGCAACATGGCTGCCTGAGCGAACAAGACATAAAGCGTCCTAGGCTTTTCCGCGCTGATGGCCTGCACCCCAGCAGAGTCGGAGCAGAACTCCTGTCAGACAACATCTCCAGGACTCTACGCTCCATCTGACTAGTAAGTCCATTCTCAAATAACTGCTATGATGACTTTTGTTCTACCCACTTAAATGATATAAATACTTGTGCTGTCCAATCTATAAAGACTGTGTCTGTTCCCCGAACAGTGAAGCCAAAATATAAATTTAATGCAGGATCTAGAAATATTCTGATCGTGATTAAACCAGAAAAATGCAAAACAAATAAACAAAAGCAATTTTTAAAGCTTGAGCTCCTAAACATTAGATCACTCACACCCAAAGCAGTTATTGTAAATGAAATGATCACAGATAATAGTTTTGATGTGCTCTGCTTGACTGAAACCTGGCTCAAACCAAATGATTATATTGGTCTAAATGAGTCTACTCCACCAAGCTACTGTTATAATCATGAGCCCCGTCAGACTGGCCGTGGCGGCGGTGTTGCAACAATATATAGTGATATTCTCAATGTTACTCAGAAAACAGGATACAGGTTTAACTCATTTGAATTACTTCTGCTTAATGTTACACTGTCAGATATGCAAAAGAAATCTCTCCTATCTCTTGCTCTGGCTACTGTGTATAGACCGCGAGGGCCGAATACAGATTTCTTAAAAGAATTTGCAGATTTCCTCTCAGACCTATTGGTTACTGTTGATAAAGTGCTAATTGTTGGAGATTTTAACATTCACGTTGATAATACAAATGATGCGTTAGGACTTGCGTTTACTGACCTAATAAGTTCTTTTGGAGTCAAGCAAAACGTCACCGGGCCCACTCATCATTTTAATCATACACTAGATTTAATTATATCGCATGGAATTGAACTTACTGACATAGTCAAGTCAAGTCAAGTCAAGTTGAGCTATATTGTCATTCCGCTACATGCGGGGGCATACAGTGGAACGAAATGTCGTGCCTCACAGGACCACGGTGCTACATAAATACAGGCATACAGCAATGAAGTAAAACAATATAAACCTATACACAAACTATCCTACTGATAGATTTTGACTATAAATATACTATCTATATAAAAAATTTACCTATACATAAACTAAAAAATACAAACTATACAAACTATACGAATGCTTCAGATAAATACTGTACATGTGCAAAGAGAGACAATGTGAGTTCAAGCAGCTGGCTGGGGAACAGTGCAGGATGATTTGTAGTGCATGAGCATGTAAACATACATATATTACTGATATTACTGAGTCTTTTTGTGGGATTTGTGTACACACAGCAGTGTGTGTGAAAAGTGACTAGTGCGCATAGAGGAAGAGAGTGTGCTACTATAGGTGGTTTGTACAGGCCCACTCACCTGTAGCACCCTTCGATTGCACAAACAAAGTTCCATAAGTTCCAGATGGTCCATGTTTCAGGAGGTAGGGGGTTTGTATGGGGTTTCAGAGAGGGGCGGGGTGATTTGAGTTCAGGGCTCTCACAGCCTGGGGGAAAAAGCTGTTGAGCAGTCTGGCAGAGCGGGCTCTGATGCTCCGGTACCGTCTACCTGATGGCAGGAGCTGGAAGAGACTGTGGGAGGGGTGTGTGGAGTCCTTTACGATACTGTTGGCTTTGCTGGAGCATCGTGTGAGGAAAATGTCCAGGATGGAGGGGAGAGGGGCACCGATGATCCTTGCAGCTATGTTCACTGTCCGCTGGAGGGTCTTGCGGTCTGCTGCAGTACAGTTCCCGTACCAGACAGTGATGCAGCTGGTCAGCACACTCTCAATGGTGCCCCTGTAGAAAGTGGTGAGGATGGGTGGAGGGAGACTTGCTCTTTTCAGCCGGCGGAGAAAGTGTAGGCGCTGTTGTGCCTTCTTGGAGAGTGACATGGTGTTGGTGGTCCAGGTGAGGTCCTCTGTGATGTGCACCCCCAGGAATTTAGTGCTGCTGACTCTCTCCACAGGCGAGCTGTCGATGGTCAGTGGGGGGTGATCAGCGGGGTTTCTCCTGAAGTCCATCACAACCTCTTTTGTCTTACTCACATTGAGGGACAGGTTGTTTGCACCACACCATTCAGCCAGCTGTGCCACTTCCTCTCTGTAGTGCGTTTCATCGTTGTTGCTGATGAGACCTACCACTGTTGTGTCATCAGCGAACTTGATGATGTGGTTGGAGCTGAACTTGGCAGTGCAGTCGTGGGTCAGCAGCGTGAAGAGCAGCGGGCTGAGCACACAGCCTTGTGGGGCACCTGTGCTCAGTGTGGTAGTGCTCGAGGTGTTGTGGCCGACACGGACTGACTGAGGTCTTCCGGTTAGAAAGTCCAGAATCCAATTACAGAGGGAATTGTTAAGGCCCAGTAGGTTTAGTTTATTTGTGAGCTGTTGTGGGATTATTGTGTTGAATGCTGAGCTGAAATCAATGAACAGCATTCTAACATAAGAGTCTTTATTTTCTAGGTGGGTAAGAGCCAGGTGGAGGGTGGAGGAAATTGCATCGTCTGTGGAGCGGTTTGGACGGTATGCAAACTGGAGCGGATCGAGTGTGTTGGGGAGGTTGGTTTTGATGTTGTGCATGACTAACCTCTCAAAGCACTTCATTATGATTGGAGTCAGTGCTATGGGATGGTAGTCATTTAGACAGGACACAGGTGATTTCTTTGGTACCGGTATGATTGTTGTGGATTTGAGACATGTGAGGACGACTGCCTGGCTCAGCGATGTGTTTGAAGATATCTGTTAGGACATCTGTCAGCTGTACAGCACAGTCTTTCAGTACACGGCCAGGTATGTTGTCGGGACCTGCAGCTTTGCGTGGGTTAATCCTAGATAGGGTCTTCCTTACGTCGGCTGGAGACAGACAGAGCGCCTGGTCGTTGGGAGGTGTGGGCAGTTTTTGTGCAGGTGTGTCATTCTGCATTTCAAACCGTGAATAAAAGTGGTTGAGTGTATCTGGGAGGGATGTGTCATCGTCACAGGCCTGTGGCGGGGGCTTGTAGTCTGTGATGGTCTGAATGGCTTGCCACAGACTCCGTGTGTCTCTGCTGTCTGTGAAGTGATTGTTGATTTTTTGAGCATATGACCATTTTGCATTTTTGATGCTGCGGGACAGATTGGCTCTTGCTGTTTTGAGGGCTGCTTTATCTCCTGATCTGAAAGCTTCATCTCTGGTCTTTAGCAGCCCACGAACCTCTGCTGTCATCCATGGCTTCTGGTTGGCGCGTGTGGTGATGGTCTTTGTGACTGTCACATCATCTGTGCACTTTTTGATGTAAGCAGTCACAGTTTCAGTGTACTCCTGTAGGTCTGTGTGGTTGTTGTAAGTGGCTGCCTCTTTAAACATGTTCCAGTCTGTGTCCTGGAAGCAGTCCTGCAGTGCAGAGGTAGCATTGTCTGGCCATACTGTGATCTGCTTTTGAACCGGTTTGGTGAGTTTGAGAAGTGGGCTATATGCTGGGATTAGCATAACAGAGATGTGGTCCGAGTACCCGAGGTGGGGGGCGGGGTTCGGCTTTGTATGCGTTCTTAACTGTTGTGTAAACAAAGTCCAGTGTGTTGTTTCCCCTTGTTGCAAAGTTCACATGTTGGTAGAACTTTGGCAAAACTGTCTTTAAGTTTGCGTGGTTGAAGTCACCGGCTATGATGAAAAAGCCGTCGGGGTTATTTGTTTGTTGTTTGCTGATGGCGCTGTACAGCTCGCGAAGCGCGTCCTTTGCGTTTGCACACGGAGGAATGTAAACCGCGACAATAACAATGGCCGTGAACTCCCGCGGCAGATAGAACGGTCGACACTTCACAACCATAAACTCCACCAGTGATGAACAGTGTTTAGATACTACCGCAGCATTGTTACACCATTTTTTGTTGACGTAAACACACAAGCCACCCCCGCGAGTCTTACCAGACAGTGATGAATCTCTGTCCGCTCGGTAGCAGGTTAGGCCATGCAGCTGAATGGCGGAGTCCGGGATGTTGTCGTTTAGCCATGTTTCAGTGAAAACAAACACACAACAATCCCTTGCCTCATGCTGTGTAGATCGACTGAGTTGAATTAAGTCCAGTTTGTTTTCCAGAGAGCGAACGTTTGAGAGCATGAGTGTTGGAAGAGCCGGTCTTGTGGGGTTAGCCCTCAGCCTAGCTCGTATACCTCCGCGCTTACCGCGCTTCCGTCCTCTCTCACACCGCTTGCGACGCCGCCTTGTGCGGGTAGCGTCAGTAGGCGAGGCCGCGGTCTCGAGGTCCGGCTCCAGCAGTAAACAAAGGCCTCGTAGCTTCTCAGATATCGTACCTCAACGTGATGATGTTACTGACCATTTCCTAGTATCGTGCATGCTGAGTATTACTGATATTAACTATATGGCTCAGCGTTATCGTCCGGGCAGAACTATTATTCCAACCACTAAAGATAGATTCAGAAATAACCTGCCTGATTTATCTCAACTGCTTTGTGTACCTATAAATACACATGAACTAGATGAAATGACTAGCAACATGGGCACTATCTTCTCTAATACATTAGAAGCTGTTGCGCCCATCAAATTGAAAAAGGTTAGAGAAAAACGTGCTGCGCCATTGGTACAACAGTAATACCCATTCTCTCAAGAAAGAAACTCGTAAACTTGAGCGCAAATGGAGAAAAACTAACTTGGAAGTTTTTAGAATTGCATGGAAAAACAGTATGTCCAACTATAGACAGGCTTTAAAAGCTGCCAGAGCAGAGCATATCCGCAAACTCATAGAAAATAGCCAAAACAATCCAAGGTTTTTATTTAGCACAGTGGCTAGATTAACAAATAAACAGACGCCACCCGATCTAAATATTCCCTCATAATTTAACAGTAATGACTTTATGAATTTCTTCACTGATAAGATAGATAACATCAGAAATACAATAACAAATGTAGATTCTGCAGCGTCTAGTACTTCAGCTCCATTCATCGCACCCAAAGAAAAACTGCAGTGCTTTACAACTATAGGACAGGAAGAGCTAAATAAACTTATCACTGCATCTAAACCAACAACATGCCTATTAGATCCTGTACCCAATAAATTACTGAAAGAGCTGCTACCTGTAGCAGAAGAACCGCTTCTCAATATTATTAACTCATCGATATCTTTAGTTCACGACCCAAAATCATTCAAGCTGGTGTTTATTAAGCCTCTTATTAAAAAAAACACAACTAGATCCTAATGAACTAGCAAATTACAGACCCATTTCTAATCTTCCGTTTATGTCTAAAATTTTAGAAAAAGTTGTGTCTGCTCAGTTGTGCTCCTTTTTGCAAAAAAATGATCTCTATGAAGAATTTCAGTCAGGTTTCAGGCCCCACCATAGCACAGAAACCGCACTTGTTAAAATTACAAATGACTTGCTTCTTGCGTCAGACCATGGCTGCATCTCATTGTTAGTTTTATTTGATCTTAGTGCTGCGTTCGACACTATAGATCATGACGTACTCATAGATCGATTACAAAACTATACGGGTATTCAAGGGCAGGCTTTAAGATGGTTTAGATCCTACCTGTCCGATCGCTACCACTTTGTTTATTTAAACAGGGAGTCATTTCAGTTATCACCAGTAAAGTATGGAGTACCACAAGGATCTGTCCTAGGTTCTCTGCTATTTTCAATATACATGTTGCCCCTTTGTAATATTATTAGAAAATATGGGATTAGTTTCCATTGTTATGCTGATGATACTCAACTATATATCTCAACAAGACCAGATGAAACTTCTAAATTATCTAAGCTAACAGAGTGTGTTAAAAATGTAAAAGATTGGATGACCAATCATTTTCTCCTATTAAATTCAGATAAGACAGAGATATTACTTATTGGACCAAAAAACAGTACACAGAATCTCTTGGATTATAATTTGTAGAGCCTTTTCACATTTGGCTCCCAAACTCTGGAATAGCCTTCCTGACAACGTTCGGGGTTCAGACACACTCTCTCTGTTTAAATCTAGATTAAAGACAGATCTCTTTAGCCAAGCATTCACATAATGCATCTCATAATCTCATAATCTTGTACTGCAGTTATATCTGATCAAACACACATTATTGTTCTTTAGCTTGGATTGAACAAATCATTTTTGCTTGTTTGGAACAGCAGCTCCAATATAATGTAGCGATAAGTACGAAAAGTATTAATTATGTCTCTATTTGTTTCTCTGTTTCTGCCACAGGATTAACATCCCGTGGTAACTAGGATTTACACAAGCTTCAGTCTGGATCCAGAACACCTGAGAAGAGATGATGCCAACCCCTCAGAGGACCTCAGATGATGCCTACCCTCAGACAACATACAGAACTACCAAATTTCGCCATAAGTTAAATATATTAAGTTTCTACAATATATAAATATATTGTAGAAACTTAATTTCCTGTAAAGCTGCTTTGCAACGATTTGTATTGTGAAAAGTGCTATACAAATAAACTTGAATTGAATTGAATAAATGTAAGCATTATTGGCATTAATAAAGATTTTAATGAAAAGTAATCATTTGTTTTAAGTTACATTCAATCGTGAGTTCATATTTACAGTCATGTTATTAAAAAAAAAAAAAAAAAAGTTTTCAAAAAAATCGCTAAAGTTGCTAACGTCATAGTATTACAGACAGCACGATAGTGCCACAAAATATTTTAATGTCTGATCAGGGCGATAACCACCATAGACATTGAGAGGGGCTATAGTCCCCCCAATAATTAGAAATCGCTAAACCCTTTTCTCAAATATTGCCAATTCGAGAGAGAGAGAGAGAGAGAGAGAGAGAGAGAGAGAGAGAGAGAGAGAGAGTATGCGCATCTCTCTTTACAATGAATGAGTTTACTTCAAAAACAGCGATTTTATCCTCTCCTTGCTGGAAAATATAATGTAGCGATTCAGTATTTAAACTGTTATTAATAAAAGTCATGGGGCAGCGTTGACAAGTTTCTTTGCTTCTGGATGTGTGAGCTGCGCGATCTCCGATATAGGTTATAAAATATAAATATACGTGTGTGTGTGTGTGTGTCAGTCAGCAGCGCATATAGAACGGTAAGGCTCTAATGCACACCAGTATAGGTGTGTGTATTGTAGGAGCTAGACGACGTATGATGACATGTGACGGTATAGTAGTGGTGTCCCAATTTTTAGGGGAATATTTTCACCCCTACCCCTTGACACTCTGTTTCAAGGGACAAGGGGGAGGGGTAGGAGTAGAGGAAGGGGTATACAATAGAATTGGGATTCGGCCTTATTGTACTTAAGTACGAAAAGTATTATTAAATCTTAAACGTACTTAAGTATTGAAAGTAAAAGTACAAGTAAATGCAAAATGGAAAAGAAGCAGATAAATATATCTAAAAAAATATTCATACAGCTTGAGTAGCAAGATTGTGTTCAGATTAACTCTTTCTCCCATTTTGTATTTTTGGGTAAGAATAAGAAGCACTTCCGGTACTTAGTGTCTTTCATTCCAACATAAGAAAACATTTCTGGAATCTGCATCTGAAATAGCATTTAGATGTATTTACACAGTTTATGTATCTCAGAGGGAACATAGATGTATTTAAACTGCAGTTACAGATGCATAAATAGGCCTAATGTTTTGTTTTTAACATAAAACCTTGAATACTGATATTTGAAATAATTTAAAACATGAAAAAATAGTCGAAATGTGAAATTAAAACTGCCAGTAGGTGACAGCAAGTGATTGTTAATGAGTGAGTCATTGAGATTCAACCGATTCATTCAAACGACTGATTCATTCAGGAACAAAGCATTTGACTGTGTTAATGAGTGAATCACTGAATCATTTATTCAACCGATTCATTCAAAAAGCTGATTCAATTCAATTAAATTAAATTCAATTCAATTCAATACAAGTTTATTTGTATAGCGCTTTTCACAATACAAATCGTTGCAAAGCAGCTTTACAGGAAATTAAGTTTCTACAATATATTTATATATTGTAGAAACTTAATATATTTAACTTATGGCGAAATTTGGTAGTTCTGAATGTTGTCTGAGGGGTTGGCATCATCTCTTCTCAGGTGTTCTGGATCCAGACTGAAGCTTGTGTAAATCCTAGTTACCACGGGATGTTAATCCTGTGGCAGAAACAGAGAAACAAATAGAGACATAATTAGCATAGCTGCTGTTCCAACCAAGCAAAAATTATTTGTTCAATTCAAGCTAAAGAACAATAATGTGTGTTTGATCAGATATAACTGCAGTACAAGATTATGAGATGCATTATGTGAATGCTTGGCTAAAGAGATGTGTCTTTAATCTAGATTTAAACAGAGAGAGTGTGTCTGAACCCCGAACGTTATCAGGAAGGCTATTCCAGAGTTTGGGAGCCAAATGTGAAAAGGCTCTACCTCCTTTAGTTGACTTTGTTATCCTAGGTACTACCAAAAGTCCAGAGTTTTGCGACCTTAGGGAGCGTGATGGATTGTAGCGTGGTAGAAGACTAGTTAGGTACGCAGGAGCTAAACCATTAAGGGCCTTATAGGTAAGTAATAATATTTTGTAACTGATGTGGAACTTAATAGGTAGCCAGTCCAGAGACTGTAAAATTGGGGTAATTTGATCATATTTTCTTGACCTGGTAAGGACTCTAGCCGCTGCATTTTGGACTACCTGTAGCTTGTTTATTGAAGATGCAGGACAACCAGCTAGCAGTGCATTACAATAGTCCAGTCTAGAGTTTATCTGCTTAACTAGCTTTTCTGCATCAGAAACAGGTAACATGTTTCGTATCTTGGCAATGTTTCTAAGATGGAAGAATGCTGTTTTTGTAACATGGGAAATATGATTTTCAAAAGACAAGTTGCTGTCTAATATAACACCCAGATTTTTGACTGTAGAGGAAGTAACAGTACATCCGTCTAGTTGCAAATTATAATCCAAGAGATTCTGTGTACTGTTTTTTGGTCCAATAAGTAATATCTCTGTCTTATCTGAATTTAATAGGAGAAAATTATTGGTCATCCAATCTTTTACATTTTTAACACACTCTGTTAGCTTAGATAATTTAGAAGTTTCATCTGGTCTTGTTCAGGTCTGGTCTTTCATCAGCATAACAATGGAAACTAATCCCATATTTTCTAATAATATTACAAAGGGGCAACATGTATATTGAAAATAGCAGAGGACCTAGGACAGATCCTTGTGGTACTCCATACTTTACTGGTGATAACTGAAATGACTCCCTGTTTAAATAAACAAAGTGGTAGCGATCAGACAGGTAGGATCTAAACCATCTTAAAGCCTGCCCTTGAATACCCGTATAGTTTTGTATTCGATCTATGAGTATGTCATGATCTATAGTGTCGAACGCAGCACTAAGATCAAGTAAAACTAGCAATGAGATGCAGCCTTGGTCTGACGCAAGAAGCAAGTAATTTGTAATTTTAACAAGTGCGGTTTCTGTGCTATGGTGGGGCCTGAAACCTGACTGAAATTCTTCATAGAGATCATTTTTTTTGCAAAAAGGAGCACAACTGAGCAGACACAACTTTTTCTAAAATTTTAGACATAAACGGAATATTAGAAATGGGTCTGTAATTTGCTAGTTCATTAGGATGTAGTTGTGGTTTTTTAATAAGAGGCTTAATAACCGCCAGCTTGAATGACTTTGGAACGTGATCTAAAGATATCGATGAGTTAATAATATTGAGAAGCGGTTCTTCTGCTACAGGTAATAACTCTTCAGTAATTTAGTGGGTACAGGATCTAATAGGCATGTTGTTGGTTTAGATGCAGTGATAAGTTTATTTAGCTCTTCCTGTCCTATAGTTGTAAAGCACTGCAGTTTTTCTTTGGGTGCGATGAATGGAGCTGAAGTACTAGACGCTGCAGAATCTACATTTGTTATTGTATTTCTGATGTTATCTATCTTATCTGTGAAGAAATTCATAAAGTCATTACTATTAAATTGTGAGGGAATATTTAGATCGGGTGGCGTCTGTTTATTTGTTAATCTAGCCACTGTGCTAAATAAAAACCTTGTATTTTTTTGATTATTTTCTATGAGTTTGCGGATATGCTCTGCCCTGGCAGCTTTTAAAGCCTGTCTATAGTTGGACACACTATTTTTCCATGCAATTCTAAAAACTTCCAAGTTAGTTTTTTTCCATTTGCCCTCAAGTTTACGAGTTTCTTTCTTGAGTTAAACCTGTATCCTGTTTTCTGGGAAACATTGAGAATATCACTATATATTGTTGCAACACCGCCGCCACGGCCAGTCTGATGGGGCTCATGCTTATAACAGTAGCTTGCTGGAGTAGACTCATTTAGACCAATATAATCATTTGGTTTGAGCCAGGTTTCAGTCAAGCAGAGCACATCAAAACTATTATCTGTGATCATTTCATTTACAATAACTGCTTTGTGTGCGAGTGATCTAATGTTTAGGAGCCCAAGCTTTAAAAATTGCTTTTGTTTATTTGTTTTGCATTTTTCTGGTTTAATCACGATCAGATTATTTCTAGATCCTGCATTAAATTTATATTTTGGCTTCACTGTTCGGGGAACAGACACAGTCTTTATAGATTGGACAGCACAAGTATTTCTATCATTTAAGTGAGTAGAACAAAAGTCATCATAGCAGTTATTTGAGAATGGGCTTACTAGTCAGATGGAGTGTAGAGTCCTGGAGATGTTGTCCGACAGGTGTTCTGCTCCGACTCTGCTGGGTTGCAGGCCATCAGCCCGAAAAGGCCTAGGACGCTCCCAGAAAAGATTCCAATTATTAACAAAGAGCAGTTTCTGTTCTTTACACCATGACAATAGTGTTGACAATGACAATGGGGACACTTAATTTCTAACGATTATCGTCAATTTGATTTCATATATACTATTTAAACTAAACTGAGCTAGACAATGACATCTCTGAATTCAATAATGAAATGCCTTTAACTGAAAATTGAGTGTTTAATGTTATTATTATACATTACTGACACTCTATCCTCCAATTTGATACTGTTAAGTGCTTTGACACAATCTGTATTGTTAAAAGCGCTATATAAATAAAGGTGACTTGACTTGACTTGACAATAACAATTCGTTTAAAGCAAAAAGTCTACTGAACCTTTCGTGTCCTCGTCGATACGTGGGAAGCGGTCCAGACACGATGATCGTCGCCACGGGTGATGCGCTGCGCACCGTCTCGATCAGGCTCCTGAAGTCCCTGTTCAGTGTCTCCGTCTGCCGCAGCCTGGTGTCGTTCACCCCCGCGTGCAGCACGATCACGCCGATGCTCTCGTCGTCCTTCAGGATCGCGGGTATCTGCGCAGAAACATCGAGAACACGAGCGCCAGGGAAACAGTGAGTGTGAGCTTTACCTTCAGCTAACGTAGCACGGACGTACCGGACGATGGAGTCTCCGACGATCTCAGCGTCGCGTTCCGTCTCGCGGAGGGGAGCGAAGCGGTTCCGGGTGGAGATCTCGAGGCAGTGGAGGGAGAGAGGTCCTCGCGCGGGGCCTGGCTCGCGTCTTCCGCTGCTGCTGCACCCAGGGTCCGTGGTGTCCCGGCGCCGGAGTGAAGGACATCTGGGAAGATCGCGTCCTGGGTGCACAGGGTCTGTGCAGAGAAACACACGGAGTAGAGGTGGTGGGAGTGTTAGCGGCGCGCTGTATACTTACCCCGGACTTGTGAGCGTCAGTCCGGGATGTTTCCAGCGCGGCTCTCCGCTCACTCAGCTGGGCCTGCTTCTCCACCAGCTCGCGGATCTGCTTCTCCACGGCCTCCAGCTCCAGCTGCACCGAATACAGCACGAACGTGTCCTTGCCTGCACTCAAAGGTAGACACACATCCGCCATTAAAGCAAGTAGCAGTGAGTAAAACAATGGTAATGTGTGTGAATAGAGTATTACCAATGTAAGCGAGATTAACGAGATTAACCATCCTTGGTTACCGCTAATGCAACCACGCTGGCGATGCTAACGGGATATAAACTAATAGCAGACTCTGGAAATCAAAATAAAACTAGTGATAACAAGGCGCTTTGATTGTTTTTGTTGTAGAATACTATAGGGGATATGTTCACACGTTATAGAAACGAAAATGATGGTGTGTAAAATAGATTTCAGGATTAGAAAATAGACGATAAAGAATTAACTTAACGGAGCTCAAACTCAAAACAAAACTTCATTCAATAAGTAAACACCGTCCATTGCTCAGAGACGCAAAACAGTGATGTGATGTTTGTTTGGAACTATTTTCGTTTGCAAAATTGAGCAAAAACAATCAATATTATATCTAAAATGTAAGTCACATTGCTTTACTAAACTTGTATAAAATGATTATCAAATGTGTTCATGCTGATATCTGCAGAAAAACGGTACTCTTTGTGTGATATAGATAGATATAGAAGTTAACTGTATTTAATTATATAAATATAAAAAGCACACAGAAGCATTTTTGCCGTCTACAATTTAGAATGCATTGAATTTAGAGTTTTAATAGACTAATAAATCAACGCGCGTGCACTCCGTGTGTGATTTGGTGATATAGCCTACTTGAAAATGTCAGATCGCACAACACTTACCATATTATCACAGACGATGCTGTATCGCACACCCCAGAGTCGACTTGAGTGGAAATTGAAATCATCCGCGGTTGTGCGCGCACTTGTTTGCACATGAGCAAAGGTGTTTTTAGGAGTCTAACTTGCAAACGCCAGACCACTGATTCGTTAAACCTGCTTTCTTGCCGTCTGTGTTCTTCTGACTATTTTGTAGTAAGTAACGAATATGCTTTGGGGAAATGTATCGGAGTAAAAGTATACATTTTAATTAGGAAATGTAGTGGAGTAAAAGTAAAAGTTGGCTGAAATATAAAAACTCAAGTAAAGTACAGATATTCCCAAAAGATACTTAAGTACTGTAACAAGGTATTATTACTTCGTTACAATACACCACTGTACACACACACACACACACACACACACACACACACACACACATATATATATATATATATATATATATATATATATATATATATATATATATATATAGAATGTATGTATGTATGTATGTATGTTTTATTCTTATTCTTATTGTTGTTGTTTAATATGAACCACAAATTTATTCATGTATTACACTTTGCATTTAAAACTAAAATTTCAAGTCATGTTATTTCATGTTTATTATGCATTATACTGTGTATTGTAAACAATGGCATGCCATTAGACACAGATGCAGGTGTGTGTGTGTGTGTGTGTGTGTGTGTGTGTGTGTTGTGTGCAGAAATGATTGCGTTAGTCAGAGCTGAGCTCACCAGCTCCCTGTGCTGCTGGTCTGGTGTTTCATTAGAGTGTGTGTGAGAGCTGGCAAAGTGAAAGAACCAGAAATGATTTTCCAGCGGTCATCGCATCTCACCCTTAGCCCAGTGAGGGACACATGTGGTGGGTCACTGGGAGAGATGTGGCCTTCTCGTCCCGGTGCTATTTAAACAGGTTGGTGAAAGGAGTGACCGCCAGCTTTCAGATTTAATTCACTTTACCGATGACTCTAATAATCATATTCCTCAAATAGACCAATGAAGTATATATTTGCCTTTCGCAAAGGCATATCTGATCTGAGGTTTACTGAAACGCAAGAATAACCATTTTAGACTAATAATTAATACTTTCATAACTTAAGATTGAAAGTGTGGGCCTTGGACAATGATAAAACAATAAAAATATGAAATAAATCAAATAAATCAAGTAAATAATATATAATGAAAGCATAGTAAATCTTTCCAAGATGTGACCCTCATATTAGAAAAAAAATAAATAAAACACTGTTATTTTTAATAAAAATCAACCCCTGGGACAAAAAAAAAAAAAAAAAAAAGTGTCAAAGATGAAGCTACACTCATTTATGTCCGGTCAGTCATGAGAGTTGTTTGATAAAGATTTGCAATGAAACCCATGGAAAATGCAATGTCACTGTGAATAACTGATGAAAACATGATTTCAAGCCATTTAATCATTTTGGATGTGGATTTAACCGTTTGACCCCATATCCCATGCGCTGTTTGCTTTCCTCTATTTTAAACGATCATCTGTTCATCCGTGTAAGATATGTTTATACCAAACCCCAGATCCCAACAACTGTATATTTTCTTTCAATATACACATACTGAGTCCATCCTGAAGTCAGGGTGAGCGGCACTCTGGGGAATTCTTAGAGGTCGACATTTTAATACTGGTAATTACGTTTCAATCTTCCTGTGAATCCACCTGTAAAATTGTATTAGCCATGCGATTTCCCATGGTCCTGTGGGGGAGTGGCCCAGTGCGGAAGTCTTATTCTGGAAGTTTGATTATTTAATCAGTGAGTGATCTTAGGTCTCACACATTTCTCAAGGTCATGGGAGTTTCCACAAAGACTTGTGTGTGAATCTTACAGGGCTCTGAGGATGATGAGGTGGTGGGGGTTGTTTTAGGTGGGCCCTGGTGCATTATGGTTCATGAATAAAAATATGGATAGACAATATCTGAGGACTTGGGGATTGAAGAGTTTTATAAATGAAAAAAACAAAAACATCCTTGTAATTATTGTAGAAAACAAAAATGATATATTTTACAGTAACGCAGGTATGCAAGATTTTTTCAATATTATATGTGCTGTTAAATGTAATGTAACATAACTTTGTGAACAAACTTTTTTTTTTAACTCCTAAAAACTTTTGACTAATATATTACAGTTAAAGTATACATGTATTGTCTTGTTGAATATATTTTTTCACCTAGGTTTCTTTAAAAGATTATACGTGTATTGTCTGTTTTAATATAATTTAAATATATACTTTATATTTGCACAATTTTTACTGTGTTATAATTACATTATTTTATCAAAATAATAATCTTCAAACAAACTTTAGATGAGTTTGATAGATAGCTTTGTTTTGTTTAGCTCTATTGCCTAAAAATTAGATCATATTCATCATGTTTTACTGTAACATTTTTACATTTTTAAAATTTAAACACTTACATGAAAGGAGAATTGGCTTAGTGCTCCACTAAGATATAAAACATATAAATAAATGATACACAAAACAAAACTTTGTCAAACTCATATAAAGTTTGTTTGAAGATTGACTTTGAAGATTGAAGATTTATCACTGTATTACTCATTCACTCACACATCTCTCGGCTTTGGCTGGCGGCCATCATGTTGAAACTAACACCGTCATGTTAGATGACTGCCAGCACATTTTCTCAGATGCAGGTGAAGTTGTGTCTTATTAGTTTGCACCGCGGGTCTAAATTTTGGTCTAGAATGAGGATATGGTTGAGCAGTGAGAACATTCAGGGCAGTTGTTTTCAGGGTTATGCTACTGCGATGGTGTACGATCACGTGATGCTCCTATCAGCTGATCAGAGGTACAAAACATGATCTGTGTACAAAATGAAGACTATGACATCTGTTCACTCATAATCTGTCAAGACCAAAGCTAAGACCAACATTTTTACATTTTTGGAAAGAAATTATTATCATCATAATTGTTTAGTGTTTACTCATCTGCAAAACGTTTCCTGACAGATTTTAATGTCTTTATGATGTTTATGAATTAGAATACATGTAAAACTGTTATTTTTAAAGACATTTATCAGCTGTTTGTAAACAATTGATGCTTTCCAGATGAAACATTCTGCAAGCATCTCAGAGATGTAGGTACATGTGCTATCTGGGTGGTTGCTAGTGTGTTCGAAATAGCTGTTAGCATGCTATGTGGTTGTTAGCATGAGTAGTTGTTATATAGATATGTATACGTAGATGTCTCATTAGCAATGTGTGTCGCTATGCACCAGAGAAACAAGTGCAAATAATTTTGTCTGTGATCTTCTGTTTTTGCTGTAGCTCTATCCACCTTTTTCTTCAATGCGGAAGTAAGCCTATGGATGAGACTTCCGGTTCATTACCCGTTATAGATAAATAACGAGAAGAATAACAACATGCTGTAAACGGTAAACTGTTTGCACTACAAACCAGTGTTCATAATTAAGATTATACATTAAAATAATATCGTAAGACAAACAAATTTTCAATATCAAGCAGCAAAACTAATTGTTTTGTACCGCTGGACGCAGATGAGACCGGAAGCTAGATCCACAGAATTTACAAATGGCTGCGCCCATTTTTACAGCAAGAAAAAGGTGGATAGCATCACTGCTGAAGAGTAATTAGCTGGTGAAGTGGATTTACTTATTGTAGAGTTAATGAAAGTTATCATGAGCATTGTGATGTTTGAAGCGGATGAGTAACAAATGTCAGTAGACCGGGAAGATTTTAAAATGAGCGGTTCATTCATAAATTCATGCGATCTTACCTTCATGCTGTGGAAATATAAACGGAAGACAGAAGACAATGAGCAATTATTTATTTATTTATATTACATACGTAAGTACTTTTTAATAATTCACAATGTATGTATAGTGCCACAATCAATCAATCAATAATTAAATAAAAGTTTTCAATACAAATTAGCACAAGTCAAGTTGCGATACCAAACAGGACCACAGGGAGACGCAAAAGACCACTAAATCGCTTGCCTTTAATATACGGATCCATTCAGAATTGCTAAATCTCTGACCACCACATAATCAGCGTTCATTATAAAACACTCTTGCTTTTAAGCCAAATACACGCTGAAAAGAATAATTTTACTGACATCTGGACATAAGTCACTATTCTCACCGCAATCGCTGATGAAATCGGCCGTGTTTTCTCTGTATAGCTGTTTTGAACTTACTGTTTTAATTCGTTCACTGGATCCTTGGACTTTCCATGAGTTTACTGGTTTAAAATGGTGTGACTGCAAAAGCATGCTTCTTTTCATTTTAAGATATTATTTTCATTATAAAGTACTGATTCAAATTAGTAATCAATAATTAATTATTATTCTGTTACTCCGCGTGCCTCCCCTGACATGCTCTCACGCCCCACACAATGAGAGAGACCGACTCCGCTTGAGTTCATTCACATGATTGGTCGAGAATAGAGGCGATCCCGCCTGGGTAGTGTGATTTATATAGTGTCCTTTCTAATCATATTTGATCATATTTTACTCAGGCGATTTTATTCTGAGTACCGGCAACATGTCAGAAGTGCCGGTACACACAAAAAAGTGCAGGTACTCTAAAAGCTGAAATATAGAAGTGCCGGTACTGCGTACAGGTGTGTACCAGCCCACTTCAAGCATAGTGTAAGCCAGATCAAACCAATCAATGAGCTTGAGTTGAAAGCAAGTTGATGTGTCTGCAACCATAGTTAACATGTATGATATCTGTATCTGCAATAGATTTCAGCAGAGGATTTTCATAAGATTTAGTTTAATATCAATGTAAGATAATTCTGCATGTGCTAAAAAATAGATAAAATTCGTATTATTAATCATCAGAGAACCTTACAGCCTTTAATTATGCTTAGCTTCTAATGAACACTGTGAACTAATTATAAACATTCTCTGTCAACATTTATTCCATTTCTTTAGAAATTTAAAGTGCCCTTATTATGCCATTTTTAAGTTCCTATTGTTTTGGGAGTCTCCTAACTTAGCGTTACATGCATGCAATGTCAAAAAACACATTCGTTTTCTCAAAATATGCATTTAATATCACCTTATTTTCCAAAGATTCTCAAACAGCTCATTCTAATCAGTTCTAAGATTCAGTCTCTCATAATAAACCCCTCCTTTCCGTGAGCCCACTCTGCTCTGATTGGTCAGAAGCCCCAGTCTATTGTGATTGGTCTACCATGTACAGTATGTGTCAGAAATGTTACACTCATTGCCATATTTCTGTATTTTTAATGTTGATAGAAAATATAAACATCTATTATTTATCATACTTACAGTTTGAGATTCAGTGGAGCCAGCTGGTCCAAATAAACTGGATAATGAGGCGTCTTTCAAGAGTAAGAGTTTTGTGAATCCCACACTGAACTCCACGAGATTACAGAAGCAGTCGTCAGTAAAATGACGGGAGACACAACATACTTGAATTTGTGGTTTACGGAGACTCTCCATAGGCGTAATGGTTTTTATACTGTACAAACTGTATTTTCTATTGCCCTACACCAACCCTACACCTAAACCTACCCCATACAGGAAACTACTGGCAATTTTTGAATTTCATAAAACAAAGTTTAGTATGTTTTTTAAGCCTTTTGTTTTACGGGGACACAGGAAGTGTCCTCATAAACCATGTTTACATTGTAGTACCCATGTCATTATACACATTTGTCCTAGTGGTTGTCATGTCCTTGTAAACCATATATACCAGTACACACACACACACACACACACACACACACAAAAGATTGGGGATGTACTGCTGAGTTACAGTGGAAACGTATTTTAACCACTGATTCTTTGCAGCCTCATCTTTTGGAAGTAAAAATAAAACAAATCCCTGTTGAAAAAAACAGCATATGCTGGTTAGGTATGTTTTGCAGCATGACTGTTGGTTTAAGATGGTCTTAAGCAACTAAAGCTCCTGCTCAGGGCCAGTTTAGGACCAGCACATGATCAGCTAAGAACCGGTTTAAACAAGCTCAATCCAGCAGCCATGCTTCAAAACATACCTAACCAGCATATGCTGTTTTTTTCAACAGGGATTTACTTGGACATGATTTTACCACACCAACAAGCTACAGTGTTTGAGGGCGGGTCAAATTATTTGAGGCCAACGTAGAGCATAGGAGCGCATTATGCAAATGTACAGTCTAAAAAATGCTGGGTTATTTTTTTACCCAAATCCTGGGTTCACCCTGTTGGGTCATTTTATTGGGTTGTTGTTTAATATTTTTACCCAGGTGCTGGGTAGTTTGTCTGTAACTTGTCTGTAAGTTGCTGGGTCATTTTTAATGCTGGGTTATTTTTTTCTACCCAACCGCTGAGTTGAGTCTGTCTCCAAAGAAACAAACCAGCTGCTGAGTTACAGTCAGATCGCATGCTTTTTGCGTCCACAGGAGAGAGTGGTTCTCAGCGCCGCCGATCTGGCGCACTTCTTCAGCGAAATAAAGGTTTGTATACATTTTATTTCATGTATAATGTCTTTACTGTGCTGTAAATTGTATTATTTTGCGCAACGCAGCATAAGGATGAGATGTCAGTCAGCTGCGTTAGCAGCGGTTGCTCCACACGATGGAAACGCCTTTTGTCTTGCATAACATAAATGGATTTTATTTGTTATAACACTGAGTTTAATTTAATTTGATGTTAGATGTTCTCTAATCTCAGTACTGTTTATTTATGAGAAGGTTATGTAGTCAGTCACGGCGTCTTTCAGCTACGAGTGAAACATGAGGTCTCGGTCTGAAGTTTGCAGCTCCCCCGCGAACAGCATCCCATCACCTGCTCAGATTTCTGCGACACACCGGCATGAGAATTAGCACTATTTCAGTAAAAAGCGATTTCAGAGAACAGTTCAATACACTTAAATTAAAATTCTACTTTTAAATGTTACATTTTTATGTCTAAAATGCTTGTTAAACAAGTTGAAATATATGTAATATTGTAAACTATGCTGTATTCACCCAAATAAATTCAATGTCTTGTATTTGTCCATGTGTTCTTGCTTACTAATAAATGCTCATCTTTTGATTATTGCTGTTGCTCTAGTAATTCTGTGTGTGATTTTTAATCTCCAGTCCATTTTAAGTCAGCAATATAATCATTTTTAAACAATAGTTGGCTTAAATAAAACAACCCATCATGGTGGGTAAAACGTTTAACCCAACCAGCTGGGTCAAAATAACCCAGCATGTGTTCTGTCCAATATTTACCCAGCGCTGGGTTGCCAAATAACCCAAGTTGGGTTGTTTTTAACCCAGCATTTTTAGAGTATACTACTCAGTAACGTGTAGCCATCACGGAAATGTCATTCGAATTACTGACGACTCGTTTAGGCTGTTCAGAGTCGAATCTTTCTTTTGAGAGATAACTTCGATTTATCATGCACTTTCAGCTTTACAACTTTGCAGATTGTTTGCATTCACATACAGCTAGATTACACACGGCATGAAAGTCAAAATAATGTGATAATAGGAAACACTTTAAATCTTCGTTTTTACAACCACAGGCTTTACATGGCTTCACATGTTTTGGCATGTTGGAAAACATTTGAGATGTTGGACGTGTTGATGTGTATGGAGCAGTAGAATGAGGTGTCTATGTACAGATTTCTATGCTTAACTTGTTGTGCGTTTACTAGCATGTTCCAAGTGGTTATTAGCATGCTGTGCAGTTGCTAGCATGTTTTGAGTTGTTATTAGCATACTATGTGGTTGTTAGCATCTCTGATTGCATCTCTAGGTGTTTACTTCCACTTCCTAGGTAATGACTTTCAAGAAACTAAACTGTTCAGTCACAGATTTAGCCCTAAATGTAATACAGGACATCACTTAAGAGCCCACACACCACAAGAATGTCACTATATCTTGAGCAACAACAGGCCCAGTGAAATATTAGTATAAAATGACTGTAGAGTAGAACGTAAACACTCTGGCCCCTCTCCATTTGCTTTAATACTTACTCAAGAAAACAGTCTATTACCATAATTGTTTTGTAACTCCTGTGACAAGGCCTTGTGGGAACAGGGTGAGGAATTTTTACACTGAATGGAGAGAGACCTCAGTCTGTCCTCCTTCTCCCCCAGTCCAGACGAGAGTCTTTTGTGTGGCGTGAAAGTGTTTCCCTCAGAACGCAAGCATGAAATCAGCGCGGCCTCCCTTTCTGTGCCGTCTGTCCTCTAGAGACACACAAACAAACCCAAAAGGGTTAACCTTTAACACACACTCAGATAGTTGTGGTTTAAATACAGAAACTAAATTTGACCTGATCATCAATACCTTTTTTCAGTTTAATTACAGATGCAGATCTACAAACAGCAAGACAAATGCAATGCCCAACTCTCAAGTTTCTATGATATTCTGGTCTCTAGTTTTATTTTATTTCATCATTTGAAATGTAATAGGATAGCTTTCCTCAACAAGCCATTCGTTTTGAGGTATAATTCATATCTGTAAGCTACAGGTTAGCATACATGTTAGGGATGAAGGGATGTTTGTTAAATTATGAGGAATAGTAATTGTGACGCTTCTCATAGCGGACAGCACTATGGTCTCCTTCTATGATCTGATGGTCTGAAGCAGTGGAGATAGCAGAAAATGTAAACGTTTTAACTGGGATCTCTTGGCTGCCTGTAGATGGTGCTCTAAAGCAGAGCAGTTCATCTGTGTGACAGCATGTCAATCCTGAAACAGCAATGAGACAACTTCAAGAAAAACAAGTCATCTCAAGTGTAGCTTGACAAAAATGATTTTATTTTCTATCTGTCAATCAATGTGACCCAAGAAGAAAATATGATGTCCATTGAGATTAAGGCACTGGACAACCATTGCATATTTAAAATAATGTTTGATGACACAAATCTGTGCTTTTTATGGTTCTTTTTGATTATTAATATTGTAAGGAACTAATGTTGTTTTTAATTCTCATTAATTAGATATACCTAACATATCTATTGAAAAAGAGTGAAAACGAGAAAGAATACATTCGTTATGACAATTGTGATTTAATTTTAATATTCAAAATATATGTCTTTGTACAATATTTCAAGTAGGTACATTTTCATTTCATTTACAAAACCAGTATTCAAATATTTATTTTGTTTTACCCTATTTAAAATATTCAGACAAAATATGACATATAAAATGCAACGTGACAAACAATGACAGGTTTTTAAAATCCAAGGCATTTGGGAAAACAAAACAACAACAACAACAACAACAACAATAAAATTAATAACTGTCAAATCACTTTTTAAGACAAGCATAAATTCTGGTATGATATTACTGCGAATATTTAAAACAGATGTGCTAAAATAAGACAAGGATGTGGATGCAACACATATCATAATTCATGCGAACAAAGCCGTGAGCGTGTGTTAGAGGACTTTTAAAATTCCCATATAGGCACTATTTCCTCCATGAATTATTATAGCTCTCAGTGACTAATTCTGTAATCGTACAAATCGATTCATTTAGATTCTTTATTTGTTTTAAATAGGTTACGTCTGAATCCAACCTCAGTGTAAGACTGTTAAGACAAACTGGGCCTACAGATAAAAACACAGGATTTATCGAATGATTCTAACAAATTAAACACAATGAAATGTATGTTTACAAGTCAGCAATATAAAATATATTCTAATATAATCTCATATTAATTGAAGAGCTATAGACAGCTTTAATCTATTATAAATTCAGGGCATCCATTATGCAGAAACTGGATATTTCTCTGATTCATAACAAGCGCTCCCACGAGGAAGGTGAAAAATATTTTAAAAACATGAAAAAGTCTTTAAATGTGTGATTTGTTTCATAGGCTGTGAGTCCTCTGCTCTCCATGCTTCACGTGTATGTGGCTGTTTGAGGTGGTTTGGTGTTTAAGTCCGAGGTAATGGCTGGTTAAAGCCATCTGATGGGCCGAAAAAGCTATTTTGGTCCAGTTTTGAACATGGAGAGGGTTCCTGGCTGTCTGAGCATCACAGTTCCTCTGAATCCATGAGGACTTTTTGGGACTGTCGGGCGTCGTAGCGGTTTCAGCCAAAGACCAGATCTTTGGTTTCTGAGGTGGACTCACATTATTTAAGGGCTCTTGTGCTGCCGGACTCTTTTTGATTTGGTCCTCCTCTCCTTCATTTGAGTTTGTGTCTCTTCTGTCTTTCATAATATCATTCATAAAACTCTTCTCTGCTCCCGTGTCGTCATATTCCTCAGAATCCGAAACTTTAGACACTGATTTTTCATCGTCCTGATAATCACAATCCTGCTTGTCTTCGATGTTTTCTGTGTCAATGTTCTCCAGGTCTATTTCCTCGTCCTCGTCCCTCTTGTCTCCGTCCTCGTTGTCACTCGTATACACGTTTCCTTCCTCGTCGGTTCTCGCTTTGGGAACCCAAGTCATTTTGTTCTCTTTTTTCAGTCTTCTGCGGGCGTTGGCGAACCAGGTGGACACCTGAGTGAGGGTCATCTTGGTGATGATGGCCAGCATGATTTTTTCTCCTTTGGTGGGGTAAGGGTTTTTGCGGTGTTCGCTGAGCCAGGCCTTCAGGGTGCTGGTGCTCTCGCGGGTGGCGTTCTTGGGTCGGGACGGATCACCGAACTGATACTGGTGTCCGTACGGGTAGAAGGATGCGTGAGGAAACCCTGCATGCTGAATCCCAGGACTGTCTTTAAACTCGTACTGCGAGCCCTTAAACAGAAGAAAACAAGTATATATGAGCACATGTGCTTCTGAGAGAAATGTGTGCTTATTTACTGCTAAATTTCTTTAAATTCATTGGAGAAAGATATGAATAAAACAAGGAAAAATAAAAAGAAATGAATAAAAAAGAATTGTCCAGTGTTGGTGTAAATGGAAATATACAGTTGTTATCTATTTTTTTATTCTTTATTTTTTTATTATTATTTGTTTATATTTATTTGGTTTTTGTTTCCTTACCAAATCCTTACCCTTAAAATCTATATATATAAAAAAACCCTTTTGCTATTTTAAATTGATGTAGTAAGGTTTATGAAATAATAATTTTGACTTGAATAAACCAATCTAACCATTTAAAAGTTTTTTTTTTTTTTTTTTTTTTAATTCCACAAGATTTCTTGAATTGCTTCTGAAAAAATAAATAAATAAATAAATAAATAAATAAATACATGATAGAATCTTCAGGTACAAACAAATGTTTTTTTTTTTTAAATACATTTTATTAATTCGCATAAATACAAATTAAACGTCATTTGTGGACCTTGACAAACGTTTTCACATTTCACTAAATAAGACTAAATATGCCATAACAACATTTTCCGATTTAAAGAGATCCTAATTTTCTTAAAAACAACCCTTCGTGAGTTGAACTTACAGTTCTTTGGAGGAAAGAAAAAAATCATTAGAGAGGCTATTCTTCATTATACACTCTAAAAAATGCTGGGTTGTTTTAACCCAACTTTGGGTCAAATATGGACTAACCCAGCTGTTGGGTTAAATTTTTACATTAAATTTTTAACCCAAAAGTTGGGTTAGTCCATATTTGACACAAAATTGGGTTAAAACAACCCAGCATTTTTTAGAGTGTAGGTTCTTTAGTGTTCTGTGTGTGTGTGTGTGCGTGTGCGTGTGTGTGCGTGTGTGTGTGTGTGTGTGTGTTTTTTTTTTTTTTTTTTTTTTTTTTTTAAGCACCGGTAAATAGATGTAAAATAAACAACTGGAGAAACGAAAAAGTTATTTTCGGTACTTATACTTAAATAAACTTACATTTAATTTTTAAGTTGTGCAGTTAACAGGTCGAACGATAAATGCGAACGATATTTTCAAACTTTCCAAGATGCTTGTAAATCCAAATGATTAGCCTATTATATTCCTCAACTCAAAGATGAATTCTCCATGAACTCACCAGCTGGTTGAGTATGGAGAGGTCGCTGGAATAGGGCAGGAACGCGCTGTATCCCTGCGCGCTGGCGAACGGAGCTCCGTACGCGCTGGAGAGACAGCCCGACGCGCTGAGCTCCGCGGAGTACAGCGGTCTGATGTACTTATAGCCGAGCTGCGGGAGAGACATGCTGCTGCCAAAGGTCCGAGCGACGGAAAACAATCACAGATCAGCCTTTGACACGGAGGATCGAGTGGAAACTCGCGGAGAGCCTCGCTGAGAGTTAAAGCCGCTCTCCAGTCTGAGGTGGACTGAGGTCACATTCAGATTGAGTCAGATTGTTCACTACACTCGTGTGATTGACATTTCTAGTGTCTCTCAGGCCCCTCCCATCTCTGAAAACTCTCTCTCTCTCGCTCTCTTTCACACACACACACACACACACACACACACACACACATGCGTAATGTCAGTCGTCGTCGGATAATTTTCAGACTTTATTTCCTATTATAGTTTAATCATATCGAACTTTATTCTCACACGACTGAATAGTCTATTATAACCCTTTTCCAAAACAGAAACAAGACTGCGTATGAGAGAGAAATAAACTTATATTTGCGTAACATGTGCCAGGAATGACCAAATCTTCATAAAAATATTAAATAGCCAACAATTTTAAGCAATTTGACTAAATTATTATGATAATAAAATGTTAGATATATAATAATGGAAAATACTACGGCAATATGGGTGTTAAAAACAGTAAAATAATAAAAAGCAAGAGCTTTTGTTATTTGTCATAATAATAAAACAAGGCAATATTTCTGCAAACTGAGATGGATTAAACACGAGCTTCTGTTAACATTAAGAGAAAATCAAAGAAACAAAAGATACAATATTGAAATTCCAGGAAAAGATTAAATAAATCCTGAAGAGACATATTGATGCTTTATTGTCCTCAGAAAACAGTGTGCTGCGATTACATCTCCATCGCTTTATTATGAACACACCACAAATCTTATTTCACAGAATCTAATCCGCTTTATAAAAGAGTTTTTATCCGGCGAAGCAGATGATAATATCACTATTCATCGACATGTGCTTAAATTAACACGGAATGAAAAAAGAAAACGAAACAGCAGTGTTCACGATAGATTTAAAACTAAGAGAAATTAAAAATAAAAAACGAGAGAGTGAAAAACCTGACGGATCATTCGCGTTCGTTTATATTATTTTCATACCATTTTCACTATTTGAAAAACAAACACATGACGTTGTAGTTTATAAGTTTAGAGCAACAGAAAAATACACAAATTTATTTGCTGGATTTATATAATAATAATGGCAAATGTTACATTTCTGTAAAATTAGGGGGGAAATGATTTCAATAGGCTATAAATAAATAAATATTAATAAAAAAGATACATATTGATTTTGTATTATGGTGGATCCATAACGAGCTGTCAAATAATTGTAATAACACGATACTGGTTGCTCTTAAAACAAAATCTATAAAAGAAATCCAGTCCAGGAGAGCTAATATCTTCCTTTCACCAAAATCAAGGACCTAAATGATTAGCAACTGGTCTTTGAGAAATGTTGATTTGGCCTGATGCACTGAAGGAACCTTTGGAAAGCGCAATGAAAACCAGATTTCAGCACTCTCAGGACTTTATTAAGTTGCTGCTGAAGAGTGGTCGGTGGATTTGGAGATTGACGAGCTCATCATCAGCTGTATCTCCAGCAGCACTGATCTCTGCAGAGCTGTGGTGGACCGCGAGGGTCGCTGGTTTTAGCGAGATTAGACGCGGCGCTCCTGTCGGCAACGATTTGCACGCTGGAGCGAGCTGGTCCGGTGCTAACGAAAAAGAAATAGTGTTTGCAAATTATCTGAACATCATATAGCCTCCCATCTTTTGCACCTGCTTTATTTGAGCAGGCAGATGGCCGCAATCTTGAGGAATCAATACTCTCTTCGCGCGTTTAGCCAGGAGAAACAGACTCCTTATGGATGACTTCACAGCCAGTTATTCTTAAGTAATAGATACATTGCGCTCAGCCACCCTGAAGACACAGAAAAAGCCATTTCTCCTTCAAACTAACAGGAGCGTCGGGTCACAGGTTAATGTGATGCACGCTCGCGCAGTTTGTTTTCCTGCGAAGTTTAGATAAGTAGCTGACCAATGAAGCTTGTAATTACAATATTCCAAAAACTGGTCCCGGATCAGTATATAAATCTCTCCATCCAATTACAAGATGTAATATTTCTGCACTCAAGCTGGTAATGAGCTCTAATGCCTGTGCTGGAGTTAATCCCCCTCGGATGCAGCACAGATCAGATGTTGCCTCTGTAATTAGACTGGCAGAAAATCATTATTTCATGTTCAAATAGAAAATGAGGTTGGTGGGGAAGTTAATTTCTCTCTGCTCTGTCAAGCATGGACAAGAATTTAATGATTTAATTACAGTTGTAAGCTCTTTAGATCAGACTTAAATGGAGCCGAGTTTTTTTTTTTTTTTTACTCTTTTTCTTTCTTCTTCACAGCTGTGTAAAAGGCTACAGCGACTCAAAGCCTTTGACACGAGCTCAGAGAGAGCGGAGGTCTTTGTGAGCGCTTCTTATGGCGGTATTAATTGCCTCGCTTCCTTGTTTAACGACTTAAGTAATACCTCTTTCTTCACCCATGATGACAATTACAGGAAATATATTTCAAGAACAGTGCACTCAAAATGGCGTTTAAAATCTTAATGGTTTACTTATTCCGTGAAACACAATAGGAGATGTTTAGCAGAATGTCCAAGCTGCTCTTTTCCTTACAATGAAGGTTAATGAAGACCGTTGGGCTTCAAAATGACACAAAAGAAAAAAAAAAGTAGAATGAAACTTGTGCACAAGTCTTGTCATATCTTTATGAAGAACAGACAAAAAAAAAATGTAAGTCGTTATTTGTAGCGACGTTGTTGTTTTTTTATTTAATACTAAAACCAAAACAATTAATCATTTGCGTTAGTTGAAACAAAGCGGAGATAATGTATACATACTAGATGAACTTAATAAAAATGTAAATTAAAATGTCTTATGCAACTAACTTAAGTACAACAATTATTAAAAAATTTAATAACTGAAATTAAATTAAAATAAATATTACAAACATGAATAAAAATGAGACTAACTAAAATAAGAACAAAAAAATTTATAATGATAACAAAACTAATTCAAAATATTAATAAATACTATAATACTATATAAATATGGGTTATGCATTGACAATTCCCTTCTGCCATAGCTATCAAATTTTAACATGCTTTCACGTCTGTTTGAGAGGATTAAAAGTGAACAACTTAAATTTTGGTCCTTTTGGAGCTTGACAGATGATCTCACTACTATAGTAGTATGAAAATAAACTGCACAAATATTATTTAAAAATGATTTTGTTGTCAACAAAATGAAATAGACAGCAAATATATCTACCCTATCATGTTTCAGGGCATATATCTTAACCAACGTTGACAATCAAAAGTCAGAGTTTACAGTCTTGACTCAATATTAACCTTTTCTCCTCAAATCATCTTTTAAGACCACATTATCTGAGTCTTAATATAGCACTCTGTGCTCTTACATCAACATTCTGGTTTATGTTTGGTTGTATTCCTCTTAATTTGAAACAAAGCTAATACTTAAATGAAAGGTAACTGAGAACACTATCTTCTGAGTGATAAACGAGCAACCTTCAAGCAATAAAAAAGACCCATGCATTTCCAGGTTTTGTCAGTGTGTTTTCTTCCCCGCACTATTAAATGAAGGCCCTGTGTGACTTCACTGCCAGTGTATAACGCTGACGTTGCCCACAGTCCAGTGTGAATATGCAAGAATAGATTTTAGTATTCAGAGGCTTTATGTGTCACTCAACATGACAGACCCCCCGTCATGCTCCATATTCAGAATGACCCCTCGTTTTCCCTCCCTACGAGAGGCTTGCATAGCAAAACGTGTTTTAAAGGATTAAATCCTTCATGAGTTAACACTCTGTGAGTGTTTATGTATATTAATAGTGTTTACTAAGGCAAGCATAATTTCAGGTATACCTATATTAGGTAACACTTTATTTTAAGTTGTTCTTGTTACACATGTTACATGTACGTACTATTATAATAACAATAAATTATACATAATTACATGCAAGTAAACCAAATCCTAATCCTAACCCATATAGTAAGAACATGTAGTTAATTATTATTACTCAGTACTTAAATGTATAATTACACTGTAACAAGGACACCTTAAAATAAAGTGTAACCCTATATTATACTATATTATTCTACTATATTTATTTATTTAGACTGTGCAGTCATACTCTTGTTGCCTGTCTCTGTGTGAGTGTGTGTGCATGTGAAAGTATGTGTTTGTCATAGTAAATTAGTTGTGGGCAAGTGTGTGATTTTAGGACACTAGTGAGACTTGCTCTGGCAAACAGGTAAATCCCACAGCATGCTGTTACAATCATGTGTTTGTCTGCGTTTCTCTGAAGCTACACATTCCTGGGAGATGCTTTCTATATTCTGATTTATGCTTGAATTATACTGTACTTTTATGCAATTATGCTGTACTTTTTTTTTTAATGTCATAGGGATTTTAAAACAGCTACATACTATACATACATACATAAAGCTATATTTTTAAATTTTCTGAAGAGAATGTTAATTTGCATGTGAAGTTTCTTTTTTTCTCTCTCTCTCTGTACACATGCGAGACTTCTACTTCATTCGCTGCTATAGGTAAATAACTAGAATTACAAAGTGCAGTAAACAACAAAACTATTTGTGCTAGAAACCAGTGTGTTTGTGAATATGATGATTAATTAATATAATAACATAACAAATCCCAGTTTACAGTATCAAGAGGAGTAACTGGCTGTTTTTGTACAGATGAAATAACTGGAAGTGAATGTAATCAGAAGTCTTGCACATTCCAGTTACAAACAGCTGTGCACGATCTTACGTCAAAAATAAGGTGGATATGTGGGATTTTTAAGTGGTTGCCAGTACATTGCTAAATAATTCCCAAGGTGTTCCGGGTGGTCGGTATAAGTGAAAAGACGCTGAAGAAATGAAAAGACAATCACAAATCTTTCTATGATATTCTTGTCTTTATGGCTCAAGTCTGTTCTTCAGTGTAAGCCTTTTGAGTTCTTTTTTTGTTTTTTGTTTTTTGCCTGTTTTATTATCCATTTTGAGAAAGTCGTAAGAATGATCTCTTAAGATGTGATCACAGAGAAATTTTGTGAGCTAAATCCAGTCACTCCAATAGTAATCCACATGATTGGAAGTTTGTTGTGATTTAAGTTGGTTAGGTGAATTCACCGCACTGACTAACAGAAAACTGCTTGGTTTGAAAGTGACTTCTGTGTGAGCAGTGCTTCATACATCGCTGCGTTATTGCCAGTTGACAACAGACTTGTTTTGCGTGTGAATTCTCACTGAAATATGCCAATATGGCCATAGCAAAAAGATTATAGTTACAAGCCAAAGTTTTCGGCAAAAACATACTTGTAAGCAAATGGCTAATGAATGGCAAGCATGCATGCATTCTTCTGTTATTGTGATGCTAACAAACATCTGTATTCAAAGTTTCCTTCAGATGTTTGTGCAAATAAACTAGTTGTGTTTTTATCAGGAAGCTAGCCATAAATATGTTGAATGTAGACTAGCATGCTCAGTTGTTCCGCCCTGACATTAGTAAACAGACATTGATTTGTTGGAGAAACTAACTAGTCAGGGCTTGAAATCGCAGTGACCAGTGTTGGGGGTAATGCATTACAAGTACAGCGAGTTACATAATCAGATTACTTTTTTCCAAGTAACTAGTAAAGTAACGCATTACTTTTAACAATGAACAATATTTACAATGAAATATCTGAATTACTTTTTAAAATAAGTTACGCAATTTAGTTTGTTTTCCCATTTATTTACTGACCGCTCTTCTGTCCCTTTATTGAGAGAAATCGGGAGTGAGGTGAAGAGGCACTTCTTTCAGCCTGAGGCTTATTAATGTCGCTTTTGGTGTGAAAGGGACATTACAGTTGCCAAAAATATAACTTTTAGGTTTTTGTTATTAAAAAAATGAAACAAACAAACAAGCCCAGCTCAGGTTACAAAAGTAATGCATTACTTTCCATAAAAAGTAATTAATGCAATTAGTTACTTTTTTAATGGAGTAACGCAATATTGTAATGCATTACTTTTAAAAGTAACTTTCCCCAACACTGGTAGTAACTTTGTGTAGTAACATCCATAGTTTTAGCTATTTTGGTTCAACAATATAGAACTTTTGTTTATAAGTTCACTATAAGTAAAAACAAAACAAAACAAAACAAAACAAAATATTTTGAAATCAAATTTATGTCATAATATTAGGTTACACTTTATTTTGATAGTCCACTTTAGACATTCTACTAACTATAAGGAACTTTGTAACTACATGTCAACTAATTCTCATTAATTTGCAACTACATGTCTACTGACTCTCAGAGTAGACTGTTAGGTTAGGTTTAGGGTTAGTAGAATAAGTTGACATATACTTGCAAAGTTTTTCATAGTCAGTATGTTGTATACTGTGGACCCATCAAAATAAAGTGTTAGAAGATATTAAGCAGACGATCTACTAATACTCTAATGACTGCTAGTTGACATGTAGTTGCAAAGTTACTTACTGTTAGTAGAATGTCTAAAGTGGACTAGAATGTCTAAAGTGGACTTAAGTGTTACCTAATATTGCTGTAAATAATGAAAGTAGCCCTAATTCGCTAATTTTGTTCTCCATTGTTTTGCTTTATTTACAGATAATTTACGAGATACTAGAGCACATCCACACTCTTTAAAAAAAAAACCACCACTTTCATTCTCGACAAACTAAAAGACATAGAATGAAATTTGCACATGGAATGAAATATATAGATTGTACAGATTGTTAGCTTGCTTATTTTGCATGATCTGTGTAAATCTACATGTACTAACAAGAAACTAGTTTGAGAGCTTTAGCTCCAAACACACAAATTTGCAATGCTGTTTGTGAATGTTTGTTATAACGATGGTTTCAGGAAACACTGAATCATTGAACTATACTGGTAACAACAGAACTTGTGACCATAGTTAGCTTATGATGCTTTTTGGAAACGCACCTTTAGAAAAAAAAATAAATAAATAAAAATCAACTGACTTTAGAGGAATTGCAGCATGTGAAATTGAAAAGTGTTTGCGTTCATGTATTTGCATACTTGCAAATGTTTCTTTTATGTTTCTTGTTTAATACTTAGGCTTAACAGTTTGTTTAAATCACCAACCCAAATAGGAGCAAGATTGAGAGTAATGCTTGCTTTAGCAAAACCACCAAATACACTGTCATTTGAATTTTAAAACATTACGATCACTAATCACCGCAGACTGCCACACCATTCCAGCCCTTTCAAAGCATCCAACACAATACGACATCCACCTCAATAGACACCGAACACGCATTGTAATGTAAAACATGCCGGGGAGGAAAAAGGCAATTATTATTTTAAGAGAATGATTACAATCTGAAATGAAAGGACCTCGGTGGTCCGTTATTTCTACGAGGGAAGATTAATCTTTTCCAATCTGTGGACAGGATAATCAGGACTGTCCCTTACACCTGGTCTTCCTGTGTGTGTGTGGCCGTGATGGAGAGAGTAGAGTAATTAATGACTCTCACCCAAGGCTGACAGTAATGGATTGGCTGCTATCAGGGCTGGCCATCCGTTAGTTCGTGGGAAAATATCACAGCAGGATCGAGAGAGTCTTCATCAAACAGGGTTTTCAAGAGAAATTATCTGGAGTCAGACTGATGGTGAAGGCCCCTCGGGGCAGGTTATGTTGGTCAGAGAGTCCTTAACAGCTAATTTCATCTGTAAATGCCTTTGTGTGTTGTGTGTTACAGTTTAATTTTATATAGGTTCAATACAAGTTAGGCTTCATGTACAGCATATGTGACATGCGGTTGAAAATAACGTCAGCTCATCTCTCGATTTGTAAAAAAGAAAATATTGTGTTTAGAGTAAAACCCTTACAATGGGGACAGTACACCAAAGTAAATGTTAAAATACTTAGGCATGCATGCTAACATCAGGATACTGTAATAAATAAATAAATAAATAAATCTATAACAAATAATTAGACAACTGTACAGCTTTTTTCCAATGGACAATACATCTTAGCATGGTAACACTTTATTTTAGGGTTTCTTAACTAGTTGCTTATTAGCATGCATATTACTAGAATATTAGCCATTTATTAGTAGTAATTAAGCACACATTAATGCCTTATTCTACATGACCTTATTCTACATCACTAATCCTACCCAATACCTAAACTTAACAACTTTTTTGAGTTGTTTTATTGAGGGAAATGTTGTAGTTAATAGTGAATAAGTGTTCCCTATTCTAAAGTGTTACCATTAGCATTTAAATAAAAAGAAAAACTTTACATTTCTGCTTTTAAAGCCTCCATGATTGCCCCATAGACTTCCATTATAGTCAAATTATATTTTTGTGGTAAATGACAGGATGCTAGAGATGTTGCTGATAAAGCTCAAGTTTTATTGAACCTGGAACATTCCTTTGACTCACATTCAGAATATCTATTATTCGAAATCTGATATATAATAATATCAACATGCAGACCTCACGCACCATGAGGCTCACTAAATCGATTATTAATGTTAACTTATGCTTGAAAACTCAAGAATTTTTCCATTTTACCCTGATACAGACTATACATCTTCTCTCAAACTCTCATAAACACATACACAGTGAGGCGGAAGTATTAGCATAAATACATTAGAATATGAATACGTGTGAGCACGCCATTCTTCGTCAATAATGATTAATATTCATTCATGTTGCAGTCTTCAGATCAGGCTCACTACCCAACAATCCACAACTATTAATATTTAAATGCTGGTTTTATTTAACAGCGATACTCCACATGAGGGTGTTTATGGGTGTGATGCGAGAGATCTTGATAAGTTTCTCCTGAGAGCTGCACTTGAGCGGATACATTCTACCCTCCAGTGTCATCTGCAAAATCCAATTTAACACAAAGCAGTCTTATTTACAGAGAAGCCAAAGATAAACATACCTGAATGGCTTTTGTCCAAAACCATTATGCTCATAAATTTAGTACCCAAACCCTTTTTCTCGCTTTCTTACTTCTTGAGAATTCGTTTTTGTGAGTGTTTGGAGCCCTGCCCTCCATTCAAATGTTGATTCACCAGTTGTGGCCTACTAGAACCTTTTTACCAACACACAAGTTCAACATGCTAACCAGCACTCTGTGAACCACAGAATATATCATCATTGACATAGAAACAAAGGCATAGATTGAGCAAAGATTGTCTATCAGAAGTCAGACATCAACCTTGGTTTCAAAACCTAGTGACCCAGCGGGAAGGATCTTGGTTCTGGAAGGTTCTTATTGGCAGAAACATGTCTAAGATTCCTTCTTTTGACCATTCTTGAGGGGGAAAAGGCATATATCCTTCATGGAAAAGGCAATCCCAAAATACATTGAGAATTTCATTGAGCTCAGTGGAAAAAAAAAACAAAACAAAACAAGATTGTTAAAGTCAGTAAGAATATTGATTACAATACTACCAAAAACTATATAGTTCTGCATCAGTCGCTTATGAAGTTCCATTTTAGTTAGGATTCTGCCTTAAGCCTAATGTATAATTTTTATTTTTATTTATTTATTTTTTTTATGTGTACGCAAGGGTCCATGTAAAAGTGCACATGACGCAAATTTTGATTTTTAGAACCCTGCATAATTTGTATGCCCAGGTCACACATGCACATTGACTTGGTTTTGCACTAATCAGTTGTTCCACAAGGTGGCAGCACTGGCACCGTAGTCTCACAGTAGAAAACGAAACTAAAGAGAGGAACAACAACAAAATACTGGAGACTGCAACACCAACAGATGCCAGCATTAACAAACATTTGTGTGAACTTTTAAAAGAGTACAAACACAATTGTATTGGTCATAATTTCTTGTGGAGAAAAACAGCGCAGAAGCTGGACAAAGATGAAGCTTTCTAGAGCGCATGTGTCGAGCACCTGCATTCATGCACACTATCAAATGGAGTACACTTTGAAAGAGTACACGTTCAACTGTACACATACTCTAGCGTACGCACAAAAACAAATTAAGTACACATTGGGTTTTAGATAGCAATTGCCTATGTACAGTAGGTACTTAGAAAGCTTGCTAGGCTGTGGAACAGAGCTATCATCTGTCTTCATGCATCTCTTTACTCTCCCTATGAGCTGATTTCTTTTTGTATGATAACAGAACGCCAGCAATACCTCCCCTGTCATGTAGAGTCTAGCTAACAGGCTCTATAAGAATCTCATAATGTTTTACTTGCACGACGGACAAATGGCCACAATTACCATTTTACACTTCACTCCATGACGATTGGTCCGTAGATCTGACTGGCTCTAGCTACTGATATGGATTCGCCTGCCCCCTTCCCCAGTGCATTTACATACAAATTGAGGATTTTATATTTATTTATTCTTATTAATCAGCCCCATGGCAGGAATCACGCAGTGGTGCTCCATCAGTGTTTAAATACATCTCTGTGACATTTGTCCCCTGCTTTAGCATGATAGGGCCGAGCGGGTGGATAATGTAGCCGTGATTACTTTTTCCATTGAGAGGACAAACGCTTTCATTTTTCCTGTCATCTTGAATAAGTGTTAAAGAGGGTTTAGGGCCTTCACTGTGTGCTCAGTATGCAAAAAGAGTGGAACGCGGAGATGGGTGTATTAAATAACCATTAGCAGCCAGGCTCGGATCCATTATGACAACCCGCCTCTTGAATGCATCACGGTGATTTGGGTTGAGAGAAATCCACGCTTGGGGCTTGCAGTCCACTTTCTTTTTTTCTTTTTTTGGTGCAGCATTAATGTATCATCGCTTAGACAGCCGGCATTGGTATGGTAATTTTGTGTGGCGCAGATAAGGGTGAGCTTGTGATAACTGGGGTCTCAGTTTTACGGAGATGGCCAGTCGGAGGGGAATCTAAATCTGTGGGAGATCTGTGGGTCTGTCTTTGTAATTTGATGTGTTTTTTTTTTTTTTTTGGATTGATTGATCAGTAGTTCGTAAAGTAAGGTCGCCATCTTACTTTACTAAAGGTGTTTGGTTATGAATAGAGGATTTAAATATACTATTCATTCTGCATATGCAGTTTATAAGAAAACCTCATACTGCACTAATATTTATGACATTACGGCATTATATTTAAAATAAATATTTCAATTTGTGATAGATAAATAAATAAATATTCTATTTGAATTTATAATTGATCATTATTATTATTTAATTTATTATATTACTTATTTAAAAAAAATGGCAAACATTTACTTTATAGTAATTGTTTGCCAATTTTTTTCTTTTTCTAAATAATTCATCTGGTGCACAGCTCATGTTTATTTTGATCACATCACAGGCCAAAATGGTGTTCACCAACCACCAACCACCCAAGCACATGTACCAGGACCTTGGTCTGAAAATATGCATAATCTGGAGAGTGCATCTGGTCATCTGGTGTTCCATGATGGTAGCAAAGTCAAGGTTAGGGGTTCAAGCAGAGACTTGCATGGACTGATATATATCCTAAGAGTATTTGTTTGCATAAAATCATCAATTTCATTCACCAACATTTTTAACTCCAAACGTTGCAAAAACATCTGATGGATGTTATACTAACTTCATAATTGAACAAAATAAAAAAAAGACATTTTAACAACAAAGTGAAGATTAGAATTTAACTAACAAGGTTGTGCAACAGTCAAAATTTTTAATCTGAAATGAGTTAACAAACATGACGCTAGAAAAGCAAAGTTTGTCAAGACAAAAGCTTGTTTGAAAGTTTTGAATTCTTTGAAGTGTGTAGCTTGGAAAGCTTAAGTTTTAAAAGTAACTTCCTCAATAGTGATGAAGAAACAAAAGAAGAGAACAGAACAAAGAAGCTAGAACTGCTTCAAGATCACAACCAGTTAAATGAGCAGTCACTCCAGGAATGTGAGGTGGGCTTGTCAGAGCCAGGGGCTTTGGTCTAAGGGTCAACCGAGAACAGCAAACCTTGTTTGTGTTTTTAACACATCACAGAGAGACCTCCTTGACCCAACTTCCCTCCATTTCTAAAAGGAAACAGCTCTCAAATACAGTGATGTGTAAAACTGCAATAAGGAAAAGCAGTGGCATCCTCTAATTTGCTGTCACTATTTTTTTTTCCCTTTTCTTTTTGTATGTCATCTTCTCAAATTCTGCGAGCATTCCAAAGTAGCTCTCAACTCTTAATTGTAATTATGAAATCATCACCTGTACTAGAGTAGACAAACTATATTGCAGTAGTAGATAATGCAGCCACTTTAGACAGTAATCTCTATTACTGCTTTCAAGCTATTATTTCTTTTCGTTTGTTGCAGACATGGAAACTGAAATGATATTTACACATATCTTATATCCTGGAATGCAATGTACTTTTCAGAGAAGGTTAGAACCAAGAATTAAATTATATAAGAATCAAGATCAAGTAGTTCCATTTACACCTATTAATTTTACATACCTTTTACCATTGGCTTTACAACTTATTCTGGCCACGAATCATTCACTTCAAGCAATTCATTCCAATGGGAGACAAGCTACATACTCGCTGAAAGAATTGTGGGATTGACAGTGGATCACAGAAAGCACTGAGAGTATTCAAAAGTTGAGAAAATGCTCAATTTTTTGCAAATATCAGGCATGACAGTGAATGGTCAGTGGTTATGCCATCTAAACCTGAGACTAACCTGTCTTAAGTGATCCAGTCTGAAGTTGTCTATTGACATAGGTTGTTGTTTGCACCTGGTCTTAACATCAATTGCCTTCCAAATGTGTAATGCCTTTCACTTTTCCGCTGATCTGGGAGGGTTTCTAATTTCATGAACTACACACATCACTTGCTACGGCAGTGTTTAACTACTGTAATGATAGTCTACTGAAGGCGAGCGTAGTGATGAACCCAAATGCAGTTTTATTTAAACAAGATGAAATCCAAAATCCAAACATAGACTTGACTTGAATAGACTTGACTTGGCATAAACAAACTAGACTCACCAACAGCAGGTTACAACATTAATACACGACAAGAGACAATGGAATGACATGGCTACTTATAGCAAACAAGACTGGACACATGACAAGAACCAACCAATCAGAACATGACACAATGAACAAGAGAAACAATCAGAACGTGACACAAAGAACAAGGGAACCAATAGCATGAAGACATGAGGGCAAGGGAAGCATGAAACAAACAGGAACTATGACTAAACTTCAAAATAAAAGACATGAAAACATGAACATGACACAAAACCCACGTTACAACTACATGTATTAATGGTTTAGTGCTTGTGTATATGTAGGCTATTCCATGTTTCCATTAAAGAGTTGTTCTCTTTTAAAGATATTAATTTTAAACAAAACTTAAAAAATGGGGTGCCACAAGGCTCGGAACTTGGTCCCCTTCTCTTGTCACATATGTGTACTCTTATCACTGATACACAGCTCCAACTGTTGTTCTTGTATCAGGAAGAGCAAAAAATGTGATGATCACATGTGTCCCTAATCACCATTAAAAAAAAAAAAAAAGGTTTGAGTGATCAGATCACAAACTCATTGTACCACATTATACATCTGTATTTAGCACTGTCCATTTATCATGTTATCTGAGATAGATTTTGGTACCATGAAGAAACACACATTTGGTGTAGTGTGATAAGAGATAGCTGCAGTGCTCCAAACATTTGCTGCCTCAACTAACCAATTCCTCTTTCATTTGCAACAATTGCCACTCTAATCCAATTCCTAATCTCAGCTATCCTAAACTAGAAAACTGATCTCTGATCTGTGTGAAAGGCCTGTCTCTAGCAGCACCCTCATTTCTAGGGCCAAATGTGAGAATCTGTGCCTATTGAGAGTCAAGGCAGTCTAATCCTATTAAGAAAGATAGAAAAGGGAGGAGATCCTTTTGAAAATGGCAGCAAAAAGAGCAGCATAGAAGTCTACTGCCATCACATTTCTGCTGGGTTTAAATCCAACAGAGAAATCTCACTTTATAAGAAGAATAAGAAGTCATACTTCACTGTGCTTAACCAGTACAGAAATTTGGTTTAAAATGTTGCATCATGAAACCACAGTCATAAAATAATACGCCCTCCTAGAGAATTTGAGTGAATATATTCACTGTGCTATAGCTACCATTTCAAAAAACAAAGGCTTAATTGAATCCAAAGGAGATTTACTCTTGGCCTCCCGCAGTTTAGCTGAACCTCAGTGGTGCTACGGTAACCCAAACCTGAGCAGTCCCCCGGACCAGATGCCCATGTGGCCGGATCTCAGCCTCCCCTGTTGGCCTGGAAAAGGTAAAATCTTCAAAGGAGTTGGTTCGACTCCTTCATTATGGTTCCAGAAGGAGTCTCAGATAGAGCTAATCATCAAATGAACTTCTATTATATGACCTCCTGAAGTGCACCCCCATTGGTTAAACTCAAGGTATGCTGCACCATCTAGAATATCAGCAACTTTCAAACATTTTTTTTTACAAACTATTTCTCGACAGCATGTTAATGCTGAACAAAAGCTTGAATGCAATCAAGTATGGAGGTAGATGGACGACTAAAAAGAGATGGTGCGTATATCCGATTTTAACTCTGTGGCATCCTGCCCATTTCCTTGGTCTACTTACCGCACAAAGATCTGCCTCTCAGTTCAACAGTTTATTATTTAAATCCTGTGAGGATTTGTTATTGCAGTTTTATTATGTTATTGCAGAGAGACAGTAGCTGACCATGTGTGCATGGCAGTGTCTGTCACTGTTACTGTGTAAATCTGCTTGACATATTTCCACTCGGCTCAGACATTCTGGATGAACTGGATTCAGATTATGGATTTTTAATTTTTAGTGCTCTTGTCATAGCACATTACTTCAGATTAGTGACACTTAATTGTTTTGCTGGCATTTGTAATTCAACACACTCTGGGTATCATAAATTCATAGTGTAGAGGTCAGTATTAAATATTTAGTAAATTGTATTTTTTTAGTTTTAAGCATTCATTTTCAAATATTATTATTGAACATATTTTTCTTATTAACTATGTTTAATATTTTTTGTGAATATGTGCAAGTTTGGATTAAATATGTTTATGTGCTTTGATCCTATAATAGTATCCTATAACCTGTATGGCAGTATTATTATTGGTAGACAAGACTTCTAAACTAAATGTTTAACAGTCGTTTAATTCAGCGCCAATGACTCTTCTAAGTTTTCAGTCACTGAACAGGATGTAATTCATATGCCTGGTAAAACCACACACAGATGAGTCTTGTCACTTCCTCTCAGCAGTCTCACTCAAGTAGGAATCCATCTAACCCTCTGGGGTCCCAGGTTGGACAAATTAAAGCTGATTAGCGAGATGTCGGGTTTGTGTTTTCGCCCTTAAGCTAAAGAGTCGCTATGACAGCGATACCTCATCCCTCATCAACAGTGTTTCTTTCTGTTGTTCAAACCACCTTCTCTGGTCAGCGTGGGCTTGGCGGGAAAGACTGAGACTAACAGAGCCGTCCTTTGAATCGGTCCTGTCTCGCCAGCGGCGGTGTACATAAATTGCGTTTTGGAGCACAGGTGCCCACACTGAGTGTGTATCGATGGCCTGTTACCCAGGGTGCTCAAATTGAAGTGGGAGGGTTGTGATTAGAGAACGGCTCTTTTGTTGCTCCTTAAAAAGACAACAAGGGGGAGGTAACACAGTGCCAGGCCTTGGCCTAAGGCTCAGAACAGCATGGCGGCATAGACTAGTAGGAGATTATGAAGATGGAGAGGCGTGACTGCGGAGGGGCGGGATTAAATCAAGATGGTCTCCTGTGAGCTAACAGCCCATGGCGAAATCTCGCGGCTAACATGCTCAACTTCATGCACTCTGTAATTACCCACACTGTCTGTCTTATGGGCTTGGTTTGTTCCCAATGAAAAGTTGAAAGTGTTTCCTGGCACTGTGCTTTGTTGCACTGATTCGAAACACAAAGAGTTGGAGATGAAGTGTGCATGGGGCGCAGGTAGTTGTCAGATGTGCTGTACTAATCACTCTACATTTGACCCCGGGCTAAATCAGCAAGCTGATCCATTCATCAAAGTTCCAACCGAGATGGGAGCAGCCCAGCACTACGGGACGTCCCAACATGTGACAGCTGAGGCTTCCTAACAGTGTTCCTCAAAGAAAGCCCTTCCTCCTGAACATACAGTCGACCAGATTCACAACACCTACACACATACTAGGTCATTCTTTTATAGGCAATCTCAACTGTTATGCTCAAAACTTGTTGTCCCCAAAGTGGTGGGGGTCAGGATTTACATGAACGCACCCAACTGGATCATGCTGTCCGCCTACTCAGGTTAAAGTACATGCTCTCCTATTGGCTGAGAGTCTAATAGGTACCTCCACTCCATCTAGTTCCCATTGCTGGTCTCAAAAAAGTGACTTAACCCAATGTTGAGTCCGTCACCAACACAAGTAATCCAAGACCCCCTGCATAGGATACAAGTTGCATACAAACACCCTCAGGGTTCCTCATTTGGATGGTTCTCAGGGGGTTTCTTGCTCCAGTGGCTCATACCCACCCACAGAGGGTCAGAAAAGGGCTTCACGCCTCTACCCAGAATATACGCTGTCCTACCACCTCCACAGCATCATCTGCTGCTGCCATTAGCCTAATGACTAGAGAAGAGCTACAGAGTAGACTGTGACTAATTCTGCTCCACCATTCAGCTGTGGGTGCAAATGGACATTTTTACATGCATATGGGTCAACATCTGTTGATTTTTTTTTTTTTTTTTGAATATACGTATATGTTAAACAAAGGGGAGAGGCCTCAGTGGAACCATAACAAGTTAAAAGATCAAGTAATCTCCCTAAATGCTTAAGTATTTTGAAAATTATTCTAGAACTTGCAAGACTTTGAGAGGTTCAGGAAGGCTTTGGGTCTGTAGATACTAAACAATTTCAGATTCCTAGTCCAGTTCCTAAGAAATGCAAGTAAAAGAGAACGCATTTGAGAAAGAGATACATTTGACTTCTTAATTGTTGGTCAAGCTAATAAAGAGCAATCTCAAATAAGGTTAAAACTCAAAACCTAAACTTCTCAAAGCACAATGTCCCATTCAAACTCACATTTACTCCCTTTAGTAGGAGAGAATTATCATATTAAATGGTTTGAAAGACGTCAACATTCTTAGAGCAAGTCCTTCATTGAAATGGTGACTTTGAAATAGAAGGATGCATTCATCTGGTTTGTAACGCCTTCTGAAGTCGCTTTTCAGGTCATTAGCCCATTTCCCATTCACCAAGAGCCCACATGATACCCATTTTGGCACAACAAAGGCTGTTAATGAGTTAACGCCTCTGGTCCATTCTCTGTTTTCATACAGGCTGCTCCGAGGGGCCCGTAGGCTGGGCCTCCATTGGCTGTCTGTCTTTTTATTGGCTATCATAACAACTCCCAGCTGTGGGAGGGGACGCTCAGGGTTTGAAGTTAACACAGACTGAGAGAGGTCATGCCAAAGTTGATAGGTCAATGCATTGTTGTGCTGCCAGTAAGAAGTGTATTTAAGAGCCCATAAACAGTATTCAGCTCATTTGGCTAAGTAGCCGTCCCCACTAGTCTTTTGTGCCGAAGCATTCAGGTAGCCAATTACACCCTGAGCTCCTCAATAGAGTTAATTTTTAGTCTGCTTTGTGGTTAAGAGTCGCTTGATAGGCAAAATGGGCCAGTAATTGATGATCATTAAAGGTTGTAAAGCTGTTTGGGGTTTGGAGAAAATGATCTGTGAATGAAGAAAGGCATAACCACTCTTCTCAGGAGGCCATTGTCAAAGCACAAATGAATGAAACCAACGCTGGCCTGACCTTCAGTTCGTGAAGACATAATGAGCTGGAAAAGACACAAATGCTGCAGAGTAAGAAACATATACTTCAGGAAAACTTTAAGCATTTTATTAATTCTAATTGCTGATTGTATTATTCACAGTGATGATTCATCCATATGGATGAAACTTAATAGATTCCAACAACAAAGAAAAGCCAAGACTGAGAAATCACCATGATTTAAGAGATTTTCCAAACAAAAAGTGTCAGTACCATGGTTCAGTGATATCAGAGGGTAATGATCCCATTGTACTTTGATAAACAGCATAGCATATTTGGATTTCCATATTCATAAGGCAATGCAAAACAGGATAATATAAATTACTTGAGAATTTAGTGAACTGCCTTGCTGCCTACATTGACAAATAGAGTTTGAAACTCCAATAAACATCAAAATACACAGCACACAAGTAAAATGTGAATATATTTATAATCATCATTTCTCACAATTTTTTTTCTTCTGTGGTGACATTTCCTATTGAAAACTGTGCACAACAAATTGAATGGCTTGTCCCCTTTTTTGAAATAGCCAATAGCATTTAGCCTTTTGTCACAGCGTTGAATTATGGCTTGTTACTTGCTAGTGTGAGTTGGCTGCGGGTGGTATTAGAAGATGGGACATTCTCACTTTAGGGAACATTTTCTTGGACAAAAAAATGAAAACTTAAGTTCTTTTATACCTACTTAAGTAGGACTTATCTTTATATGTAATTTAAAGCTGCAGTCCGCAACTTTTTTGTGTTCAAAATTTATATAATAAGCGAGTACACCATGAATCCATTTTCCAAACCGTGTTTTTGGCTTGTCCTGAATCAATACTGTACACCTTTAATAAGTGTTTATATTCGGACTATTTAGACTGGTTCGGGTAGGTACCACTGTGGAGTAGCCCAGTATCTGTGTGATTCGTCATAGACATAAACAGAGAGAAGTAGTTCCAGCTACAATGTTCTTCCTCAAGACACACACAGTTCTGTTAATTAACTGCTAGAGCGCCAGAAGTTACGGACTGCAGCTTTAATCAGGCCATTCCACCGAATGGGTGCCATTTCTGTCCCCAGGACATTATGTGTACAAATATGCATAAAAATTAACTATAAAATTAATTGTATTATTAAGCAAAGTGTCCTGCACATGAATCTAACTGCAAATTTAAAATATATAATTAAAAAATATATTAAAAACTACCTAACACACTGACAAATAGCACTTTTTACGTCCCCAGTCTCTAACGCTACATTTAACATGAAATATAATGTTTAAAATCCTTCAGAAATCATTTTTATTTTGTGTTTTTGTGTACCTCCACGTCCCATCTGTGCTTCAAATACAATTATTTCAAAACAAATCTATAATATTTTAGATAAAATACACATTTTAGTCGTGTTCCCAGGTTTTCACTCAGTTCTGTCTCCCGAATACATTCCCCCTCTAAAAAAACTGGCAAAATTCCACAAGATACATTTCAACATGATATTGCAACACCTGGATCTTCTGAAGGCAATGAAATGACCGAAAGCATGTGGTCTCATTTTCTTTTCTGTATATTTGATGATTTTGTAATGACTGGGAGCGTCATTATTAACATACTGTCCTGACACCTAAATTATTTCTTAATGTTAACTGTGTATTCTAAAAATACAAATATTTGGTGAATCTCTTAATTCACTGAGTATCCTCATAATATTAGCATGTACTCCATGTGGCTATATTATGTGTACTTGCAAAATTTACTCCTAAAATCTCAATCCTGTTACTTTCAGTCCTGTTACTCACATACTCATATATCCTATACTCATACATAGTAACTGATTAATAGTAACAGGAGTGAGTAGTATCATCTGATTTGTTAATGTAAATATTAGGCTACATCCCTATGAATCTAGATAAATATGAAAATGCATCTTTTTCTCTATGTTTTGACCTTCTATCCACACTGAGACAATGTTTTTGCCCAGAGAAATCCTATGATTGTCCCTGCAATGGCATGTGAGTGTGAGAAAACATATCCAAAGAAAAACTGAAAAGGCATTATGTGTTAAGTTTATTATTTTTAATATTAATTTTAATTTAATATTTTATATGCATTAATTTCCATTGTTTATATCTTATCTCATAACCCGTCCTCTACCCCTAAACATAACCCTTACAAAATCTTCTGCAGACCACTTGATTTAAACATGATTTGACATGAATGATTTTTTTTTTGTTTGTTTGTTTTTTTTACCAGAGAGGTCAGCTTACTAGCCTATGTTCAACACTCCCTCACTATATCAGTGAGGGCATTAACACCTCAGATGTGTAGTCAAACCTATATACACATATAATGCATACTCATTCCTGTTACCCAGTTTCATTCAAATAGTTTTTTCTTACAAAAAATAAAGTTTACATTTAGCAGACGCTTTTATCCAAAGCGACTTACATTGCATTCAAGTGACAGTTTCTATATTTTTTCAGCTCTTGCTTTCCCTGGGAATCGAACCCATGACCTTGGCGTTGCTAGCGCCATGCTCTACTATTTGAGCTACAGGAAAGCACACAGGAAAGCACAAGTTAAACCACTATTTTTTAAATTAAGTTTGGTCCATCATTTACCCTATTGTTTAATAAATTGCATCATAGAAAATTGATAAGCTTGAGGTTTGAGTCGTCTTTAAAATGGAAAAAAAAAAGTGTTTGTATACTTCAGAAAAATACACCTTGAGTAGATAAATAGTGATTTTTTTAATCATGAAACCAACTATTTCTTTAAAATAAACACCTGCCTTTGGGGAAAATGAAGAAATTTGTTGACATATTCTTTAACATGCTTTTTAAAAGACATAAGGGTTTTGGTAACAGGACTGAGAAAAATGCGTCCATCGTCCCCTTAAAAACCATGTAAAATATTAAATAAAGTTACCTGAGAATGACCATTACAGATTTTGAATAGTTAAATATGTGTATTACCAGATTCTTTCTTTAAAAAAAAAAAAAAAAAAACTTTTTTTTTCTTTTTTTTTTTTTCTTTTCTTTTTTTTTTTTTTAGAAGAGATTTGGAAGCAAATGTCACCTGGTGGAATGGCCCATAATCACTTCTATTGTGTTTGAAATGTGCCGAATGTACATTAGTATGTCAGCCAACCTCAAGAAAGTCAACTTCTTTAAAGCAATAAAACGATTATTAAAATGATTTAATAATGTATTTCAGAGTAAAATTTTAATATGACATTAAGACAAAAAAAAGTGTATTCACAAAATCATTAAAATGTACTCTTTTTAAGTGATAATTTATTTCATTAATATTATATGAATACTGTATGAATATAATATTATAGTACACTATTTCATTGCACATTCAGTCCAATTAAGCACACTTATTTTCCACAAGAGTCTTCTCTCATCTTTATTCCATTCTTCACCACCTTTCCTTTCTCCCATTGTGTGTTTCTGTCCAGGAGAACATGATCTCTCTCTATGGCAGCCTGTGAGGCATATTGTTCTTGCTCATCATCAAATTCACTCCCACATCTGCACCAGCCGGAAAACAAACATTTGCTGAGCGAAACAAGTCATTTAGCATGGGTGTAATTGATACAACAGGGTTGCAACTACATAACTACACTCCAATCAGCACGAATCAAATGTGTTCAAGTATGTTTTCTGGCCCTCGTTCTTTCTATTCTCATTTCAAGCATTTTTCTGGATCTCTCAAACTAGCTGAGGTGCAAAAGGGCTAACCTCTGCCCCGACATGCAAATCACCATATTAATCACAGCGAAACAGCTATGTTTTTACCATTATGAGCTGACAGAGGCAGTATCTATTTCCACATTCTCGCTACTCGTCTCTCACCTCTTTAAAAAAATCAATGAAATGAAGCTAAAGAAGGTATCACTTCATCTAAACACATTAATCAAAAACTGTGTTATCAGCGTACGTGCAGCTTTATTATGTAGATCTGATTAATGTCTTTGATAAAGGAAGGAGGAATTAATCACCGATAAGCTTTGACTGATCACACTTTCTGTATACAAAGTGTGAGAATTTTTTATGTACAAAATGCCACAGTGATAGGGTGTTCTAGATGGTTACCTGGGCATTGATATGCTAATATCAAGGTGTTTTTAATATGTTGCTATGCCATAGGTGTTCTTTGTGGTTGATAAAATGTAGAAATAAATCTGATATCAATCGGATTTGTGCATTTGCATCTGCCATGTAAGCAGCCAGATTGGATATTCCCATCAATGCGAGTTGTATATCATTGAAAATGCGACGGTGATGAATAATGTCAACTCATGTTGACGCTTTTCTGGGTAGTATTGCCAAGTCCACTGTTTTTCCATGGAATTGGGCTACTTTTACACTGTTGCCACGGGTTGTTTTTTAGTCCGCGAGTTAAAGTGATTTCCCAGCTCACTTTAAATATTACTTTCATTTACAATAATAAATTAAATTAAAATTTACTTTTAAAAGTAATGAATTACAATATTGCATTACTTCATAAAAAAGTAACTGAGTTACTTAGTAACTTTTGTGGAAATTAATGCAATACATTACTCCTGCTGTACTTTTTGTCACCTAAGCTGGGCTTGCTTAATAACTTTTAATATAAGAAGCTATATTTTTGGCAACTGTAATGGCCCTTTCAGACAAAAAGTGATATTAATAAGCCTCAGGCTGAAGGAAGTGCCTCTGCACCTCACAATTTCCCTCAACACGGGACAAGAGAGCTGTCAATGAATGAATGGGAAAATAAAGTAACTTGCTTTACTTATTTGAAAAAGTAGCTCAGATATTGTCTTGTAAATTAAAAAGTAATGCTTTACTTTACTAGTTACTTGAAAAAAATAATCTGATTACGTAAATTGCGTTACTTGTAAAGCGTTACCACTGACAATGCTGAATTAACTGTTAACTAGAGACTCACTGTGACTGAAACATTTGAATCAATGAGCTATTGACTCATGGACAGCTACAATTTATTCAGTTCAGTTCGCGAATTAATCGTTCAGTGTGATTGCGAACCGATTTAACAGGTTCATTGAAAAGAATCAGCTCATTCATGAATCGCAAAAGCTGTTGCGTCTCAGAGCGGGTGATAATTTCTACAGTTCAAAATAACGAGGAATGATGTGTTTTTAAGAAATGTAGTGGAGTAAAAAGTATTTGCGTTATCGTTGAAATGGGCCAGTATGAGCGTTAGTACTAGTAATCCGTGCCTTCATTGCTGGGGGTGAAGCATTACAAATAATGCGAGTTACGTAATCAGAATACTTTTTAAATTAACTAGTAAAGTAACGCATTACTTTTTAATTTAGAAAGAAATATCTGAGTTACTTTTTCAAATAAGTAACACCAGTTACTTTGTTTTACCATGTCTTGACTGACAGCTCTCGTGTTGCCATGTTGAGAGAAATCGGGTGTAAGTGCAGAGGCGTTGTGTTCGCTGTGTGAACATGATGTTACTGTAGTTCTAGACTAAACGTGAACATGTATTTATTCATCTCACCTGTGCAAAAACAGATTCATTATTCTTCAAAATAAGTAAAAAGTCGAATGCAAACTCAGAATATTATACAAACCTGCAATAATTAAATATGTTAAATAAGACAAATATAATTTATGTATTTAATTCCATTTTATTAACCAATGTCTTTGCTACTGACCTTCGATGATCCAATTCAACCATACTAATAAGCAAAAATGACACATTTGTGTTTAATTTTTGTTATTGCTGAATAGTGTTGAACTTTCTTCTCCTGCGTCATATTCTTCATGCAGTTTGTTTGAGCTGCACCCTCTACTGTTTCCTTCAGCCTGAGGCTTATTCATTTCACTTTTGATGTAAAAAGCTCTAAAAGAAGACATTTTATATATTAAAAACAACAGTTATATATTATAAAACAGTTATAACAGTTATAACAACAGTTATAAAACAGTTATATATTAAAAACAAATGCGCCCAGACTTAAAAAGTAACTCAAAAGTAATGTAGTGCATTACTTTCCATAAAAAATAAAAAAGTAACGTAATTAGTTACTTTTTTATGGAGTAATGCAATATTATAATGCATTACTTTTTAAAGTAACTTTCCCCAACACTGCCTGTGTTAGCATGATTGCTTTTGTCTGTGAGTGCTTCTGAAAACCACATGTAAAGGAAGAAATTGGATTTTAATTACACTTTGTGTACTTTTTCTCTGCGTTCTTGTACAGAAGCGCACCTGCAAATCTAGGGCAACACTCCCACATACAATTTACACTTTCTGTCTGATTTATCCGATATGCAGGTGACTATGGAGTGTGCTGGTATTGTGTTACTCTCGTGAGTCAGTGCTGTAAAGCTGAACGACAAACCGTCGGTCAATCATTAATCATCTTCACACTGCTAATATCTATATTATAAAGGAATAACCATGTTGACTCACCTGCTTTAGCATTAGATAGAGCTTCAAAGTAAGAGTCATTACGACCTATCAGTATCTGTTTGGAGATGCAAGAAACTGTTGTTGGTGTAGTTAGGAACACCACCCAAACACAAGGCTCGACTCAGATACAGGACTTCAGATATGTTTGTTAGTCTCAAGTGGTTTTAGTTCGCTTGACAGATGGAGGATTAAGTGCTTATTGAGGGAATGAGTCAGGTAGAATATGACTCTTTGAATTGATAAACTCATGCTTTTGTGTGGGTCTTTGGTTATTTATAATATGTTTGTTTGCTACTAACGACAATAACAGTTTCTTGGTTACTGTGGAGACCTTTCCTTTTGATGGAAATTGACATCATGCATTTTTTTTTTTTTTTTTTTTTTTTTTTTAATAACCCTCTTGTTGAGATCTCTTATGGAGAGAAAGAGAGAGAGAGAGAGAGAAATATGTCTGCATTTGCTCCCTATCTAGCAGGTATAATTGACATATGCATTTCATTATATACATATGATTAGATCTTATTTGTGATTCTTTGGAAAGGTCGTTTATCATTTGTTTTTATTTTTCTTATCTTATTTTTTTTTTCTTTTCAGATTTTAAATGCACTCTATGTACATGATTTCAACATAATGCTTAAAAAGTACCAAAAAATCTGAAAATCATGAATAAATCAAAAGTAACCTGGTCAAGCACACTCATGCACACACACACACACACACACACACACACACACACAAAAAAAACATCGTGTAGGATTGGTGTAGTTTTTAACTACATAGAAACACCATAAATCCAGAAAAATGAATAAGAAAATACAGTATAGGTTACTCAAAAGATGCAGGTTTTAGATTTTATTAAATTAAAACATTTCTTCATTGTAACATAATTACATATGCAATTATACAGTTTAGCATATGTATTCCCCTAATGTCATTGCTGCAAATAAGTAAATAAAATTACTTTTATATGAAAAAGAATATTAACTTATTATAAAAAATATTAATATATCACTGTAGTGTAACAGTGTGTTATAATATTAATATTTATAATGCTTAAAATTTTTATTTTATTTTATTTTATTTTATTTTATTTTATTTTATTTTATTTTATTTTATTTTATTTTATTTGTGATGTGACCTAGATATGTGTTTTGTGAGACTCACTCTTATCTCAGTGCTTGAGGACACATCATACACACAGCAGCTTCACATATGTGGGATTAAAATACTTGTAGTTCTCCAGCGAAACATCTGATGACACACTGGGCGTTTCTCTAATGACTGTGTCAAGGTTGTCCCAATGACCTGAAGGGGGCTGGTCTGCTTCAAATCCACTGTAATTATCCAAACAAAGGCCAAGCCTAATTGTCCTGTAAAACAATCCATCTGCCATTGAGCAGCAGCAGATCTTTTCTCTGGGCAGGGGTGATCCATCTTTGCGGTGTCTCTGGGACAGAAGGAGGGCTCTGACAGCTTATGCCCTGATATATAGTCATGTATTGTGTTGTGCTTTGCAGACGGGAACACAAAGGAAAATTTAACCTGGATGACTCCATTGTCGCTGTTCTCTCGGCTCCATGGAGGATTTGGTGATAAAAACGCACTCTTAGTGACGCACAACGCGCCAGACATGAAATTGGACACCAACACTGAATCCGTTATTGATGTCTGTCGGATGACACAAAGAAAGTGTGTAACTTTAGAGAGAAAACGATGGGGGGTTGGTGCGGGAATGAAACTGCTTGCACCAGAAGAGAACTTCAAGAGACTTTTTGTTTATCTTTTATGTGTTACAAGAAAATGTTCGCCCTCATGCGAAATTCACAAATACATGGATTCCATATATGTGACCCTGGACCACAAAACCAGTCATAAGGGTGTTTTTTCTTTTCTTTTTCTTTTTTTTTTTTTTTAAAATACAGAATTATACATCATCCGAAAGCTGAATAAATGAGTGTTCCATTGATGTATGGTTTGTATGGACAGTATTTGGTCGAGATACAACTATTTGAAAATCTGGAATCTCAGGGTGCATTGTACATGTCCATGTCATTATACAAATTTGTGTCCTCATGTGTCACAAAAACACATACGCACACGCACACGCACACACACACACACACACACACACACAAACACAAACACAAACACGCAAACACGCAAACACGCACACACACACACACACACAAACACACAAACACACACACACACACAGTGCTGGACAGATTACTTAAAAATTACAGTCCACTACACATACACACACATCTTTGATCCAATCAGTGTCTTAAGGATGAACTCAATCCCGCCCAACATAATTCCCCATCTTTGTGCTTTAAGGTCACATTTTGGATGTTAAATGTAATAAATGATTATTTAAATTGCCATAACTGATTATTTTCAGAAAGCAGCTCACAGTCCAGTGCATCTAAGGATCATTACTTGAATATAAAGGCCTTTACCAACTTTGAATGTCTGCAATATTTGCTTTAGCTGGAAAAGTTATTGGCACACACCTGTGTGTGTGTGTGTGTGTGTGTGTGTGTGTGTTCCCATTTCTTTTCAAAGATAACCCAAGAGCCTTTTTGTCTGTGTGCTTTGCCAGAAGTGGCAGAGATGAAGGATCTGAATCTTGACCTAAACAAACGGCCCAAGGCAGGTGTGAGCGACTGTTATTGATGGAGAATGGAGTGAGAGATGCTCGACCTCCCAACATTTTTGCTCTTTTAATTTACAGAGAGAACCAGAGAGGGTAAATTCACCACAGATGATGCACTTGTCAAATTAGTACATTTTAGTATCATTATGTAAAAATAAATAAATAAATAAAGTCATGCTTTAAAGAAGAATTGTGATGTGTTGACAAACAATAAAGCACACTTTTAACTCTAGAATTGATTTGATATTCCATTTGACTTCAACTTCATCATTACAAATGTGTAAAAAATGTGAGAAAAAGATGCACAACCAACCGAGAGAACCGCAGCCTTATGAGGATTGTCAAGCAAAATCGATTCAAGAATTTGGGTGAACTTCACAAGGAATGGACTGAGGCTGGGGTCAAGGCATCAAGAGCCACCACACACAGACGTGTCAAGGAATTTGGCTACAGTTGTTGTATTCCTCTTGTTAAGCCACTCCTGAACCACAGACAACGTCAGAGGCGTCTTACCTGGGCTAAGGAGAAGAAGAACTGGACTGTTGCCCAGTGGTCCAAAGTCCTCTTTTCAGATGAGAGCAAGTTTTGTATTTCATTTGGAAACCAAGGTCCTAGAGTCTGGAGGAAGGGTGGAGAAGCTCATAGCCCAAGTTGCTTGAAGTCCAGTGTTAAGTTTCCACAGTCTGTGATGATTTGGGGTGCAATGTCATCTGCTGGTGTTGGTCCATTGTGTTTTTTGAAAACCAAAGTCACTGCACCCGTTTACCAAGAAATTTTGGAGCACTTCATGCTTCCTTCTGCTGACCAGCTTTTTAAAGATGCTGATTTCATTTTCCAGCAGGATTTGGCACCTGCCCACACTGCCAAAAGCACCAAAAGTTGGTTAAATGACCATGGTGTTGGTGTGCTTGATTGGCCAGCAAACTCCCCAGACCTGAACCCCATAGAGAATCTATGGAGTATTGTCAAGAGGAAAATGAGAAACAAGAGAACAAAAAATGCAGATGAGCTGAAGGCCACTGTCAAAGAAACCTGGGCTTCCATACCACCTCAGCAGTGCCACAAACTGATCACCTCCATGCCACGCCGAATTAAGGCAGTAATTAAAGCAAAAGGAGCCCCTACCAAGTATTGAGTACATATACAGTAAATGAACATACTTTCCAGAAGGCCAACAATTCACTAAAAATGTTTTTTTTTTTTATTGGTCTTATGAAGTATTCTGATTGGTTGAGATAGTGAATTGGTGGGTTTTTGTTAAATGTGAGTCAAAATCATCACAATTAAAAGAACCAAAGACTTAAACTACTTCAGTCTGTGTGCATTGAATTTATTTAATACATGAGTTTCACAATTTGAGTTTAATTACTGAAATAAATGAACTTTTCCACGACATTCTAATTTATTGAGATGCACCTGTATATTTAAATTCATGACAAGTTTCAGTAGAAATGACATTAAAGTAGATTTAGTTTACCATGAATGATTTTCAGTACATGCAAAAGTACTTATGAAATTGCATACAAGGATCTACTTAACTCCTACGTATGTAGTCAAAAATTTCCTAAAATTCAGATAATTGCATTTAATATAAATTTAAACTGTAATGCATTTTCATTTTAATGCAAATGATATTCAATTAAGCGTTCAAGAAAATTACTTTCATATTTGAGTATATATTTTTATTTACTATTTTCATAATAAGTACTCTTTTAAAAGTATGCTAAAGTGTAGTTTTTCACAAGGGAATGCTGATTATGAACAAATTGCTGTAGGGTACTCTATTATGGTCATTACTAGATAATTTTGTCATTGATAGCAATGTAACAGGAAACGTAAATGTCTGAGTTATATTTTAAGCATTTCCAGCCAAAAACATATTCCTTTACCAGTGTCTGCTGTCTTCATTCTTTCTTTACACCTGAACACCTAAGGACACATTTTGACACCAGATCATAATTCTAACCAGCAACAGATGTGAAATGTCACAAGCAGTGTTAGCGTAATGTTATTTTGTGATATTAGAATTTTCTTATTCATCGGAGGAAATAAAATAAAATGAAAGAAAAAATAAATAAAATAAAATTTACATAAAAATTAATGAAATAAAGTAAAATAAAATAAAATAGAAATCAATAAAAATAATAAATTTAAATAATAAAAATAAAATTTAAATAAAAAATTAAATTAAATTAAATTAAAAATAAATAATAAAATAAAATAAATAATAAAATAATATGAAATAAAATAGTTCAAGAAGGATGTCCAATATTCTTGCATTGGATTTTCATATTTCTAACCATCATTCAGACGTAATGAACATTCGCACAAGGACATGCTGCTGAGTTTTCCCAGATGACAGGAAATCCAGACTGCATACAGTCACTAAAGATCGCTAGACTTTGATGACACTTTAGCAATATCTACATATTGAAGTTCAGAGTGTTTGATTTCTTTTCTACAAAATAATGACCCACAGTCACTATAATGTCGTCCATTGATTTTTTTCTCAATCCAGAGAGAGTTTTCATAGCTGTACGCCACTCATACAAACCACTGGTCTGTTCTGAGTGTCCGCTATCTGCACATAGCTTTCTCACATCGGCTGCGAGAGTTGGTCTGATAGTGAGAAATACTGCAGCTAGTGTCCAAACAAAGACAAAGGCCTGAGATACAACAGATGGACAGAAGCATTACGCCATGTTGTGTTCCTCTAGGCGTTGTGTTAATTGGGGTGTATATAAAGAGAAAGCTGGAGAGACTGGTTTGGTATTTCTGACAAGTAAATGCAAGATTAACAGCAATGATGTTTGTGGATGCTTTGGTTCAGCTGCTCATGTGAATTCACTGTGCTGAGCCAAAGAAAGCTGCTTGCTTTAAAAGTGACTTCTGACTGAGCTGCGCTTCATACATCACTACACTATTGACTGTTTTTCTCCAAAAAGTTCTGCCAAAATTTTACTAATGTAACAGCATGAGTACCGTCCCATTATCAGCAAAGTACTGTATGTACTTTAAATGAGTAAAAGAGGTAGACAAATCCTGGTGCTTGCAGTGATTTTAAATGATAAAATAGAGTGACGTATATATATTGTCCAAAAAATGCAGATGAGCTGAAGGCCACTGTCAAAGAAACCTGGCCTTCCATACCACCTCAGCAGTGCCACAAACTGATCACCTCCATGCCACGCCGAATTGAGGCAGTAATTAAAGCAAAAGGAGCCCCTACCAAGTATTGAGTACATATACAGTAAATGAACATACTTTCCAGAAGGCCAACAATTCAATAAAAATGTTTTTGTTTTTTATTGGTCTTATGAAGTATTCTAATTTGTTGAGATAGTGAATTGGTGGGTTTTTGTTAAATGTGAGCCAAAATCATCACAATTAAAAGAACCAAAGACTTAAACTACTTCAGTCTGTGTGCACTGAATTTATTTAATACACGAGTTTCACAATTTGAGTTGAATTACTGAAATAAATGAACTTTTCCACAACATTCTAATTTATTGAGATGCACCTGTATATATTATTACAAGTGCACATTAAATACAAGGGATTTCTTTATACAAGAACTCTAAAATTAATAAATTATTACCAAAGGATTAAGTCTTAGCATGCAAGTTGAACGGCAAGAGGGTGAGTAAATGATGACAGCATATTCATTTTTGTGTGAACTAATCATTTAATCACTCATTTCATGAATGCTTGACAATCACTGGGCAGTGGTTCACACTGAGAGTGTATCAGGATGAGAGCTCTAGTGGACTGCTGGACGTCTCTGCACTGATGTTTCTGTTGCTCTGAGAACGAGACAGGAGGGCAGACAGCTGCGCGTAACACTGGGCCCGCCTCCCCCTCGGCCAGCTGCCAGCTGAGTGGAGCAAAACAGCTGTCAATCACCGCAGACAACCAATACAGCAACAGAGAGAGGTTCACACGATACACAGAATGATTTTGTTAGTCATTGTTCTAAACATGCTTCTGTAAATGTGAAACACTGAATAGTAAATACGTGCCAGAATGAGATCTGTGTTCGGTAAAAATATCCTTGCTGCCACTCCAGTAATGAGCTGCCATCTTCCCGTGATAGTCCCTTATATTGACTTTGGCATCTAGAGAGAGAGAGAGAGAGAGAAGAGAGAGAGAGAGAGAGAGAGAGAGAGAGAGAGAGAGAGAGAGACTGAGACTCATGTTATTAATGTCACCTGTGTTACACTGTGCTGAATTTCCATAAATACACACTCAAACACACACAACTACTAAGGAGGTTTTTTAAAGGGACAGTTCACCCAGAAAAAGTAGATGGCATGATTTTCAGTGAGATTTAATGAATTCAATTTCAGTCTGTTCTTTACACAAAGCTGTCACATTTCTTCAGAAGGTTTAGAATACAGCATATGAGTCATATTATAATAACTACTTTTATGATGCTTCTTCTCATCAGTTTTGCTCCAGTTCCTTTTCACTTTCAAGTATACAGAAAGAAACAGAACAAAACAGCATGTAAACAATTCAGTGAGAGTAACAGATATTTGGACATTCCTTTTTAAACAGTTAATTTTACTTTGTTAGAGGTAATTCACACAGAGTGTGTCATGTGTCATGTGCCACAAGCACAGCAGTCAAAGACATTTGTCTAGGGCATGTTGACCAGCCCCTTTAAGGGGTAATTCACTGCTGACAAGACAGTTTGTTGTCCATGCAGTAGAAATGCATGCATTCATTCATTCATTCATTCATTCTGTGCTACATAACAAGAGAAAAGAGAGAAAAAGTCAATACCCATTATGCACTGGGCTAAATCAAACTGTCATTGAGCGGGATACAAACAGCGGAAGTGCGATTTGTAGTTTTAAGAAAACCACTGTTGCAGTCAAGAGTCTGCAAGATGGTGTTTTACGTGTTCACCCCCCCAATTTTTATAACTTTGCTCATGGATAGTCATGGATAGTCTGATCGATACAGTGTACTATGGGTATTTAAATTTCCCTGCCTTTTTTTCACCACAGCCCATTATGTCTGTTTTGTATGGATGCCCATTTCTGCCATGAAAAAAAAAAAAAGTAATTGCGACTTTTTATCTTGCAATTCTGACTTTTTTCTCGCAATTGACTGTTGCAAAGACCTGCCCTCCTAGTTATTGTTGCTATGTCCAACAAGCCATGCTGCTCTCACACTACACATCATGTTCTCACACAGTGAAAAATACGTCGCGGAGCAAAGAGGAAACTGATAACACACCGACAGAGAAGACAGAGCAGTTACTTCTGGTATGAAACAAGGTCTCAGGACTCTCAGCTTTCAAATTTTGTCAGTTTTAAAGAAATTCAAACAATAAACACTGTTTTGTGGCTCTGTATTGAGAGTTTACTGTACTGCCTCAGTTAAAGCTCCATGTGAACCAATCTTTTCATATCTACTTAAAGCGTGAAATAAACAAATTAACATCAGAACGTACTTTATTTCAACCGCGAAACACACCATTTTTCAAGTTTAAGTCCACCGAAATTAATCTACTCTCCTGTCTGATTTGTGGTTGGGATACAACTGCGGCTCCTGGGCATGTTCACATTAAAATAGCGTATTTTTTGTCACGCTGACCAACAATAATTACTAAATAGTTTTTGCATTATTTTTTTTTTAGGGTTGGGGTAGGTGTAGATATTGATAAAACACAATCTAATAGGTAAAAAATGTAATTTATTGTAAGTTTCCCGCCGTAGCTGTCGGACAAGATGGCGGATTTGGCGTTATGATTGGTCAATTCGCCTGTAAATCAAGCTCTTTGCGAACTGTCAATTGCGAGACATAATCTCACTATTTGTAACTTGACTTTGTAACTCGCAATGCTGATTTTATTTCACACAACTCTGACTTTGTAACTTGCAAATGTGAGTTAATTTCACACAATTCTGTAAATTCGCAACTCCTCGAAAAAACCTCAGAATAGTGAGATAAAAAGTTACAGTTAACTTTTTTATTTTGCATTCAGTGGCAGAAACAAGGTTCCATAGTATTCTATGTAGAATGTAGCTATTTATTTATTTATTTATTTATTTATTTATTTATTTATTTATTTAGTGCAATCAAGTTTCTACTGCGCAAACAGCCAACTTTTATTAAAACCCTATTTTGCCAGTGGTGAATTGCATCTTTAAAGTGTGGTCACATTAGCAAATTTTTTGTGAAATTAGCGGGCAAAAAAAGGTTGTGAGGAGTGGGGCGGGGCCAAGAGCCATGGGGGCGGAGCGAGTCCAGTGGCACAAATATTAATGAGCCCCACAGAGGAGTTCAGCAAGGAGCTCAAAAATTTTTGTCATTAAATGTTTGCCAGTTCCCACCTCCTTCATCCTGAACTTATAAACTGTCTTACAAGGTCCATTGTCACCTCACACTTTCAAATGTTTTCTGTCGCTCAACCCGGCAAATTTGTACGGCCACCTTAGCCCATTGCGAAATCTGCATAGGGGAACTCCCAATTGCGTAGATTCCTATGAAATGACTGGATTTTGCCCGCAAGAATTCGCAGAGCAACAATAAGTCTGACCAGAAACGCTGTTGTCTCGCATTCAACGCTGTTTTGCGAAGCTATGAATAAAATATGATTACGTTTTCCTTCTCTCGCACTCGTAACACACAAACACTCTCGGTAATGACTTTTGCTAACACATAAACAGAGGTGTGAGTGTGTGGGAGGTCAAGGTTAGGCTACTGCTGCTTAAAAATAACAAACGCACCGTCATCTCTGCCAACGGAGAGTCGTTAAAAATAATACACCCAAGCGCTCTCTCTTTTCAGTCATCCCCTCTCTCTCTTGCTCTGTAGCATATGGTGATAATCACACTGGCCTTGTAGCAGCCATATGGACTCTGGCTGGTCTGGGACCTGCTGGAACACCGCGGCGGTTAATTAGAGACTGAATACTGAGCGACTGAGCGCTGATCTCAATCCCTCCACGCCTGGACACACTGAGTGGCCTGTTGAGCAGCTAGGGCCTCCAGGGATTCGGGGAGAAACGGAGGGGTAATTATTTGAGATAACAGTGAAAAGAAGAGGTGGGGAGTGTGCATTTGAAAAGAGGCCGGGCAACATAAAGAGAGGGAAAGCGAGGGCAGGACAGAGAGGGGGCCGAACGCGCTAAAGGTCAACATCTCCTATTTTTATGTAGAGTGTCAACAGCCTGTTATGCCTTTTTAAAATCAGCGCGCTTTTCATGAATGACACATTCTGTTGCTGGAGATTTAGCTTTAGAGATCAGTGCTTTGCCTGACAAATGAATGTGTGTGAATGACAAGCTGCTTTGACCAGCTCTTTTTAGTCATCGAAGCATTGTTGATGACATTTAAAGCTGCATATACTGCAAGTCTTCAAAATCAAATGGTTATTGGCTTCATAATTCTAATATAATAATGAGTATGTATGCATGTATGTATCAATGAATGAACGAACAAACAAACAAACAAACGTTATGTATATAAAATTAAAATTAAGCTGATAATCACAAATCAATCAATTAATCAATCAATCAATCAAACATTTATTTATTTATTTATTACATCTGTACTACACAATTTAAATAAATATTGTTTTGCATATTATTTTAATGGTCATGATAATTATTATGACAATAAACAAACAAACAAACAAACAAATAAATAAATAGGGCTATTTATTTATTTTTCTATAGTAATGAAAATTGAGGGAGGGGATTTAAATGTATTTAACCATCATAAAAATAATATCACAATTCAAAATGTTTTCATGTTCTTTGTGCAAAATATGTAGGCAATAAGCAATAATTGCCAACTGCATTATTTGACTGACTGTACATAATTACATGGTTACTTACCAAATAAATTAAATGAACGGACATGAAATACTGATTTGAGTGTTTTTAATTTTTAATTTAATTAATTTATATTAATATATTGATTTTTATTATTTTATATTTTTCCTTTTCATTTTAGTTCATTTTTAGTGATTTTGTTGTATGTTTTCATTGTTTTTATTATTTTGATTACGTATGTCTTTATAGATTTTATATATTTTTTTCAATTTTATTTTTTTGTACTACAGAATGTTAAACTGAAAATGAGCTGAAATAAAATAACTTTAATTTTATTCAAATTAAATATTTTATTTTATTATATATATTATAATATTTAATTTTATTATTTTTTATATTTGCTTTTATTAATGTTTGTTTTATTTCCATTAACAAAAATATTTTCATGACTTTAGTTTTAGTTCATTATAATAACCCAATTTACTTTTAGTTATTTATAATAACCCAATTGAGTTTTAGTTAATAATAATAACCCCAGTAACAGCCAGTTATACAGTTTAAGGCTCATTATACAAAAATATAATATAGCTTGTATGTTTCTTGACAGTGCTTGTCAGTGTTGGGGAAAGTTATTTTTAAAAGTAATGCATTACAATATTGTGTTACACCCTAAAAAAGTAACTAATTATATTACTTAGTTACTTTTTATGGAAAGTAATGCTTTATGTTACTTTTGGGTTACTTTTTAAATTTGGGCAGGGCTAGCTTGTTTGTTTTTAATATTAAAAAAATAATAATAAAATCTTCTTTTACAAATGTGAAAGAGCTTTTTAACATCAAAGTGAAATTAATACACCTCAGGCTGAAGGAAATGTAAATTCACGTCTGTACAGTAGAGGGTGCAGCTCAAACAAACTGCATGAAGAATATGACGCACGAGAAGAAAGTTCAACACTATTCAGCAATAACAAAAATGAAACACAAATGTGTCTTTTTTTGCTTAGTATGGATGAATTGGATCATCGAAGATCAGTAGCAAAGACATTGCGTAGTAAAATGGGATTAAATACATAAATTATATTTGTTTTATTTAACATTTAATTATTGCAGGTTTGTATAATATTCTGAGTTTGCATTCGACTATTTTTATTGATTTTGAGGAATACTGAATCTGTTTTTGTGCAGGTGAGATGAATAAATACACATTCACATTTAGTCTAGAACTACAGTAACATCATATTCACACATTGCTCTGTACTTACTCCTGATTTCTCTCAACATGGCAGCACCAGAGCTGTCAGTCAAGACATGGTAAAACAAAGTAACTGGCGTTACTTATTTGAAAAAGTAACTCAGATATTTCCTTCTAAATTAAAAAGTAACGCGTTACTTTACTAGTTATTTTTAAAAAAAAAAAAAGTATTCTGATTACGTAGCTCGCGTTACTTGTACTGCGTTACCCCCAAGACTGGTAACTGCGAGGTTCATCCAGTGAGGGTTCATGTTTGTAGAATATAACTAGTGTTGGATTGTGGCATTACAGGAAGACCTCAGGGCTTCTCTGAACATCAGGCTAAACCTACATCACTCTCAAACCATCAATATCAATTTATACGGATGTCTCCCCAGTCAATTATTCTGTTGAATTATATATTACCTTCTAAAGCAGAGTATATGTTTTACACCATGTTCACTATTACAGAACATGTTGGAAGATCTTCAACAAAAGCATTTCTTCAAGTATTCTGTGAGCTCAAATCCTGAAGTGGACAGTCAACCAAACTAGAAATGACCAAAACTAGCTAAAAAACCACAGTGCAGCTACTGCAGCGCCTAAATATCGACGACGGACATGAATTGATAACAATAAACTAATAAAACCGCAGTTTCAATAAAGAGCGAGACGTTAACTCTGATTTTCAACAATCCAGTCATGACTGTATCCGAAGCAACTGCGAGCTGTTTAACAGAGTTATATGATTAGGCGTGTGTCTGGAGGAATTCTGTGTGCTTTAATAGAGTTACGCGGAGGTCTTAAGCTGTACGCCGCTAAGAGAGGCTTAAGTTTCCAGGCGCAAAGTGGTAATCCTATAACGCTGTTCAACTATATTGCTTAAGGCACTGCAAGCAGTCAGTTGGTAACCATGTTAAACAATCTGCAGTTCCCTAACCACTCGCGCAGATCTCGCCGTGATAAGATAACGCATTATTCATCCGGAGTGCTATAGAAATCATTAGTGCAGCCGTTTGAACGCTTCAAATAGATTCAGAGTCCTTATATAAAAACAATCTGGTCATACTATGGTGCAGTAATGGAATCAGATGGTAATACTATGGTACTTTAATACATGGGTGTTTCTGCACCTACAAGCACTTTGTAAACTGTTCCAGTAGAGGGGTTGATTTTTATAAAAACTAACATAGGTAAACTTTTTTTTATTATTATTATTATTTTTCGTATAGGGACACATTATAATGGCTTTTTACTATTTAGCATTGTTATTTATTTTATTATCAAATTCCTTTTATATATAGATTTTATTATTTTACAGTTGTCTAGGCTTTATGAAATGTGAAAATGTGTGAAATTATTAATTTTATTTAATTTAAAAATATTTTAAAGATTTTAATTTTAAAGAAAGAGTGAATAAACCATTATTATCGACATTGTTTGTTTGTTTGTTTTAATATTGTCACGAATCTGGTCTATGAACTTCCATTCACTCACCACCAGAGGTCACCCGCTCACCACATGGACTCTCACATTACACAGACTGTTACACTATACCCTGGACTACATTTCTCATCATCCATTGCACTGATTTCAACCACAGCTGTAACCAATCACACACCCTACATAAGCCATGGACTTTCTCTCTCTCTCACTGCCAAGTATTGTTCTGCATTTATCACTCACCTAGTGATAGCTGCTTTACGAAGCCTTTTCCCTGTTTCTAGTTTCTAGTCTAGCCTTGTTTTTAGTCTGTTTACCTGTGCCTGATCCTTGCCTGTTATCTCATCTTGTCTGATCTCCGCCTGCCCTGAAGTTTATAGCCTGTTTTGGAATTACCCCTTGCCGTTTCGGACTGTGTTCGCACCTCGCCTGGACTCTAGCTCGTCTTGTGGATTCCCCGTTTTGCTTCGCCCTCAGGATTATGTTCGCCGTCGACTGACGGTGACTCGCTCCTCTTTGGATAAACTCTGTTGTCTTGCCTGAACTATACCTGTTTGCTATTGTTTGACCCTTGCCTTTCTGTGACCACGTCTGTTTAATAAAAGCCTTGCATATGGATCCGCATGCCTCATGTCTCACCGGTCCCGTAACAGAATACTCGGCCCCATTATTATTCTGATTTGCCTGACTGTGTGCTCATAGACTTTTTCTGTGAGGGCGTTACTCCACCGCTGAAATCTAAGCTCATTCACGAGGGTTCACGTTCGTCACTAAGTCAGTTTGTGGATTATGCTTTATTGTCTGTTGGCTCTTTGTTTACTGTGGGTGTTGCAGAGGAAGAACGCGACACCACGTCTGTGCCTGTAATTATGGCTGCTGAGTTTAGTCAGCCACAAGCTGACTGTACTGATCACTACTCCAGTGATTCAACCCACTCGTGAAATGGCGGCCACACCAGAGCTCCCTCACGTATAATGGCGGAGACAGCGGAGGCCATTCGCAAAATGACGACCACAACAACGCTCTGTCATGTCACAGCTGCCATTCCTTAGTCAAGTCAAGTCACAGTTGATCTTCATGAGTCAAGTCAAGTCACAGTTGATCTTCATGAGTCAGGTCAAGTCACATTTGATCTTCATGTGTCCAGTCAAGTCACAGTTGATCGTCATGAGTCAAGTCATGTCTCGGCGGATCTTCTAGAATCTCGTCACGTCTCAGCGGATCTTCCAGAGTCTCATCACGTCTCTGCTGATCTTCCAGAGTCTCGTCACGTCACAGCTGATCATCCAGAGTCACGTCACGTCACAGCTAATCTTCCAGAGTCACGTCACGTCACAGCTGATCATCCAGAGTCTCGTCATGTCACAGCTGATCTTCCAGAGTAACGCCACGTCACGTCACAGTTGATCATCCAGAGTCATGTCACGTCCTGTCTGTCACACCCAGATATTCAAGGTCAGTCCTTCGGTATCCCAGTCTGGTAACCAGTGTGAGGGATGCACTGCTGGTGTCTGCACGCGCAGCTGGTATCCCCAACCCACTCACTCTAGCCCTCCTGTTCCTAAACTGATTCCCCTGTCTGAAGTGCTTCCCCTGATGGGGATCGCTTTTTGGTGTGTTTGGGCTGCATACTCCACCACAGAACTCCCAGAGGTGGCGGTGTCCACTATGATGTCTCCAGAGGTGGCGGCTGACGCTGAAGAACCTCCTGAGGTAGTGGCGCTCGCTGCTGTGCTCCCTGAAGCGATGGTGCCCACTGCAGTTTCTCCGGAGGTGGTGATGCATGCTGCAGAACCTCCCGAAGCGGCGGTGCTTGCTTCAGCTCCTTGCGTGTTGGTGGCGCCCAGCAATACACTTTCAGCCTGTCATGTCACAGTCGAAAGAACTGTTGCTGAACTCTCCCTGTATCCTGATGGTATTACTGTAGAACCTCCAGAGGTGGCGGCATCCGCTGCAGAATCTCTAGAGGTGTCAGTGGTACCCTCTTATGAACTCTCGTCCTGTCCTGCCCCGGCCAAGGAGGCCGTCTGTGAACCTTCAGTCTGTCCTGTCATGGCTATGAAGGCCATCAATGATCTTTCTGCCTGTCCTGTCACGGCTAGGGAGGCCATCTTATGAACCTTCAGTCTGTCCTGTCACAGCTATGGAGGCCGTCTGCAAACTCCTGCCTTGCTCTGAACCAGCCATGGAGGCCAGTTATGAATTTTTGTCCTGTCCCGACCCAACCAAAGAGGCTGACTCTGAATTCTCAGCCTTGTCTGTCACTTCCGAGGATGCAGTCTGTGAATTTCCTGACTATTTTGCTGCGGCTACAAGGGCCATTCAGGAACTCTCTTCCCTACCTGTAATTGCCATGGAAACCTTAAATTAACTTTTTGTATGCCCTGTTATCCTTGTCATTGCCATAGAGACCATTAATGAACAGTCTGTCTGTTCATTTCCAATCAATGAGTTTAATCCTGAACTATCTGTGTGTCCAGTTTCGACCAATAAGCCTGAGAATGAACCATCTGTCTGTTCTATGTTAATTAATGAGCCTGAGTGTGATTTATCTTCCTGTCTTTGAACTGTCTACTTCAGTCAGTGCCCCTTGGTTTTGAGCTACCTGCCAGTTCTACTCCAGCCAGTACAGTTAATTTTGAACTGTCTGTCTAGCCAATCCAGTTCCCATCAATGCTCGTGATTCTGATTCGTGTGTCAATGTGTCTGATGATGTTCCTGTCTGTCCAGTTTCCACCAATAACCCCGAGTGTGAACTGTCAACACAACCATTGTTTGCCAATGATTTCAATGTTGAACTGTCTACCAATGATGTCCCAGTTAATTTATCTGATGTTATGCCAGCTGCCAATTTTGTTTCAGTCATTGAGCATGTTTATAATCTGTCTGTCTGTCCAGTTACATTCAATGGACCCGATTACGATCTGCCTTGCCAGTTTCAGTCCATGAGTTTAATTACGAACTGTCTGCCCCTCCGGTTCTCCCTAATGTATTTGATTTTGAACTGTCTGTCCACCCAGTTATCTTTAAGGAGACCAACACTCAACTTTTAGCTCTATCAGTCACTGCTTATGGGTCTGTTAATGAACCCTTTGTGTTGCCTGCCTCGATTCCTGGGGCCGTGAATACTCTGTCTGTGTTGTCTGTCTCTGCTCTTCCTAGGTCTCAGTCTCGGCCATGGTCTCCTGATCGGTCTGGCCCTCCGTGGGGGACTTCCGCTCCGTCTGCTCCTCCGTGGTGGTCTTCTGCTCTGTCTGCTCTGGCCTGGAGGTCTTCGGCTCCGCCATGGTGGTCTTCTGCTCCGTCTGCACCGGCCTGGTGGTCTTCTGCTCTGCCGTGGTGGTCTTCTGCTCCATCTGCTCCAGCCTGGTGGTCTTCTGCTCTGCCGTGGTGGTCTTCTGCTCCATCTGCTCCAGCCTGGTGGTCTTCTGCTCTGCCGTGGTGGTCTTCTGCTCCATCTGCTCCGCCCTGGTGGTCTTCTGCTCCTCCCAGGTTTCCCACTCTGCCGGTTCCACCCTGGTTCTCTGCTCCGCCCTGGCTTCCTGCTTCGCCGGTTCCGCCTGGGTAACCTGCTCTGCCCCAGTCTCCGGTCCCTCCACTTCCACGTGGACCTGGCCCTCCATCCCTCCCCCTGTTCCGCCTCCGTTCCACCGCCCTCCTGGATTTTAATGAGTTAGGAGCTTCTGGAAGCCGCTCCTTGTGGGGGGGCTATGTCACGATTCCGGTCTATGAACTTCCGTTCACTCACCACCAGAGGGCACCCACTCACCACATGGACTCTCACACTACACAGACTGTTACACAATACCCTGGACTACATTTCCCATCATCCATTGCACTGATTTCAACCACAGCTGTAACCAATCACACACCCTACATAAGCCATGGACTTCCTCTCTTTCCCTGCCGAGTATTGTTCTGCATTTATCACTCACCTAGTGATAGCTGCTTTACGGAGCCTTTTCCCTTTTTCTAGTTTCTAGTCTAGCCTTGTTCTTAGTCTGTTTACCCATGCCTGATACTTGCCTGTTATCTCATCTCGTCTGATCTCCGCCTGCCCTGAAGTTTATAGCCTGTTTTGGAATTACCCCTTGCCTTGCCGTTTCGGACTGTGTTCGCACCTTGGCTAAACTCTAGCTCATCTTGTGGATTTCCCGTTTTGCCTCACCCTCAGGATTACGTTCGCCGTCGACTGACTCACGCTCCTCTTTGGATAAACTCTGTTGTCTTGCCTGAACTATACTGTTTGCTATTGTTTGACCCTTGCCTTTCTGTGACCACATCTGTTTAATAAAGCCTTGCATATGGATCCGCACGCCTCACGTCTCGTCAGTCCCATAACAGATACATCTATTACTCAGTTGGTGTCATTTTTTACATGTACTTTTACCTTTTAATTTAATTTGACTTGATTTAATTAAATTATTCTAAAAAGGTATTCTATACAAAGACTGAGATAAACCATTATTATTATTATTATTATTATTTACAACTGATGACAACCATTTAGTTGTGGTGTCATTATTATTTTTTTTACAACGTCGTTTGCACCGCGCTCCACCGCTACTTGATCTTTTTATTTTGGTGCGTCAATCTATTAAGTTACTTTGTATAAGAAATTATGATCCGCACTCATGAGAACAGTCTTCTTTTTCTGTTTTATTTCAAGATCGTCACCAATGGGGAAAAGACACAAACGTTTCGGCTACCAAGCCTTCCTCAGTGTGTAAAGCAATTACATCCCTCCACCCACTTTTTAAATCACCAGTTATGTTGACGTCATCACTCATTAGTCAATGTTGAATCACCAAAATCATTAAAAGATTTCCTTTTAACTACTAGACAATTTTCACAACACAAAACACCATATGTACTAGTAAATCACACTACACATCCGTGGCCAAGGCAAGAATTATCTATGATTATTCATTTATCACTATTATACAAGCCTAGAGTTTAGATAAACAATCAACAATATGTACTCCGCCATTTGACTTCAAATAGTATAACAGTGGAAAATTCAATAATTAAAAACATCAGAAATACATCGTCATAAGCAATTATTGTTATCACAGCTTAAATATTCAAGATTTATTATATAACATCTTAAAGATAAATAAATGACCAATTTTAGTATATTAAAGGAAAACAGAAAGTTCTTGTTCCTCATTCATGCCATTTGGCGTTAGTGATTTAAGTTTATGAATCCAAAAAGCTTCTCATTTCAATAGTACTTTATTTATATTACCTCCTCAACGTGACCCAAAAACCTCTTCTATTCCTATACATTCATCAGTCAAGTTCGCTGGCCGCTACAAAGTCAAGCCCGCCGGCCATGGCTCGCTCAAACCCACCGGCCGCTGCTCACTCAAGTTCGCTGGCCGCTCCAAAGTCAAGTTCGCGGGCCGCCTCTCGCTCAAGCTCGCCGGCTGCGGCTCACTCAAGCCCACTGGCTGTGGCTCACTCAAGCCCGCCGGCTGCTCCGAAGTCAAGCCCGCCGTCTGCGGCTCCCTCAAGCTCGCCGGCTGCGGCTCCCTCAAACCCGCCGGCCGCACCGAAGTCAAGTCCAGAGCAGGCTCCAGCCCCTGACCAAGAGTCCAGTGCAGGCTCCAGACCCCGACCAAGAGTCCAGTGCAGGCTCCAGCTCCTGACCAAGAGTCCAGTGCAGGCTCCTGCCCCAGCCTAAGAATCCAGTGTAGGCTCCTGCCCCTAACCAAGAGTCCAGTGTAGGCTCCAGCCCCTGACCAAGAGTCCAGTGCAGGCTCCAGCCTCTGACCAGAGTCCAGTGCAGGCTCCAGCCTCTGACCAGAGTCCATTGCAGGCTCCAGTCCCTGACCAGAGTCAAATCATGTCCCCTGAAGTATTGTCCACAGGAACAATTCTAGTCAGTCTTGTTGGTCTTGTCTTGTCTGTTCTTCAGAAGCAGGCTGCTTCTCCTGTCATGGCCACGGAGGCCATTCCCAAGCCGCTTGCTTCTCTTGTTGCCTCGATGGAAGCGGTTCCTGAGTTCACCCCTGAGAGGGCTGCTGTCACCACGTTCAGCCTAAGGAGGGCTGTTGGTCTCATGTCCAGCCCAGAGAGTGCCTCAGATTCCGAGCCTAGCCCAGAGAGGGCTCCTGTTCCTGTGGACAGTCCCGAGAGGGCTTCTGTTCCTGAGTTAAGCCCACGGAGAGCTCCTGTTCCTGAGTTTAGCCCGCGGAGGGCTCCTGTTCCTTAGTTTAGCCCGCGGAGGGCTCCTGTTCCTGAGTTTAGCCGACGGAGGGTTCCTGTTCCTGAGTTTAGCCCAAGAAAGGCACCTGTTCCTAAGTTTAGCCCAAAGAGTGCTCCTGTCCCCGAATCCACCCCAAAGAGGGCTCCAGTCCCCGGATCCAACACAGGGAGGGCCTCTAGACCCGAGATTCTCCCCAAGTAATTTTTTTTTTGGGGGCTATAAGATCCGCCATGGCCGATCCGCCATGGCTTCCCCGGACTGTCTATCCCGCCATGGCTCCCCGAGCTCCCTGCTCCGTCATGGCTTCCTGGACTGCATGCTCCACCATGGCCTCCCGAGCTCCCTGCTCCGCCATGGCTTCCTGAACTGAATGCTCCGCCATGGCCTCCCGGAACGGGTCCCGCTCTGGAGCCCGGCCATCTCCGTGTAAACCTGTCCTGAGAGGCCTCCAGAGCGCCCACCCCCCTCCCCGGTAGATGTTATGTGGCACGTAGACACACCTTCCAGGAGGGGGAGGTAATGTCACGCCCAAGGACTGTCTGTGTGTGTTTTCTGTCTCTATGTGCTCCCCTTGACTTAGTTCTTCGTCGTGTATGCCCATATTTGGTTCTGTTCCTGTCCCCATTCAGTTAATTCTGTTCCACCTGTGTTCTATTAATTATCTCATTTAGTTTGAGTATTTAAGCCCTGTGTTTTCCTGTGCCTAGCGTCCGGTATTAACGCCGATGTTGGGTTTCTTGTGTGTCTCTCCCTGCCTTGTGCACACCATTTTGGATCATTAAAGACTGTTTATTTTGAGTTCAGCCCACGTCTCCTCATTCTTCGTTTTGCCACAGAAGGCAACCATGACCTGCCAACCTGACCTACCATATACATATACATATATATATATATATATATATATATATATATATATATATATATATGTTAGCCTTAGCAAGATGAAGAGTCAGCCATTTTATTAAAAGAAAAAGTAATTTTCACCACTATTTCCACCAAACCCAATAAAGATGTTGTGTCTATTTGTAATAAAAAATTAAATATTTAAATAAGCATTGGTGATTAAACATTTTATTTTGACATAAAAACATAACATAAAACATAAAACATAAAGCATGTTATTTTATTTTACTTTATACCACACATTTTGATTATCACTCAGTTGTGGTGGTGTTTTTTATTTGTATTATTTAAATTTTTATTTACAATGACTAATAATTTTTAGTTTAAGCACAAAAAAAAAAACAATTATATGTATATATAAATTAAATGCTAATAAAAATGAAATAAAATAATAAAATGCTAATGAAAATGAAGTCAGCCAAAAAAAATAATAATAATAATAATAATAATAATAATTTTCACCGCTATTTGTAATAAAAATTAAATATTGACATAAACATTGGTGATAATCAATAGCTCTCTGAGCAGAACAAATGTCAATTGTTTGACCATCCATTCTTGTGCAAACTATTCCATCAAATTAATGCATGATCTTTTTAACTACTACCTAAAGTTGATGAGGTGAACAGAAACACATAAGGCAGTTAAATGCATCAACATGCTGTAGACGATGTGGATGTGAATGTGTGAGCAGTGAACAGTCTGGTGACAGTGAGGGGGGTGAAGGGCCGTGGATGGCAGCTTGGCCAGGCATGGCTCATTGCTTCGGAGGTTCCCAGGTGAAGGTCTGGAGATCTGGAGATCTCATCAGTCTGACGGGAGACTGTCTGCCGCTCAGGATACACACAACGCTATATATATGCTATATATCTCTGATTAATAAAGGCCACACTGAAAGTCCATACAATGAGAGTCAGTGGGGTCCAATGCTATTTTGGACCTCAATAATTTTCATTGTGTGGAACAAACCGGTTCATCACAGAGGTTTGAAACAACACGAGGGCGAGGAGCTGGTGACAGAACTTAACGTTTTGATTGAACTGTCTCTTTAGATTAGCTGTTATACCATGTTTAAAGAGCTAAACACCTTTAGTTTAGTGACTGAATTCAAATATTTTGGAGATAGAGTAAAGTGTGCTGATGAGAGTGAGGTTTTGCCTGTGTTTGACACGTCTTCAAATATCCATGACAATCCTGTCAGTCTGGGAAAAGCTTGACGTTCACAAAACCTGTGAGATGTTTTCAGCCAGGGGTCTTTATCTTCAGGCCATCAAATCTGTCTAGATTTTTACTTCTAGATCAGTGCTTGTCAACTGGCAGGTCTGTTCTTGCTGACCGCAAAGGAAAACAATGCTAAATCATAACAATGATCAAATGAATGATAGTGAATGAACAGGAAAACACTTTCCATGTCTTTTGTTGTTGACGTCACATCAAAGGTCAAACTGAAATCCATCTCTCACTTGGAAAAAGACAGATGGATTAATAACAAATAAGAGCGTCCAAGGTAAAGAAAATAAAAATAAACATCTGGTTAAAATGAAAAGCTTAACGAAATGAAAAATGAAATGCTTAACAAAAAGTTTAACGAAAGGCTAGTAATTTGTTGATGCAATGTTGAAATGTTAGGAAAATTCTTAAAATTTAAATGATTTGTGTCCAGTGCTCAAATACTGCGAGGCCTCTCAGTTTTCAGTGTAATTATATGCACTTGACTCGTGCCAATTTTTAGAAAAATGCTCTTTATTTATGTTGCATTGACATGAATAAGTCTATACAATCCATAAAAGTTGAAATTTAATGACTCTAAAAATGTCATGTAATGAACCCATCAATTATAATGTAATGTTTTCTTTGCATCATCAATACAGTACATATTTTAAGCATTATTTTCAGACTAACAAACAAACAAGTAAATGAATGAATGAATGAATGAATGAATTTCTACAGTGTAAATAACGTGATCACTGTGATCAATAAAAAAGTAACTGATTTTGAGTATCAGATTTTCTGTATTTTAAAATGTAATGTAATCCAATTACAAGTACTTAATTTCTGGAATCTGATTAGGTAATCCAGATTACGTGCTATCATCTACTACCCAGCATTATATAATTTCAATTAAAAATAATAATAATAATAATAATAATAATAATAATAATAATAATAATAAATAAATTTTAAAAAACATCTTCATAATAGAAGAGGTGTCTTTAAGTCATTGCATTCCATTCATTCATTCATTCATTCATTCATTCAATTTATTTATTTTAACCAACTATTATATTATTAACAAAAGTTTAAATTTAATTATTTTAAAATGTCATTTGGAGTAACCATCAAGTATGAATCTAACATTAACATTTTCTTTAAGCTTTAAATATTGTATAAAATATTTACTTTATATATATTCTTCAAGTATTGTTTACACATCTAAATTTTTTTGAAAGTTTTGAAAGACTATTTTACCAACTACTATACTATTTAAGAAAAGTCTAAATTTAATGACTCTAAAATGTCATGCGGTGTAACCATAATAAAAGAGGTGACTTTAAGTCATTGCATTCATTCATTCATTCATTCATTCTATTTATTTATTTATTTATTTAAATCTAATTTATAAATTAATGGGTATGATTGTGCACAATATAACATTTCAAAATGAATTGAGCACCACTGACCTAAACTTCACTGCTCTACTCAACTCTAATGTCATTCTGTGAAGAGAGCAATTTACAGTTTGGCTGAACATTCACAGTACGTGAAAAAAAAAAAAAAAAAAAAAAAAACTGAACAAAAAGAAGGACAACCCTCTCTCTGTCTCTCAGCGTAGGGTCCAAGTGAGCTGTAGGAGGTGATGGGAAACCATGGAGTATCCATTTCCACACACCATATGGAAACTCTGTGGTTTGTTCAGAGGAGGTGGGATCTAATATTGACCTGGACCATATGTGTTTTAGTGAATTACAAACACAACAGGGCCGAGCGGCCACCTAACACACAACATATGGGCATCTATTCTGTGTTAGGGGCTTTTACAAACAAGACCCTCCAACACACACATGCGTGCACGCCATCCAAGAGCTCGAGGGACTGTTCTTTTGAATTACTCTATTGACACACACCCTAGTTAGCTTCATTAGCGGGAGCTAGTGTTAGCTCACAGTGTGAGACCGTCGCTGGAGTTTTCTCCCCTAAAAACCAATTATCATTCGTGACTGCACAGTAACTCCAGCTTTGCATCACTGATCATATCTGTGTCTGTTAGCTAGATTTCCTCTTTCTTATAACGGAGTAATACATTTTGCTAATTAATTGGTTCGAGATCAAATTATTGTCAGGTTGTTGCTGTAAATAACAAACAATGTGTCTGACGACTACTTCACTATTTAGTACTCTACTATTTTGCTTAATTTCCAGATGTTTAATTCAATTGCAAGTTCCAGAGAACATATTCACGCATGCACACTCTTCAAAAATGGCACTTTCGTTCTCCTGACAAGCTAAAAGTTGAAGAATGGAATTTGTATATATAAATAGGCAGATATAGAATACATTGTATGTTAGCTTGCTTATGATGCTCAAGAGCATGATCTATGTAAGTCCACCTGTTATACTACAAGAAACTATGCAGCTGTAGTTCCAACCTTGAAAGTTTGTGAATGTTGGTTTGAACTGTGGGGAAACAGCGAATTGTTGAGCAAAAATAAAATAAAATAAATAAAATAAAATAAAATAAAATTTCTTTGAAAAACTATCTTTACCATCTAAATTTAATGATTTTAAAATGTCATGTGGTGTAACCATAAAGTAAAAAGCATTAACATTTTCTTTAAGCTTTAAATATTGTAAACAATATTTACTTAAATTATATATATTCTTCAAGTATTGTTTACACATCTAAATGAATGAATGAATGAATGAATGAGTTAGTTAGTTTTGAAGAAAACATTTTTACCAACTACTATACTATTTAAGAAAACTCAAAATTTAATGACTTTAAAATGTCATGTGGCGTAACCATCAAGTACAACACATTAACATATTTTCTTTAAGTATTGTATACAATTATTTAAAGAACATAATCTTCAAGTATTGTGTACACATCTTAATAAATGAATGAATGAATGAACAAACGAACGAACGAACGAATGAATGAATGAATGAATGAATGAATGAATGAATGAACGAACGAAGGACCGAACAAACGAACAATCAATCAAACAAACAAACAAACAAATAAATAAATACTTTAATTTTGAAAAAAAAAAAAAAAAAAAAAAAAACTATTTTAACTACAAATACTATACTATTTAAGAAAAGTGTAAATTTAATGACTCTAAGTAAAAGGAATTAACATGTTTTCTTTATGTATTGTATACAGTATTTACTTAAAGTATATATTCTTCAAGTACTGTGTACACATCTTAAATGAGTAAATGAATGAATGAATGAATGAATGAATGAACGAACGAAGGACCGAACAAACGAACAATCAATCAAACAAACAAACAAACAAATAAATAAATACTTTAATTTTGAAAAAAAAAAAAAAAAACTATTTTAACTACAAATACTATACTATTTAAGAAAAGTGTAAATTTAATGACTCTAAGTAAAAGGAATTAACATGTTTTCTTTAAGTATTGTATACAGTATTTACTTAAAGTATATATTCTTCAAGTACTGTGTACACATCTTAAATGAGTAAATGAATGAATGAATGAATGAATGAATGAATATTTTAGTTTGGAAAAACTATTTTTAGCAAATACGATACTATTTAAGAAAATTATAAATTTAATGACTCTGAAATGTCATGTCATGTAACCATCAAGTAAAAGTCATTAACATCTTTTAAGTATTGTATGCAGTATTTACTTAAAGTATATATTCTTCAAGTATTATGTACACATCTTAATAAATGAATGAATGAATGAATGAATGAATGAATGAATGAATTCTAAATAATAAACAAACAAACGAGCAAACAAATATATATATATTTTTTTTATAATAAAAATAAAATCAGTACTTTTTTCAAATAATATTAAGTGTTTTTTGGAGGTTGAACCACATGACATTTTAAAACTTGAACTGTCCACAAAACATCATGGTCTTCAGGGGGTCTCTAAATAATTTCCTTTCCTTCATGTTGGTTGCACGACATGACTTCATACCCCCAAAAAGTTATGTGAAGTAACAAGTGTTTATCCTCTCAACATATTTTACATGCAGAGACAAAGGTTGGACTGCAAAAGATGCACGCCAACTGGCCGCAGACTCATATACAGATGCCATGCACACATCTTAAGGCGTAGTTAATCGGGAATATTCTGAAACAGTGAACTTACTGTAGTTATTGATTAGCAGCTGGATGATTTTGTCATGTCCATGTAGAGAAGCCAGGTGGAGTGGTGTGTAACCCTACAAAAACACAAATAAACTATAAGTGCATTCGGTCAAATTAAGTCCTGAAATGTCAGTTTATATGCATCCTACACACAAGCAAATATCTAAATATTTTTAATGTGGGAGGACAGTAATATGACAGCAATTCTTGTTCTCCTGTTGTGTCTGTCACTCGATTGCAATAGGCTATTAAAAACAGCTGGACGTCATTTCACACACCACTGTGTGCAGGCGACGTTTCACATTTATGCAGTTAACCAGACAGCGAGACCCGCTGAGACAATCGCTCCAGTACATCCCGTACATTAACACGGACTAACCTTCTCCAGGATCCCGTCAGTCACCCACCGCTGATTCAAACAGCTGCAGCTTGATGGTGCTTCTTATCAAAACTAGAAGGATAGTGTGCTAGTGAAGCCGACATGAGAGGATGATGGATGTATGAAATGTGACTGCAGTTGAGTGCTGATCTGAGCTCAGGCGGTGATTAGTGTTGATGACGGCACATTAATGCTCTATGGGGGACTTTATCATCCGAAGACACTTCTGCAAACGGATTGACTCCATCTATCCCTGATATCTCTTTGGTGTCCGTTTGTTTTACCGTTACCATTTCCTTGCTCATAACACTAATGGGCTGTGTGCTTACAGAAAAACGAGGTTAGAGCAACCATATTTGACAATTTTGAAAATTAACCGAACACAAAAATGGATAATGTCCTTAAATGTCAGTAACAGCATGAAACTGAAATACAGCAAATTAATTATGTAAAATTTTAAAACTAAAGCATTCAGCTAAATTATAACTAATCGTGAACAATATCTTACAAACTACATGGGTGAAAAAAAAGTATTATACATACATGTAAGAAGCATTTTAGTGTTAAAATAACTTTCCTGAATTTAAATTGTCATATATAACATCTAAGGCCTCTATGGTCACGATTGACCAAAACATTTTACATTTTGATTTTTGACTTTTGATTTTTTTATACATTGGAATGAGATGATATTTTGTTGCATTAGCTATGTGAACACACACACACAAAAAAAAAAAAAAAAAAAAAATCATGGACATAATTCAGATACATTAAAGGGTTGAAAAATAAAAAAAGTAACACTTGTTACATTCGCGGTCAAAAATGTCCGATATAGGAAATTAATGGGAAAAACGGACAAATAATAAAAAATAATAATAATGGGAAATATAGCTAATAAAAAAAATAATAATAAATAATAACCTAAACAGGCCTATTGCACAGTATCATAAAATCATTCTCTGAAAACTTTTCAAAAACAGAGAAGAAAATCTTTTCCATTTTTGTTACATCATTATCATTTAAGCATACCCTCAATTAAATTTTAAAAAATAACGGTTCTCAACAGGACGACTGGACGTTGTGTATTTATGGAAGATTTGTTTGGAATACATGCAATGTTGGGGTATAAGTAACAAGTAACATGAGTTACATAATCAGATTACTTTTTTCCCAAGTAATAAGTAAAGTGACGCATTACTTTTTAATTTAGAAGGAAATATACTTTTATAGTTTTAGAAGTTACTTTTTTTCAAATAGGTAACAGCAGTTACTTTGTTTACCATGTCTTGACTGACAGATCTCGTGTTGCCATGTTGAGAGAAATCAGGAGTAAAGTGCAGAGCATTGTGTGCGCTGCTGTGTGAATATGATGTTACTGTAGTTCTAGACTAAATGTGAACGTGTATTTACTCATCTCCCTGCACAAAAACAGATTCAGTATTCCTCAAAATCAATAAAAACTGTAAAATGCAAACTCAGGATATGATGCAAACCTGCAGTAATTAAATATTTTAAATATACTTTATGTATTTAATCCCATTTTATTAACCAGTGTCTTACATTCTTTTAAGCAGTCCTTTGATGATCCATTTCAACCATACTAATAAGCAAAAATTACTTTAGATAAACATAACATTTTTTTTTTTTTTTTTAATGCTGAAGAGTGTTGAACTTTCTTCTCCTGTATTCTACTGTACAGATGTTAATTTACATTTCCTTCAGCCTGAGGCTTAAGGACAAGAAAGCAAGCCCTGCCCAGATTTAAAAAGTAACACAAAAGTAACGTAATGCATTATTTTCCATAAAAGGTAACTAAGTAATATAATTAGTTACTTTTTTATGGAGTAACGCAATATTGTAATGCAACACTTTCCCCAACACTGAATACATGTAATGCACATGTAAACAAAGATGTGAATCAGATTCAAAGTTTAGGGTTCACATAAGCAGAACATTTAGAATCTGAAATTGAATTGGATTTATTTGGATTCTTGAAATTTAGAGCATGCAAACATACCTGTGGTTAGTCTAACAACATGCTAACATCAAACTCTACTGTAATCAATTTTGAATCGAGTCTCCAGTTAATTTTTTTGTGAAAAGCACTAGTTGTATAGTGTGCCAGGTTACTGCCTGTGCAGATTGTTTCAAATCAGTCACTTATGAGGTCTATGTAAGCAGCAGACAGCGATTACATTCTGGAACAGAACTTATGTAGAGAAGCACACATGTGAGATTGAATTATGGGTAGTCCTAAACGTACTGTAGCATAATTGCATAAAATGGAGTGTAAACATGCTTGATGTCCAGGTAAAGGTGTAAATACTATTTCATTCTTTCAGGTAATGGCTGTGTTTGTAGCGTGTAGCACAGCGTAGCCATGTTGCTAACAGCACGGCCCTATCATAGTGTAGTTCTGCTGCCCTTAAAGGTTAAAGTAGATTTCCCTCTGCTCTACTCCTCATTATTACACTAGTCCTAGCACTGACATTTTTGGAAAGGTCACATCCACTTTCATGTGCTCTGTTTCACGTCAGCTTCAGTATAAGTAAAGGCCCTGGAGAGACTGTCCAGGGTGCCAAAGGAGCCAATGGAGATCAAGGTAAGACAGTGAGTTTGGTTTTAACGAGACCGACTAACACTTTGACACAGAACATGGACAAATGTTGTCATGACCCTTGTGAAGAAGAAGTGTGCTTAATTGTATTGAATGTGCACTTGTAGTGTAATATTAATGAAATAAAATAAGGTCACTTATTAGTGTAAATACAGTACACTTTCATGACTATGTTTAAGCAGACTTTTAAAAAGGGCACTTTGTAAACTTTTAAGTACATTTCAATCACTGTTTTCATAATCATTTGTTGTGTTTTAAAGAAGTACATTTATTTTGATGTGTAGACTAACATACTAAAGCATATGTAAAGTACTTGATTGCAATTTTAACTGTAGTGTTGTTGACTTTCAAGGCAAACAAAGAAATGTATATAACATTTTAAGGTCTAGGTGCATCTCAGGTATAGTGAACTCTATAGTTAATTAATTCTGATCAATACGTTTTTCTTTGAGGTATCATATACCGAGTATGCATACCTAATCCTTTATAATATACTATGAACAACATTATAGTATGCCATTTAGAACATATCAACCGTGCAGACAGTAATAGCAATGAGCTCCACAAAATGAAATGATAAAAAATTCCATATTCAGCTTAGGAAACACCATACTATTGCGTGTACTTCCTGTATTACTCTGAATGGTTATGGCATTAAAACCCCATTACTTCCAAGGTTCGTAACGTAATCTCATAGTATCTCTATTTTGAATGTTTAATAAAACCTATTTGTTCAATGCTAGGCAAGGAAAAGGGATTTGGTCCCATAGCGTGCCAGTTCTTAACCTTCCCACAATCCTCTCATAGCTGGACAGCCAATGAGTGTGCAGCGTGACTGCGTTCAGAATCTGAAGCACATTTCTTCTAAATCCTGCTTCATTTCACAGGTGTATTGAAATCAAACTCACCCCCTTCAGAAAGAAAGAAGAAAGCAGGCCGTCATCAAGACCAGAGTCGGCTCCCATTCGCCAGCAAAAGCCAGAGAAGATTACAGAAACAGAATAAGCATAGCACAAGATGGGTCAAGAACTTAATTTCACACTGACAGCACGGGCAATTTGGCTTTGGAAATATTTCCTTCATATGAAGAGCATAAATCTAAGTCTACAAAACCTATTGAGTGCCTACAGCATTTCAAAGCATCACTGGTGCACTTCCAACCTCAAGACTGCTCTAAAATGTAGATATGATATCATGTGTAGGCCAAATTTTATGGGAACATTACATGTATTCTTCAAAGAGAAAGTGAAGTCAGAATCTACTGTGATAATTTACAGTATGCTTATCAGAACATGCATTTTCTGCAGTATGTGAGACTGAATAAAACCAGGTGTACACTTACATGCTGAAAAAGCCAAGTGTCGGTATTGAAAAAAAAAAAAAAGAAAGAAAAAAAAGAAACAGGCAGATATTATAAATTTAACATGAACTTATTAAATTATTCATTAAAAAAAATGTTCAAAATGAAAGGAACTGACCATTTCACCGATCAGATGTAAATTCACATATAAGAAATAAACATTAAAAGATAGAATATATAAGTTTTTCTACTTCAAAACTTCTGTTACTTGCCATTTCTTTGTAATTGTTTGTGTAATTTGGTAGCATTTCCTAGTCAAAATTCTTCACCAGTTTTTGTTTTCAGTGGTGAAATACCAAAAAGGTCTATCACGAGGGAAACTGAGACAGTGAATGAAAAGAGAAATCCACACCTCGTGTGTTTGTGAATCATAGTGAGGCACATTCAGACCCTGACGGCGCTGCATGGATTGATTTTTTTATTCCATTTCTGCCCAGAGGAGACTGCACTGGAAGAGCACCATTAGCCCCATAACGATGAGAGAGCAAAAGTTAATTATGTAATTATGACGGCAATAAAAAGTGAGCGTGTGCTTGACTGTGCTCGTGAAGGCTTTAAACATTATCTTCAATGAGCACGTCGCTGCAGACAGAATGAGGAGGGAAATTAGAGAAGTGGAAAAAGTGAGAGAAAACATGAAGTAATCACAACACTTTCGGTCGTTGGATTTTACAACTATATTTTTATAGTTAATTTCAAAAACAAACAAACATGACAAATAAATAAATAAATCTACACCTCTACTATAATGGACGTCTACATTTTTTAATTAAAATTAATTTGATGTTTTGGCAGTCTGAAAAAGTTAAATAGCTGTAACTGAAAACTGTATAAACAAAAAAACAAATAAATAAATAAATATATTTGAAACATTATGTAACATTAAGTAGTTTGGAATTATTTTTTATAAAAAATGTGGTACTTGGATTCCTTTTTTTTTTTAATAGAATGTAAAACATTTTATTTTAGTATTTATTTAAATATTTTATTTTTGATCAAGGTGGTTGAAATTAACTTGTCTTCTTAATTCTGTCCTGAGATTTTTTTTTTCCCCAATATATATTTACTTTAAATATTTTATTGCTATATTTATTTAAAGATTCAATATTAGTATAAAACTAATAAAACTTTGAATATAAGAAAATGTAACAAAGAGGGTAACAAATAGAATCAAAAGCCTTCAGTAGTTTGTAATTATCAGTGTACAATATAATAAAATATATTTGAAAGAGTTAGTTCATATATATATATATATATATATATATATATATATATATATATATATATATATATATATATATATATATGTATATATATATATATATATATATATATATATATATATATATATATATATATTAAACACTAATTTAAACCTTGAAAAAAATGTTAGAATAAAAATAAAAAAATAAATTACATAATAAATAAAAATAAATTACATATATTACTTTTTTTTGGTTACACCACTTAACAATTTTAGAATCACTAATTCAAAACCATTGTTGAAATTTATATATATATATATATATATATATATATATATATATATATATATATATATATATATGTTGTGTGTAAAACCAACTTGAATACTATAAAAATGTAAAAGCTTTCTCCTTTTAATCATCTTTAATCATTTCTGACATTTTTTTAGTCCCTTACCCACAAACAAACACTCTTGGATCTTCACATTTATAGAAACAGCCAATTTGCAAAGGGTTGAACTGGACTCTTTAAACTGCAGCAGGATCTGATCTGAAATAACCTTCTGAGAGGATCCACGATGCTGTGGGTGATAGAGGGAAAATAGACCTCCAAATAAAGGCTGGGGGTCGGTCGGGAGGGAGGGGTGCTGCCAGAGGCACAAAGATCCTGTCAGTATTTCCTTTGCACTTCACCAACCCTCAATACGACAAGATAAGATACAGTGTATTATAATATGCACGAACTGAGGGGAAGGCCAAAGCATTCACTGCCCGACTGTTAGCAGATCTGGAATAAATAAACATGAGGTCATGTTTATGCAAACACACTCCACTTAAAATCCGAGCCCTCGCTGCAAGTGTGTTTGATTAATAGTAAAATTTAGCTGATTAGCCACATCGAATCACATAGGCGAGGAAGTTTGTGACCTAAGGGCTCGTATTAAAGATAAATTACACTTTAATTATACGCAAACACACACATTATACGGGCAGGCTGAGCGGAGGGGAGGAGGTGTTAATTTGTGTGTGTGTTTGGGTGTGTCTTGTGTGCGCGGGCCCCTGCAGAGGTGTAAATGTGAGTGTGTCAGTGGGGCGCTGGCTCCTGTCAGCTCTCACCGCTCTCTGGTTGACGTCCGCTCCGGAGCGCGCCATCATGTCCACCATCTCCACACGGCCCTGCTTGGCTGCCCAGTGGAGCGCCGTCTGCAACACACGCATGCAAACACAGCAGCTGTCAATCACGACGCCGCTGTCAATCATCACACGTGATGTGCTCCTGGGCTTCAGAAGAGCAGCTCTGAGCCACCGCAAGCACTGGACTCATCTGAGCGGTCTGCTTTTACTCATTCACAAAGATCATATTGACACTGAGTGCGTTTTGCTTCATATGATTGGTTTTATTGATTTCTTAAAAGGAATAATTCAACCTAATAAGTATATTCTGCCATCATTTACTAGCCTCATGTTGTTCCAAACCTGTATGCTGTTATTTTTCTGTGGGACACAAAAGAGAGACTTTTTGTAAGGAACAGATCAGAATTTAAATAGTTATTCACTGAAAATCTTGGTTACATTTTATTTTAAGGTGTCTTTGTTACAGTGTAACAAGGACACCTTACTAAGGAGGAGGCTCAGGAGGAGGACAAACCCCCGGGAGGGGGCCGGCAAACAGAGTCCAAGGGGGCAACGCAGGAGGGAGGAGCCAGGGAAGAAACAGGAGGGACCCAGAGCAGGAGGAGTCCAGCTGGACCCAGGCCACAGCCATGATGTCGACCCAGGGTGGAGCCGACGGAGGGAGGAGTCATGAAGGGGGGATGGCTGCCGACTCCAGGGGGCCGACCAGCGGTGGCAGAGCAGGTAGTGGAGAAGCCCGAGGTGGAGATAGAGAGCCGAAGAGCAAGGGCGACGGGGAGGATCCGATGGCCCAAGGTGGAGCAGATGGCGCCGGCGACCGAGGCAAAAATGGGGATCCAGATGGCCGCGGTGGAGCCGGAGCGACAGAGAACTGAGGAGGAGCCGATGGGGATGGAGGAGCCTGACGGAGCCAGAGGGACGAGGCGAAGCCGGAGGAGTGGAGTCCCGAAGCGCAGGATGGTCGACGCCAGACCAAGGCGGAGCCGGAGGGACGAGGGAGCCCAGCGGAACTAGTGGACAGATGGGCCACAGGGGAGAGGAGGGAGCTAGGAGCCATGGTGGAGCAGACGGGTCGTCGGGCTGAGGCAGAGTCCGGAGACTGGAGGCAGAGATGAGGGATACTCCAGCCTCGACGACGCTGGAGGATGGCAGACCCGTGGCGCTCGCACCGCATTGATGGTGGGCTGAGGGTGAGCAGAGGGGCTGCCAGCCGACAGCGGTGGAGGAGGCAGGAGCGGGTGGGAGGAGGCAGGAGCGGGTGGGAGGGCGGGCATTTGTAAGCCTTCGAGCTTCCCAGGCTAAACTCAGGAATGGGAACCATCACTGGAGTGCGCTTTCAAGGAGCAGGCACTGGAGGGCGCTCTGGAGGAGTGGAGCTGGCTGGGACCAGCGGAGACGAAGGAGATTCAGGAACAGGAGCCCTCCATGGGCCAAACTCGAGAACTGGAGCCCTTCCTGGACTTAACTGGGGATAAGGAGCCCTCTCTCCCTTGCCGTGGCACATTCCATGCGCCATACTCAGCTCACCCTCAGCCGCGGTGCAGGGGGCGGAGCTCCTCTCCACGCTCACACTGTCCGCAGTATTCTCCCTCGAGGCGGGCGTTGTTGCCGGCTCACACACCTTGACTGACGTCATCAGCGGCTCTGGCTCCGTGGCGATCCTCAGCACTGTCGCTTCGTGCGGCGATGGCTCGTCGGTCGCGGCGGGCTCTGGCTCTCTGTCAGTGGTGGGCTCAGGCATGCGCTCCGCACAGCGGGGAGATGGTGGGCTGGGCACTGGGTCAGGGGGTGGAACTGGCGAGATTTTCCTGGGAACAGGCGGGGAACGGAGATCCGTTTCTCGCCAGTGTCCACTCCACAAAGGCGGTGAAATTCACCCGAGGGCCATCCTCGGACGACGATGACGACGACCCCCAGAGTGAGTTTTTTTTAGGTGACCGTTATTTTAGAACGTTGCCCCTTACTGTTTCCATGGCGACGCGTCATGCTTGTCACGTGACACACCGCGGCCACAATAACAATGTAAGACAGATGGATCATTTTTATTTCGTTTTATCTTTTTTATTTAAAATATTCACAAACTTGCTTACCATGTCATGAACAATCTGATATTCTGATTAACAGATATGTGCAAATGAGTGTGTTTTGTCGTTAAAAAAACCTTTATAAATGATCTTGATCGTGATCTGTAATGTGAGATGGGCGCCGCCATGTTTGTTCGCGCCGCAGTTCTGTCAGTCGGATTTACAGCACGTGAATTCATCAATTTCTCCTGAAATACATGCAAGTAAGTGGCTGGTGAACTCGGTGAAGAATAGAGTGAACTTTATAGTTACTTACACTATGTGTATCTGATATGAATAAAACACATCAGCAAATTAAATTTGAATGGATTGTTATTGTTGCTTCCATAGACATTTGTGTGTATTTTACAAGCTCTAAATGTATTGTTTTACTAGTACTTATGTGTATTTAAATGTCTTAAACCTAAAATATGCATTATGCGGTTAAGAACACTGCATAGTTGTGATAATATGATAATCGCAGTGCACGTCTCTCTCTGGCTCAGCGCCAGTAAACGCGCGAAACCACAGTTTGAATTTGGCAGTTGTGTGACGTCACCGAACGTTCTAAATCCCATATGTGGGACCGTACTCCCAGGGGCACGGAAATAAGAATCCCATATGTGGGACCGTACCGCTCAAAGGGTTAATAATCCAAACACGAATGAGACACAGGAACACAAGGGATGACGTTCAAGGACCGACAAACACTAACTGAATGGTCTGGGGCTTTTAAAGACAGGGCAATCAAGGAACTAAGGAGACAACACCTGGAAACCAATTAACAAATCAACATGAGGGAAAAACACACAGACAGGTCCATAATCCTGACACTTTCTTTCTTTCTTTGTTTTTAGTACTGTTTTTTTTTCTCTTTATCACCATTTCTTATTGAAACATAAAATTGCAAGTTACTTGGGAAGTTGATAAATTCATGGATAAATCAGTGATCACTACATCAGAGCAGTTCTGTCATGTTACATCCAAATATGGCATATATCCGAAAATATGTCATCTGAACAATAATTAGCATATCTGCCGCTTTTGTTCTTACCAAATTAAAACATAAATGTTAAAAATAAATCACTTCAGAGCAGAATATCTCTAAAGCGAACAACTGTGCTAATGTAAGCTAGCTACTTATTGAGCCACTGAAATGTCCAACCTGTCCAGCAGAAAACGAAACATTTCTGTGTCAGTCTTCAATCTCCTCACAAACTGACAGATCTCACAAAATCGGACCTGAAAGCTCAAATTATTGCAAAACGGGGTAAGGTAAGGAGACAGTTTTGAATAGCGTCTAATATACTTGCTGATTAATCAATCAATAACCGATTATTGATTTCAATCATTGATCATTTGATTATTGATTTTTTTTTTTAATTTTTACTGAAAGAAGTTATGCATTTAATTGTTCATACTACTTAAATAAGATGTTGACTTTTGTTAGTTTAGCGACCTATTTAAAATCTGTCAGAAACAGTGATATAATAGTTATAAACACTTTGACAATACCTAAAACAGTTAAACCCGTAATAAATCGCTTACAACCTTATGTCCATTGACTTCAAATTAAATTTAGTGTCATCAGACAAGAACTAAACATATACAGTGGTATTTTTTTATCTATTCAATGACATTTACACATTTTTAAGTGTGTTATAAAAGTCCAAATACCAAAGTCCAAAATTTTGGGTCACTGTATCTGAAGCCCATTTATGAAGCACCTATCAAAGCTGTGTTTGGCTTCATTTGCATAAGCAGATTTGGCCCCATATGAATGAATGAGAACAGGCTTGAGTCATTTGCATAGCAGCTAATTCAGCACAATGTTAGCTCACTGAGGCCAAACTAAAAGAGCCAAACTCAAGGACGCCAACCCCACTGCTGTTCAACCCCACTGCGCTTCCCTTCAGACGGGTGGTGAAGAATACATAATGTGCTTCTCATTTCAAAGTTATGTCATGTGTGTGTGTTTTTTATATACTATATATACAGTGAAAAAAAAAAAAAAAAAAACAGTAAGCAACAAGATTGCAGATTTAGTTTAATTCAGTGTTACTTAAGTATTATTGATATACTATTATATTTTTGTTAATTGTTTAAAATATTTTATTTTCATATTTTCCATTTTTATTTAAATTTACAGTTTTTGTCATTTTTATTGGTTTTATTTACATATGGATGAAGTGATGTCACAATATATATATATATATATATTGCCCTCCACTAATATTGGCACCTTTGATAAATATGAGCAAAGGCAGCTGTGAAAATAAATCTGCATTGTTTATCCTTTTGATCTTTCACTCCAAAAATTCACAAAATTCTAACCTATCATTGAAGTAAAACAATTGAAAGTGGGGAGAAATCTCATCATGAAATAATTGTTTTTCTCCAATGAATGTTGGCCACAATTATTGGCACCCCTAGAAGTTCTTATGAGTAAAAATATCTCTGAAGTATACTCCCATTCATATTTACATTTTTTAGCACACCAGGGAGAGTAGGAGCATGAAATTGTCCAGCCATGTCTTCCTGTTCCACAGGATTATAAATATGAGGAACACAAAGGCCAAATTCCCTTAATCATCCATCACACAGAGTAAAACCTAAGAATATATTTCTGATGTATAGAACAAGATTGCTGATCTTCACAAAATAGAAAGTGACTGTAAGAAAAGAGTTAAAGCATTGAAAATCCCCATTTCCACCATCAGGGTAATAACTAAGAGGTTCCAATCAACTAACGATGTTAAAAATCTGCCTTGAAGAGGATGTGTCTATATCGTCCTAATGCACGCTGAGGAGGAGAGTTTGAGTGGCCAAAGACTCTCCAAGGATCACAGCTGGAGAACTGCAGAGATTAGTTGAGTCTTGGGGTCAGAAACCTAAAAAAAAGAATATATCAAACATCCCCTACATCAGCACATGTTGTTTGGGAGGGTTTCAAGGAAAATTCTCCTAGCTCATCCAAAAACAAACTCCAGCAAATTCAGTTATCAGACACGACTGGAACTTCAAATGGCACTGGCTTCTATGGTCAGATGAAACTGAAAAAAAAAGTTTTTTTGCAGCAAACCCACCAGATGAGTTTAGTACAAACAGGGATATAAAGTACCCCATGTCCACAGTTAAATATACTGCTGGATCTTTAATGTTGTTGGTCTGTTTTTCTGCTGGAGGTCCTGAACATCTTGTCCAGATGCATGGCATCATGGATTCTATCAAATACCAACAGATAAAAAAATCTGAACCTGACTGTCTCTGTTACAAATCTTATAATGGTCCGTGTTTGGATCTTCCACCAGGACAACAATCCAAAACAAACATCAAAATAAACACAAACATGGGTCACTGAGCACAAAATGAATCTTTTACTATGGCTTTCCCAGTCCTCTGACCTGAACCCTACAGAAAATGAGTGAGGTGAACTGAAGAGAAGTACTAACATGGAGCTGTGAATCTGAAGGATCTGGATCTGGAAATGGTCTCTGATCTCTTATCAGGTGTTCTCCAAACTCTGCAGGCATTATAGGAGAAAACTCAGAGCTGTTACTTTGGGAAAAGACGTTGCAATAATTGGGTGCCAATAATTGTGGCCAACATGAAATAGAGAAAGCTGTTATTTCACAATGAGATTTTCCCCCCACATCCAATTGTTTTACTTCAATGATAGGTTGGAATTTTGTGAATTTTTTGAATGAAAGATAAAAAGGATAAACAATGCAGATTTATTTTCACAGCCGCCTTTGCTCATATTTACCAAGGGTGCCAATATTAGTGGAGGGTACAGTAGATAGATAGATAGATAGATAGATAGATAGATAGATAGATATTGGTATCATTCATTGCTATCAGTGATCTTTATGCTTTTCTAAACACAAATATCCTCTAGACTGCACAGAATCTCAAATTATGCATGAATACAGATTAACGTACAGGCTACTTACAAACTTCAGGTCCAAGTGAGGAGTTCCAAGTTTTATTTTTTATTCATTGTGTGTGTCAGAGATTCCCGGAGCGAGACAGAGAAAGAAAGCAAGAAAACAACATCAGTAATAGGATAACACAACTCTTTTGGGCCTTGTTGCTCTCCATAGTTGCCATTGTGTTTCATCACATCGGCGTGTTTGGCCAAAAGCTCCGAGTGTTTCTCCGGTCCCCGTCCACATTCACACAGAGCGGGACATCAAAGCTGGCGCAGCCGTGCTTTTGTCAAACTCTCCTCCCCAATTTTTTGTCACCAAGTTTTATCCCTTCAAAATCAGCGGCAGCCTTTAACCTATTCTGAGCCGATTAGCTGAATGCTTGATTTGAGCATTAGAGAAACTATAGCAACCTGTAATCTGCCAAAGAGCGAATCAAAAAGCCCTATGTATCTTGTCACACAAGAGCTGGCAGCCCACCTTGACCCCATAAGCCGTCTCTTACAGAGCCCTCGCTGGGCGGACAGGCCCCTGCTTTATTCACACACATACAATCCACCGAGAAATGTCCTCCTCTCCGTTGGTCTCTGGCCAGTCTGTGCCCCGTCCTGAAGAGCAGCAATCTGCCCAGGTCTATGATCGTTTAGTAAACAACGTGCAATGAAACAATATCCACTGAACAGTCTGCAGAAAAGCAAAACCTAGTGCAGCTAAGATGTTAGCTGAACGTAATGGAGCATTACACGTCAAGTTTCCATAGCCATGTGAAAAATAAGTAGGGCTACACTTTAAAATACATTTAAAAAGAGTACTTTTAATATAGCTTATACTTAAGCACGAACTGAACGTAAAAACTTCGGACACTTAAATGCATCTTCGTTGTTTAAAATGTTTCAATTTATATTAAATGTAACTAGCTGAACTCTAGAGTGTTTTGAACCACTTAAGTAGTGCAATTTAGTTAAAGTTTACACACATGCATTTGTGGTGAGCTAAAATATACTTTAATGTCATTTTTGTTGAAGTGTATGCTATATGTCATGTATTTAAATATATTTGTAATTACACATCTTTTATGAAGTTGCAATTTAGTATGTTTTAAATGTACTAGCTTATATCAAATATCAAATAACACACTAGAGTTAAACTTATTATCATAAAGCACTTTCCATATGCTTTTAGTACAGTATGTTAGTCAAAACATCGAAATATGCTTAATTCTTTAAAGCAGTAAAACATTTATTTTGACATTATTACTAAAATACAGTTTTTAAAAGTCTTTAAACACACTTAAGTGGCCTTTTACTTTGTTAATATTATGTTATCTGTAAGTACTTTTTTATTGCACATTCAATACAGTTTGGGGGAATTTTTTCACAAAGAAATACGACACAAAGATATAATTTAGAGGTGTTTGCTAAGGCATCTGAACAAACCCTAAAACAAAGTGTTTGTTTGTTTATTTATATATTTATTTTGCACCGTTTGGTAATCACACATGAAAGATGCCTAAAATCAGACTTGCGAAGTTTATTGTTACTTTTCAAAATTATTTACAGTTTGTGGACAATAAAATGGGTGTAAAAAGTATGGATATGATAATGTGGTGATGCTTATGTATTTATGGACAGTGAAATTATTTTGATACATCTCTGATGTATCAAAATAATCATCTACATCAGATGTTTATCATCTACATCAGATGTTTAAAAAAATAAAAATAAAAAATCCTCAAACAAAAGATTTATATCCCCCAGTCTGATCAAGCCAGGCATAAAAAGCAATGTAATTTTCATGTATGGGCAAAACTCGGGTCAGTTTAGTCAGTGTGTGTGTTTGTGTTTGTGTGTGTGTGTGTGTGTGTGTGTGTGTGAGAGAGAGAGAGAGAGAGAGAGAGAGAGAGAGAGGTTTAGTGTGTGCCAGATGGAGGCTCTGTCTTTTATTGGCAGTGTGAAAGGACAGCTTATAGTGCTCCTCTGTGGTCGGGCTCAATAGAGAGGGTGAGAGCAGACCCTCACACACGCACTCTCACTCAAAGCCTGATGCTTGTCACCATATGGAGCTGCTTAAAAACGGCCATAGCCCCACACAAAAGAGCAACATTAACAGCCTCTTACAATGACTGCTGGGATAACACTGAATTATTGCACAGGGAGAGCAGTCACACACGCACACGCACACAAACACACACACACACACACACACACACACACAGAGAGAGAGAGACCTTTTATGACCTTATCACTCAAATTTGAAGTTTGATAATACTGAAAGCTTCAAATATTTTCAATTTCAGATAGAATTGAAGGAGCATTGAAGGGATTGTTCTCAACTGGTTTTGCTTCAGGACCCAGATTTTACATTAAACATTAAGTGGCGATCCAACACAATATCAAAATTGTTTATTGCATAACAGAAAAACAAACCAATATGCACGTTTTTAAAATTACCTAGACTGATTTCTCAATTTCATGGACTTTTTAAATATCAGAAATGCAGTTTACTAGTCATTATAGTTCGACTAACAGTTTTCTCCTATGGTTTAAAACCCTATTTTTTTTTTTCTATGCAAAATTATATGGATAGTTGCTTATTATTATTTGTATTTATATAGTTTGTCCCTACTATCTGTGACCATACCAGAAGTTGTGCCCCACTAGTTAGGAAAAACTGCATTAGATGAACATTCATTCATAATAATTAAATGATCAAAATTTAATAATGGACCATTTTACTCAATATTTGTATGTGCTATGTATTGTATTATATTATAGAGCACTGCAGTGATGGATTTTTGTAGTAAGTTAGCATCACCCTGGTTCCCTTGAACTAAACCCAATAGGATTTTTCCACTGGCTTTTGGGTTATTTTATTATTTTATTTATTAACTTTTATAAATTTTGAAACCTAAACATGATTGTTAGAAGTAAAAAGCTAAACGCAACTGAACTAACTACACTACAGTCACATGACTTCAATGTCTAGGTCTTATTTCAGGCAAATTAAACCAAAATCCCATTCAAATAAATCACTGACTTTGTGCCAATGATACCAAAAGTACTAAAATGATAACTCGTTTCTGGATTTGGCATACAAAAATACACCACCCCTGCAGGACTCCTTTAGAGTATCAAGTGTTTTGCTTAGCAACATGCTAATGTTGAACTCTATTGAACTTAATTGTGAGTCAAGTCTAGTGTGTTTTGAGCAAGGAGGTCTATTCATATGATACAGAGTTTCTGCTTGTGTAGATTAATAAAATCCCTCTTATGAATGTCTATTTGAGTTAGGAGCCTTAGAAGGTTTATGTATAGTACATAGCAAATCTTACACTTGCAGATGAGGACAAGCCCTCTGTCGGTTTTCATAAATCATAATAATAATAAAAAAGAAACAAACATTGCTGACTTTTTAAGGTATATTTTATCTCTCATCTCAGAAAACTGTTAAAATCCCACCACATTTACGCTGCAGCACTGTGAATTTTTTTTTTTGTAAACATACAAAAGGCCAATAAAAAGATATAAAGAGCCTTGCTTATCCTAAAACTTAAGCATGAATTTAATCCTTTTACGCCACAGTAGCTCAATCCTCCACTCCTATTGGCTGAGAGATGCGGAGAGGTGCATGTCCGCCCCGAGGTGGCTGGAGCGGTGCCTGTTTGTTAAACTAATAATTGCCGTGTCATTACACTATAATTAGACACAATGATCATTCGGCTGCCTGTGCGTATAGAGAGGGCCGCATACCAGACACACAAATTAACATGAATTAAATACCTCATCATTGCAATTATTAATGTTGAACAAGAGTGCTCAACTCCTGCATGAAGATGCCTGAAGGTGTAAACCACCATGACCATGTTTTCATATATTAACACTGGTTTCTCTCATTATTAGATTGTGTGCTCTTGAAAATGTAGGCAAAGCCTTTTAATGTGAGTTGAATTAATAAATATCAATGAAAAGCAGTGATATATGCACATTGCATTACTGTTTGTCAGTGCTGTAAGAATGAAATCAATTGTGTACATTTGAAATATAAAAGGGTATAATAAAAATAGATTTTAGTAATTTAAAATTATATTTTCTAAAGAATAAGGTTGCTTAACCATGCAAACATCGCTTCGATTTTCAAATTGAGCAATTTTTTTGTTTGTTAGTTTTTTGCTTGTTTGTTTGTTTTTTTAAGATATATTGTTGGTGTTTTATTCCTTTATTTCAATAGGACAGCAAGTTGACAGGAAGCGAAGTGGGGTCCATAAGTCAGGACTCGAACTCGGGACGCCCAAAGCACAACAGCGCTACATGTCTGCCCACAAGGCGATTGGCACCAACAAACTGTGCAAGTTTTACCACATTTTTTTCAAACTGTGAAAAAACTGAGAAAATTTCTTATGGTGTGTGCTCACCAAAAGCGAATTTAATTATTTGCGCAAGTAGATTACAAAGTCAATGCAAAGATGCAAATAGCCGCAGATTTGTGCCAGATGACGAGACGATTTTGGCAACATGTTGCTGTGAACGGATGATATTTGCATCAATCGCGTCTTCAACGCAAGTTGAAAAATTTCAACTCGAACAGGAAATTCACAATGACACGTTATCGCACAAGCCAATCAGCAAAGAGCTTATCGATGCGTCTTGTTTGACATAACCGGTTGTATAAGAAAATGGAGGGAGAGCATTATTATGTTTTCATTCGCATAAAAAATGACGAGAAAAACACCTCAAGAAAAATCTAGAGTGAGCAACGCGATGCGAATATTTGCTTCGCTTTTGGTGTGAACAAACTATTAGGGCTCACCATATTTGGCAATCTTTGGCATTACAAAGTTTGACACCTATGTTAGGCTATTGAGGGTGGTCACGAGGGCACTGGAGGTATTCTGGATGGTTTTAGTATGTTGATATGTTGTTGCTAGCGTAGTCTTTGTGGTTGCTTACTGGCACCCAAAAGTCTCTGTGATACTCTGTGTGGTCCCTAGATATGACCCAGGTCCCTCCTCCACCATGGGAATACTTGCCTTAGCAAACACCGCTAACAAACTTGATATAACAAAAACGACTCTTAGAGAGCATACTTACCCCTTAGAAATCCAATGAAGTCATTGAAGACAACAGTGATTGAAGACAACATGGATCAAACATTGTCCTGATGCAAATGAAATACTGTACAATGGACTCTAAGCAAGTGTCCTTTACATTCTAGTCAAGAGAGCTAATGAGATCTAATGAAAGAACTACTCTAAAGAGAACACCTAATCCATTCTACCTTCATCAACACATCACAAGGCTAAAGTTGGCCAGCCCAAGAGGAGAGGAGCATTGTTGTGAAGCTCAAGCTAAGGGAAGGACCAAATCTAGGTACATAGATTAGCATCCACAGAGGGGATTATGGACACCTACTCCCATTTCAAAGACTCCCGTTTTTGAAGTTTTGGGGGTGGTTGGCTCTAAGCTGAGAAATTGTGAGTCTAAAGGCTAAACTCTCATGTGATTCCTTTGGGATCTCCTCAGCTTAATCCCCAGATCCTGGTCTCATCTTCCCTTGTTATTCGATCGCCTTAAAATCAGTGTCCAACCTGGCTACAGACACCTCCTTCATTAATTTATCTTAAGAAGATTAGCAATCCCTTGGATGTTATTGTTTGCAAATCTGATTTCCCTGGTGTCATATTCTAGTAAACAACAGCATTGCGATGGATGCAACTGGCCAGTGGGAGTCTCTACTCATACATGCATATCATTCATCTAAACACCCCCAAACTTGCTGTCTTTTTTGACTTCCTTTTCATGGCTGTCAGCACTGACTTGGCTAGATGAACAAGCTACTAATAAAAAGTGGCTAACCATATTGAAGGTATTTGCATTCTACTACAAAACAATTCAAAATCTAAATTTGCACAGACTGGTTCATTTAAATTAACTCTGCAATTTTCAACACTGTTGCATTACAATTCGTAAATACTATATTTGGTAATTTGGTGGCAAATTTGTATGAATTTGTATCTCATTTACACATTTTTGTACAACTCGCCCGATGGAGGGTTAGGTTTATGAGTGGGGTTAGTTTGAATTTTATTTTTATTTTATCACAAATCATACATTTTCACATTGCACAAATTTGTATGGAACCACAACCTCGAAACATACCATTCCATTTCTTTATTTCATGAGATTAGGTTTACTATTTAAATTAAATGAATTTGACCTCAAATTGGTTAATATGAAATAGAAGGTGGGCATTTTAGGCTTGAATATACACTTGGGCTTACAACTGTGTTCCCAATGAATTTTACTCTCTTTACACGACTAGTTATTGCACAGTTTTTAACTTTTTAATGGGAAAGCTACTCTGTTTGAAAACAAACTGTTATCCTACTGAAATTTGTAGTTAAGTTGGCAGTTTTGGTATTTTGAGCACCACAACACTGCTTATAGTGCCCATCCCAACCAGCCTCAGATAACAATTGATGATGATCTTGAAACAACACTTGAGTATAATTGCGGACAACAGATAGATTAGGGTAAAACTAAGAATTACACAAAAAACTGATAATTGGGTTTGGACAAGTTCTTTCTAGTGGCATGAAGCAGAAGCAAAGAGGACTGGGATGAAGGGGTTGAGGTAGAGTTCTCATGTACTTACGGTGACAAAGTCCTGCAAAAAGGAGGAAACAAATCTAATGAGATTGTAGTCATCACAGACACATAAATCAAACATGGTCAAAGAATGTACCGCACAAAGTCACACATTGCAATTTCAATGGAGTGGCATTTTCTGCAGGGATTCACAAGGGACTCAAGGTAACCGTTTGATTGGGAACGAGGATGCACTAATTAATTTGAGAAGCTGTTATCTTGCTCTGTATCTGCGTCTATGAGAAAGGTTTGAACCATTTGGCTGTGATGCTTCAAACACAAAGAGCTTCATTTTCCCTAGAGACGCCAATGCCAAGTTCAGCCCACAAACCCTTTTCAATCCTGCCAAGCAATTCCAGCCATGCCATTAATTCCACAAAGCCAAATGTAATTGATTGATAAGGGCCTGAGATTAACCTTTCCTATGAGTTTTTGTCTCTCAATCGTGATGGCCACATAAGATGCTGTCTATCCCATCAACACTATCGCTTTTATCTGATCCTGGTTAAGAGCATTGGCCATTACTGTTGAGGGGGACTGGATGAGCAAAAAAGGTCCACTAAAAATGTCCGTCTTTGACTGCCACATCTGAAGTCCGATCTGATGAGAATGTCCCATCTTATCTTTAAAGACAATGAAGATGCATTTGAACCAGTTCCTTGTTTGAAAAATGTATTGTGGGGTACAGAAGAAAACCTTGCGTGCTCTTTGAAAATGTCCTGTTGTTGTCTAAGTTAGCATCACTTACACAAAAGAACATTTTGCTGTTATCAGCACTAGCATGCTAGTGGAAACATGATTTAAAGTGTTCTCTTTGGCGGTACCAGGTCCACAAACTTGCACTAGGCTGAAACAGAATCCCGCTGGACCACATTCACCCTATGGTAGATGTGACTAAAGATTATGAAATCCATTTGACTTTGAAAACTAGTGGAAAGTGATAAACAATGTTTGAATTTTTGTAAACGTTGAGAAAAAAGTAAAGCTAACTATGCTTTAAAAACACTATTTCGTGTAGGTTTTATGAAAAGGGTAGCTTGCAGGAATTTTTGGGCCATGATTTACTACTGATTAATTACTAATTAACATGCAACTCAACTAGAGTTAGACTCGGGGTTAGTAACATTAAATAACTGTTGGTTCTTGCACTGCAAGTCTGTAAACAGATACTGGTGCTTTAGGACTTCAAGAGTAACTATTTCAAAGTAATTCCTAGAAATGTTTAGATACAAAAGGCACCGTTTTCTGAGAATGTTCCATTAATATCTGACAGCTGGTTAAACTAGAGTAAAATAAGTAGCTATTAGCATTAGCAGTAGCTACAGAGGTGGTAAGTGTTCTTGCCAGTTGCTCTACAGCAACGCTGCAAGCACTTAGCAGCGCCAGCCGTTCCCTGTCATCCTCGTTCACCGTGTAAATTCACTAAACTTCATGGAAATTTAATAAGAGCTGCTGCTTTGGGCCTCACTCCCGTAGAGCCGCGACCCGCTGCTGCTGCCAGGCACATATGTGATGATTTACAACCAGACACACGTCTGCCACCTTCCTTTCCTTTTCCTCTTCTCCGTTTTCTGTGTCCAACCATCTCCCTTGTTTCAGAAGTGTACTTAAGTGGCAGAATACACAGCCTTGGGGCCAAAGGCTTCTGAAGTTAAGCCAATACAGGCTGCGTTTGCATCCAGGGGACAAACAATATCTGGAAGTCGTCAGCGTGTTTTATTTTCTTTTCTCTTCACCTTTAAAGAAGACATGCTCTGTTCCTCTAACACTATCAGGCAACAAAAACGCTCCTGGTCAAACAACAATCAGTTCCTGTCTGAGTCTTTTCATCCTGCCCTAAATCTTCAAAAGAGACACTCTCTGGTTCTGTGCAGTAACGTAATCCTCATCCTAATTAGCTTGACCCTTACAACTCAGGAAACACAACCGCTGCAACCCTCCAGTCACTACAAAAATCACTAGTAATCAAGAAAATGAGAGTACTGTCACCGTACACAGAATATTAAATAAGGATTTGTTTAGTTATGGAAACATTTGAATTTTTACAAATAAAATGTAATGGTGAAGTTTCACCTTTTTGGAGACAAGTGTAGGGTCCTGTTGTAGAAGCAGGTACAGGGTAGTAGCGTTTCCCAGCGCTGCACAACGCAGCCACTCTTTCTCGATGGGGTCCATCTGCACCCGGTGAAACAATGACTACAAACAAGACATGGAAGACATAAGACCTGACAAGGGATCATGCAAGAATAGGGTTCACCTGTAAGACCTATAAGTAGTATGTACTTTGTCTCTGAGGAGGCAAGACAGGGATCGTAAAACAAATTGAAGTTTAATAACAAATGATGGAATACGAGACTAAATAGTGTTCTAAAATACTTTTTTTTTTTCTCACCTAAAGTAACACTGTCTAAGCAAATGCGGCATACAACACCAGATCACTGTGTTATCACTGAGTTTCTAAAGTGTGGCGAATGTGAAGGGCGAACAGCAAAATACAGGTTAAAAGTCATGTGACAGGAAGCAGTGCCTACATTGCACTGATTACTGGCTGATTACTCTGTCAAATGCTTGCAACATGGAAGTAATATGAGCAGCAATGTCTTTCTTCTTACTTGACTACAGTTGGATTTAATATATATAAATTATCTAATTTATTTCTGAGATGAAAACTGGACACACTCACTGAATTCGTGTCAACAAGGTGGCATGCTGCTGTTTGTGACATTTATCACTGCACAGACTATAGCTGGGTCCCAAAAGAGGTACTATATTCTATGTACTTTAATTTAGGGACCAGTTCTCTTTATTAAGTAGTTACTTATTAGCATGCATATTACTAGCATATTGGGAGTTTAAAACACATATTAATATTTTGCATGACCCTTTTTTTTTTTCTTTTTTTTTTTTAGATATTAATGCACCCCAAACATAACAACTACCTTACTAGCTATTAATAAGCAGCAAATTAGGAGTTTACTGATGCGGAATTCATAGTTAATAATTAGTTAATAGTGAGAATTGTTGAAGAACTAAAGCATGACCATAAAGCTGTATTCTACCATCTAGTGTATGGCATATTATTACTTACTTACTACTACTTACTTCTACTATGTAAGTATGATTAGTACATCATCCATCATTCGAAGTACACCTTTTTCTTGTTGGAATTTTAAAGTGTGAATGCACTATTTACATACAAATGACAGAGTACATAAGTACATCAATGATTTACAAAAAGTACATCAAATAATTGTAGTATTCAGAAAAAAAAAAAAAAATTGTAGTATGCAGAACATACTAAGTAAGTATACTAATATTCCATTCATCTGACTGCCTGTCCATTCCTGCACTGTGAAAATCAGTTATAACACTAGCTTTCAGCTCCTTGTTCTGACCTCTCTTCATTTCTAATCTGAGGTCGGTTCCAGGCAGCCTCCCTCTAAACAGAACCAGACAGGGTTTCTTGACACACTGATCAATGACCTGTGACCAAGTCTGGGGCCCTGCAGACGCCTGTGGCCAGCACAAGGGCCCCGTTGTTCAATCTGACAGAACGCGCCAGGGATCCAATACCCAGATAACACGATCCAAGGGAAGAGAGTGGATCCCAACACCGCTAATCCTCATGTTTAGCACCTGTTTATGATATGACAAATTGAAACGCCCGTCGTGAAGGTCCTGACATTATTGCATTTCTGTTCAAAACATTGATTCAACATGGCAACTGAGGGGCCGTCGATTGGGACCAGGGCCCGAGCGTGGATATTGACATATGTATCTTATAAAAGCTAAAGGAAAATACAGATCTGAACTTTAAATAAACAAATACTTCACGGGGCAATATTAAAAACAAACAAAGCCAGAAAGGAAAACTAGCAGAGGAAAAGGAGGCTGGGATCCTGTGGCCTTGCCCTGCTTTGACCTCTGACCCCGTGTTAAAGGCAGAGCGTGCAGAAAGACGGAGGAAAGCGTCTGCAGATCAAAAGGAGCTGACAGGTCTGCGTGACCTTGACTCTTAAACTTCAGCTGTGTCTCCAGACGAGAAAACACTGATGTGAGCTCCATTCATCTGTCTGCTGGTAACACCCAATACCAGATAACTTAAGCTGCTAATTAAAGACAACCAGATACAGCAACACTTATACACCACAATCTAAAGCGTGACATCAAAATGCTGTCTGACAGCATCGTTGGGCATCATGGCAGCATTCAAACATGCTCAAAATGTTACGGCTTACTTAGTTGATCATGAAAATGATGTAATAATTCAATCCATGAGAGAACAAAGATGGTCCCTGCAAAGACGTCATAAGCAGACTCAGGTCCACATCCCATGATGCCTTGTGCTGAGGAAATTCCTGCTGTGAGAGGGCAGACCCCAATAACAAGATCTATAAAAATAACTGTGACATCCTGTTGCTGTGGTCAACAAACAGCGAGATGATTGATGAAGACAAACTGCTGCAGTGATGGACATTGCGAGGTATCTCTCTTCAGCTCTTACAGACACATGAAAGGATTCAATCTCTCGCTCTCAGACGGATCAGATGTCAGTGCTGCGTTTTCCCACTCCAGGTGTTTTTTTAGTTGTTTTCTTCAGGTTTACATGCCTCAAGTCTCTAAGAGACCATTATTATTGGACAACCATGTGAACATCTTTAAAACAGGCATTAAACACAAAATATGTCATTAATGTGCATATCTGATCTAGAACAAAAGAGGGATTCACTAAAAACTGCAGCCAATGATAGCACGTTTATATATTTATTTAGATATGAGTTGATAATTTATTATTAATGAAGGAATAAAAGATGTCCCTCCACATGCGACCACCCTATTACCACTATTTTTATCCTATTTAAAGTAATAAACTATTGCACTTTTTTTTTTTTTTTATCATTTCAGGATGTGAATTCTTCAAGTACAAACAAAATTATCCTCTTTTTATAACTTCAGCTTAAACATTTTATGTTTTATTAGAATTGTCAGTAGAGAATTATTGTAAAACGTCAACCCTGTTACTATGATTTTGTATAGTAAACATTTGATAAATGAAAAGTAGATAATTGTGGAAATGTTACCAAATTAATCTTTCTAATAAGCACCTTGTAGTGCATGACCTTTGGTGTAAACCCTACCCATGTCAACCCTGTTACCTTTCTAAAAGTATAACTATATCCTGTCAAATATTAAAATTAAATATTTTATTTTGAGATAGCACAGTGCAATTCATTGACACTGTATTATCGGTCCTTTTGCAATTTTTGCATTTATTCAGAAGAGGGATTCAATCTTGCACAACTGCACTGTGTATCGGTGTGCTTCATTTCTGACAATATCTTCACTATTAACTAGTTGCTTAATAGCATGCATATTATTAGCATATTGGCTGTTTATTAGTACTTATAAAACACATATTCTGCATGACCATATTCTACATCCCTAATCCTGCCCAATACCTAAACTTAACAACTACGTTACTAACTAATAAGCAGCAAATTAGGAGTTTATTGAAGTAGTAGTTAATGGCGTTTAATAGCGAGAATTGGACATAAAAACAAAGTGTGACCAATAACAATAACTGTAAATGACCAAAATAACAATTCTTATGTCATTAATTTTAGAAAACTGATAACCAGCACCAGTGAACATAATTTTATGTAAATTTCTTAAACCGTGTTCTTTTATTGAGGCACCCTAGATTATTTAACATGTGCATGTCTTGCAAGTTTTGACATGAAGACCAGAGCAAAGGCCTCAAGCATTTTGACAAACTATGCATGTTCTACATGAAATGCATTTTTTTTTTTTTCACGTATATGTGGGTTGTTTAAAAAATGCAACATTTTTGCTAACAATAACAATATGCTAAATCACGAGTGAGTTGGAGGTGAGTCAGGTCTACTCTTGAACATGGGAAGTGCCGTGTTGGCGCTCCAGACCCAACGGCCTGGTGAACTCATCTCAGCGTGGTCTCACTGAAGGTGCCTGTTCAGACATTGAATGCTAACGTGGAAATGACCGATCTGGGGCGTTCACTCTGTTAACATTGGCAGAATGAGACAGCTAGGTCAGTGTCCTGTTCACTGGGAGAGAGATACAATATCAGCAAGTTTTGTGCCCTTTGTGTGGACACCAGGGATGGAGGAGAAGCATGCTGTAGCTTTTGCTACACACAGTCAGTGTTGTGAGTCAGCTACTGATTCATTGGCTTTGTTTAGCTAAACTAAAAGAAGCATAGCGTGGGTGTAAATGTACCACTAAAAAAAATGAAAAGCACATTAACTAATTGGTTCTCTGTCACATATTTTGTGATGTCTTCAACAGTGTGTTTTTTTTTTTCAAACGGAAGGTGCTGAAGGAGTTTTCTTTATGAATTAAGTAGGTAAGGTTGAAGTCAGGACTCAAGCCCTGCTGAGAAATTATCACTCCAACATAAAATTAACAAGAGAAAGGAGCTGTAATTGGCAGGCCAGTTGGTACCCAGCCAACAAAGTTTACAGCAAAGTTAAAATAAAAGTTTACAAGGGACAAACTCCCCTCGTTTATTCAGAAATTAATGTCTCTGGTTGTTTATGCCTCTGTTGCCTTCTGACATCCATTTTGAAAGAAATGCTGCCAACGGCAAGTTTATGATGTAGTTTATTACGTGGCCTCAAAACTCATGGGCATAAATCATAAATGCTCTGTATTTGATTCTCTGTATTGCCTGATTATGGAAGCCTGAAGATAGAGATTTGCCTGTTAACTCAAGCCCAAAGTATACTTAAGTTTTGATGTGTATGCTGCAGTCTCCAGTAGTTTGTTGTTGTTGTTGTTGTTGTTCCATCTTTTCTGTTGCTTTTCTGACAGCCAGTGTTGCCCACTTGTGGATCAACTAATTGCGCAAGTTTAAAAAATAAAAATAAAAAATCAGGCTGTGCGAATACAGTAAGTATGCTGATGACGATATTTAAAAGCACAAATATAATTTGGGTTTTAAACAAATACCTCACCAAAAAGTGAAATTTTAGTCATCTTTTACTCACCTTCATGTCATTTCAAACCAAATTGATCTAAATTATAAAAGACTTGTATGCTATATTCTAAGGCTTGTTTCATACTGATTAATGAATGTAAATCTTCACATGCATTCAAAGTTACTTCATGAGTTTCATCCTAATTCATTTCTATAACGATTGTTTTTGTTGACATATAGTTCTTATTTCTGTAAGCTTCATGTGACAGGGAGTGGGAGAGAAATGTCAGGGCCAGTCGTTTAGTTTGTCACCCCTCTTGTATTCTTAATCGGTGAGTTTGACAGAAGAGAGAGATTTCAACAAAAACAGTCTATAAGAGTGGCACTCAGACTGAAATCAGGTTGTTTGGAGTCGGCTAGTGTGACGCAGCCTTAGCGTTGCAGAAATACTGTCGCTGTAGTTGGACTTCTCAGCAAACATGTACACAAAACAGGCCTAAGTGTTCTGGATCCAAACTTTTGGTGCATTCAAGTCATGCCAGAAACGTATTTACGAGTTGAACGCACATGAATGGCTCCACAGCGTCACAATTATGAGTGGGAAACACTGAAGTTTCTTTAAGTCGGAGTTAACGAGTGCTAACTCTGCACAAAGCACACAAAATGGGAAACCCTTTAGGTCATCATCTGATTTCCAGAAACGTATGTTGCATTCTTTAAAGGTGCACCTAGAAACAAAGCTGTTGTGAAGTCAAACCCCCTCATGGAAGAAACCAAACCATCGTGTTTACAACTGTGACAATAAGCACTTCATAATCAACTAAACACTGAATTTCCAAAAGTATGTAAAGTTTGCAATGTGCAATATGCAATGTTCTTGAATAAATAATTTATTCACATTTTTACTCTCCTAAACATGAAACAAAATTAACTGTGATTTGTTGCTTTATAGTACATGTCGTCAAATGGAAAGCCCTTAGCCAATGAAAGCTGCGATGGAGTCCAGACCTTCTGCTTTAAGTCTGGCACAATAAAACTAGTTCTATCATGACTCTCAGAAGATTTTAGCATGGATATGGCAATGTTAATGTATTTGGTCTTGGCGGAATAGATCTTCTACGCTGCTGCTGTTATTGGTTACTGCTGTTGTAGACTGTTGCGTATGCTGCAAAGGAAGTGCACAAACTTGCTACTGCCAATACATACGCTGCTGTGAGTATTTAAGACATACTGCTGCTGCACATTTAGCATATCTAATAACCCGCATGAGATCTATACAGGTGGAGCTGGGAAGGTGGAGGGTTTCAGAGGGACTCTGCTCAAGTGAATGCTAACTAGTCATTTAAATGTAAAGCAGCAAGCTCATTGGCTGTGTATGCAACATGAAACTGTGAAACATGAAACTGTGCAACATGAAACTGTGACTGAAACTGACATTTCCGTGTTCAAAATTTGTTAGTATTGTGTAATTACGATATAATATACAATGATTCAATCTACACCTTTTTAAATGACAAAGATGTAAAAACATCATTTTGAACAAGCTTGACATCGAAATTATGACTTCTCAACTCATAAATTCAGACTTTCCTGGAGGACCTGAACGCCACAAACAGCCAATGACCACTGACTTCAAATCATACACAAACTTTCTAGAAGTGGCAAATTTGAGGTTTTGAATGCGTGTAAACGCAGGTGTGAGATTGGAGAGCAATTAGCAATGTCATCAGCAAAATATGACTAGATTTTGGTCTGTTTCTCACACCACGCTATTATATGGGCTCAGAAAACATAGAATATAGCACACGAGTCATATAAGCTAATTTTATTCAGCTTTTGTGGTGCTTTTGTGAAGCTTGACACATTCAGGTCACTGTAAGCTTGTGTTGAATCGTAAACACTCAAATGCTTTCTGTAACCAAGGCATAATAACATCACAAAAGTGGGAAAAAACAATACAGCAATTAATCAGACATATCTGTGAGACTATCATGCTCACTACAATGAAACAGCATCTTTCTGAGATCCTGTAAAGATGATTCAGAAATGAGCTATATGGGCATGTTGAGGGTTTCTCAGCTGACCGTGTTGTGTTGTCTCTCGCTGGGTGTGTATTAATGAGCTTTTCCCTTCATCAATGACACTCAGGGTCGTGCGGCTGACGGCAAAGTTCACAGCCCTGTTTACAGCTCAGGTGAGAGATGCTCGGGGAAGAGGTGTCACCTCCACGATAATTAAAAAACGCAAGCCTTCACTGAGGGGGCTGTCCTTCAACCGCCTGCATGCTGTTCTGGGAGAAGACTGTTTGTATACTCTGCAAGGAAATGATTTGAGAAAAATGCCTGAAATAGAGCTCAGTCCTCTTCCCAAAACACTGTGTGGTATGGTTTATTGATTTATGTTACTAGCAGTTCCTGCTGTGTTATATACAATACAGAGTGATGTAATACAATGTAACATAACCACATTTGATGATTTTATATATACTGTTTGTAATGTTTTTTTGGTAACACTTTAGAATAAGGAACACTTATTCACAATTAACAACGACTTTTCCCTCAATAAATTCCTAATTTGCTGCTTATTAATAGTTAGTAAGGTAGTTGTTAAGTTTAGGTATTGGGTAGGATTAGGAATATAGAATAATCCATTAATATGTGCTTAATTACTACTAATAAATGGGTAATATTCTAGTAATATGCATGCTAATAAACAACTAGTTAAGAGACCCTAAAATAAAGTGTTACCTTATATTAATTTTATGTTACTTTGGATAACAATGTCTGCTAAACTAATAAATAAATAAATAAATAAATGAATAAATAAATGTATTGCCGCCTAACTCGTACATAAATTACATAAAAAATAATAATAGAAATTTAACATCATTTCTACCATTGGAGTAATTAAACCTCAAAATACCAGATAAATAATTAAATACCACTGATTGATTAATTGATTGAAATACCATAACTGAAGATGCGGTGACGCTCCGAGTGTCTTCCTCAGGTCCCTCCTGTTCATCACTCTGTGTAACACATAAAAAGACAGGTAACTCAAAATGCAACATTATTGCATCAATATTAGTCAAATTTCAAAGGGGTCTTTTTTAAATCACATAGAGGTATTATGTAAAAAAAGTAACCTTCATAAAGCCTGTCTATTGAAATTAAACTGTAAAAATGACTCATTCAGGAATATTTGTGGTTATCACATCACAACCATAAGCTCATCAACATATGACAACCCTAATTTGCATTTACATTTTGAAGGTACAAGAGCAAAAATGGTCTGATTGATTATAAGGGTCAGGGTGGAAAATAGTCTTGAAACATATATGATAACTGTTTTTAGTGTAAAAACCTTGACTAACATTAGGGAAAATTACAGATCATTCTGTGCTTGTACAGCTTGTATGATGCCACTCAAGTGCTCATCTCTCTGTGTCTCATTATGTGGAGCCTCCTGATGTTATGATGGACATCCAGACACTACAGGAAATGTGAGATAAATTGCAGATGAGCAATCACTGGAGAATATAGCGGAAACAAGGGATTTCACTTTCTCAAACTCACATTCTTTATTCATAACTATAATAAAGTTGAGTATTACTATAACTAACATTCTAACATTTATCATTGCTGTTTGTTAGTAAAATATCACTATTGTTTTTGTTTATACTTAAGGTTAATGTGAACAAAAATATAATCAACCTAATTGCTGAACATGAATTTGCAATTATACTTATATTTTCTACCTTTCTATTGCTGAACTTATATTTTCTACCTTTTTTTTCTCTCTGTTGCCATATTCTTTTATTTATTTATTTATTTATTTATTTTTTAACCAAACTATCAATTTATGGACTAAAACAATTCATAATACAAAAATACTGTACTTTAAATACTGTATAGTGTATTTTTATATACATCCACATCCATCCACCTCTGTTTCTAGTAGGATAGGAAAATGAGAAAAGAATATGAAAAAAATAAATAAATAAAAAATAAAAAATAAATATTGAAATAAATAATGTGCATCTATCCCTGAACAAAATGGCCATATTTTAGCACAAAGTCTTTCTCTCCTTCTCCACACAAACAGCCAGTCTATCTCTCTTTCTCCTGTCAAACAGTGGTGAAATGTGGGGCTCTGACAGCTAGAAAGGCCTGCAGTTTCACACCACTTTACTGTCAGTCAGACAGAGAGTCCTCTCTGAATCTGAAACACACTCCACTTCATTTGAGGGAAAAAAAAAAAAAAAAAAAGGTAAACGTGAAAGTTTCAGTATTTATAGTTTTTCCCCTTTTTTTCTCCAAAGGTTTATCTTAATTTAGTTTGTATGAGGTCTGCACTTTTAAAGTAGTTCTGACTCTGAAGTTTTGATCTTTCAATCCAATTTTGTACAATTTCATTTCGATTTGTATAAAAATCTGTGATTTGTATGAAAAAAAAAATAAAAAAATAGTATCTATTCCTAAACCGACACATCCATGGAGCAAGAGGAGATTGTACGAAAATGTTCAACTGAGGTCATATTCATTTTTACATATTTTTACATTTACATTTAATCATTTAACATAAACGTTGATTTAAAGTGAGGATGAGCTTGAAATTAGTGTAAAATGCCAATAAACACAAACCTGTGACCATGTATGTGAATTTCACAACTTTGACACATATTTGCAGGCCGACCAATAGCAAGCCTCTTGATTCAGCAGTGACCTTTGTCTGAAAAAGATTTGTAACTTACCAAAAAAGCAAAGCTCATTGTGCTGGTTTCTATTGTAACACTACATTTCAGTATTATAATGGTATCATTTATGGTATTTTTTCACCTCCTTTCCTGCTTTCTTTTGCCTGTGAAATGTTGCATAGCGACGGTAAATGTGGCGTTCACACAGAACACATTTTTGTATTATGTTGCACTATTTGCACAATAACCATTGTTTTCTATGTAAACATTCACTATACGGACATATTTGACCACTTAGCATCTTTTGCAGTGTCTTGCGCATGACATGGCATTCTAAAAATGCAGTGTTCAAGTTAAAATAATTCATTTTAACTTTAAAAACAGAAAAACAGTGACGGCTCCCCTTGTGGTGGCACTGAGAACGCAACACATTTGAGCTTAAGCTGTTTTAACATATGAACTCTGTTTTCACATATCTGTGTAGACTGTGTTTTAGACAGTTTGCAGTTTGTGATGTCACTGTAGTGTCAGCATTCAAAATATAAAAAATGGTATTATACTGGGTTTGTCTTTTGAACTGTTTATACACATATAATAGAAGGCGTCTTATTCTTTACAGTGTTTCTAGCATGTGATTAATATGATTTCGGGCATGAACAAAAAGAAAAGTAATTCAGTGATTAAAAGCCCAGAGCTAAACATGGGAATAGTACATTTTTATTCATAATCTATGAGATTTAGCGGTCCATTTGCATATCTAAATGATTTACATATGGTACAGAGACCCTCTAGTCATAAATAATTTAATATCACAACATTTCCTGAAGGAGTAGCTCATCAGGGCCACATTTAACTTTAATTACTTTTTTAAAATCACAGTTATGATTCAATAACTCGCTCGCAAAACTAAATGTACCTCAACAGATTACTGAGACGGAAATAATAGCAGTGGACAAAAAACAGACAGTGGAGTGGGGGAGGGAGAAAGAGAGAAGGATGGATAGAAGAGACGTCAATGAAGAAACACCACATATGCGTATGAGTGTGTGTTTTAATAAAGCGGGGGGGAAAAAAGCAGAAGAATGCACACGTATGTGTCATGGTACTAACATTAACACGTGTCAACAACTGACATGGAAGAGAATAAATTGTTGAACAAAGTCATTAATTTTGTTTTCTTTGCACACAAAAAGTATTCTAGTAGCTTGATAACAATACGGTTGAACCACAGGTGTCACATGGACTATTTTAATGATGTCCTTACTACCTTTCTGGGCCTTGAACATTGCAGTTGTGTTGCGGTCTATGCAGAGTCGGAAAGCTCTTGGATTTCATCAAAAATATCTTAATTTGTGTTCTGAAGATGAACGAAGGTCTTACAGGTTTGGAACGACATGAGGGTGAGTAATTAATGACAGAATTTTCATTTTTGGGTGAACTATCCCTTTAAACAGAAAATATGTTCTGCTAATCAGGATTAGTTCACCCAAAAATGAAAACTCTATCATTATTTACTCACCCTCATGTCGTTCCAAATCTGTAAGACTTTTGTTTATATTCAGGCACAAATTAAGTTAATAAAATCTGAAGATTTCTGTCTACCCACTGATAGGTAATCAAAACTTTCAAGCTCCAAAAAGGTCATTATGGGATTGTAAAAGTAGTCCATATGAATCCAGTGATTTAATCCTTTTTTTTTTTCAGAGTAATATCTTTGTGTGTAAATAAATTAATAAATAAGACTTGAAGGAATAAACCATAACTATTTAGAAAATTAAATACTTTAAGCTTGCAAATTTCTACCCTGAACAATACCATTACGAGCATCACGTAACAACAAAACGACACCCCCAAAGCATCTGAGAGCGATAATCAGGCCCCCAAAATGCAATGTGATTCATCTCATACTAATTAAAAACCTTGCACAGCAACATTAACATATTAATTGAGGTTCAAGCATAGGGCTGTTATGATGAGGAAATTCAAATGAGTCTTTCAGGAACAGAATAGAAATTGTGGAAACAGAGGGGTGAAGATAACACACACACACACACACACACACACACACACTGCTCTTGTACAAATGGCCTTATCTCCAACAGAGGCTCATATGTGTGTGATCTGACACATCACCCACTTCCATTATCAGACGGCATTTAGAAATGAAAAACCCATTTACTCCCATTTACATCCCGTCTGCCTGTGGGAGAAAGATCTCGTACCCCACAATGCTCCCCGGCATTGTCAAAGTGACAGGACGGCGTGCAAGGTCACCTGAAAACCTCTCACTGCGCTTGTTTGAAGAGTCAAGCAACAACGGCTTACTGGCTAGTCGTTTAAGAAGGGCCATTTTCTCATTTGGTAATGTGTTATCTCTTACATATATGTGTGCATTGAAGGTGGTGTGGCAAAAAACTGATGTTTTAGTTAAGATAAAATGACTTGGCTCCACCTGACACCAACAGTTTCATGGAGTCGTAGGTTTAGGTCATTGATCTGGAATATAAAGAAACACCATTACTTCTTTCTACGAGGAGTGGCAGTGAGGTCAGGCTTGGATAAGTATGAAATCACAGGATAAAGGAAGAATATCTGTTGTTTCAGCCTTGATTACTACCACGGCTGCCTTAATATTTTCTTTCAGCAGGATGTTAGTGGGGATGTCATTGCAATACAAGATGTTTTCCTTGTAAAGCCTGCTATACACTGTACGATTTTTTTTTTTTTTTTTTTTTTTTAGAATTTCTTTAACATCTAGTCATTCCAGTGATTCATTGTTGACAAGTCGGTTGCTCACCAGACGTGCCTTTCTCTATTTGTGTTCTCAAGCAAAAGTGGATAAAGTTCACTTCAGTAATGAACAATGGGTTGTTAATGAGTTTGCAAACGTAAAAAAAAATTAAAAAAATTTTGAACATGTCGACTTAGGCCATCAAAGACTCACGATTGTGCCCTACGACAATAGAAATAATTTACGATCCCAGAATCTTGTCTCAGATGGCAAAACTATACAGTGTGCACCAGGCTTAAGGCAATAGTGGAAGGTAAAAGGCAGTGAGATTGATAGGCGGCAGTTAGTTTGTAATTTAATGGACCTTTTCCATTCTAATAATGTAATTTTGAAGATTTCTGTATGATTTTAAATATTGTGTCAGACAGAAAATGTCTTTAATGTTGATACATGTTTGCATTTTGTTATCTCAAGCTAAATTAAAATATATATTAACGCATGCTTGGATAGAATTGTGGCAAACAGGATTGACAGTTTTACAGTTCACTTCACTAATACTAGTCATGAATCTACTATGTGTTTATTAAAAATGCGTCACACTTTATTTTAAGGTCCAATTCTACAACCCAAATTCCGGAAATGTTGGCACGTTTTTTTTAAATTTGAATAAAATGAAAAGTAAAAGAATTTCAAATCAAATGAGCCAATATTTTATTCACAATAGAACATAACAAATGTTTAAACTGAGAAATTTTACACTTTTATCCACTAAATGAGCTCATTTCAAATTTGATGCCTGCTACAGGTCTCAAAATAGTTGGGACAGGGGCATGTTTACCATGGTGTAGCATCTCCTCTTCTTTTCAAAAGAATTTGAAGACGTCTGGGCATCAAGGTTATGAGTTTGTTGAGTTTTGGTGTTGGAATTTGGTCCCATTCTTGCCTAATATAGGTTTCCAGTTGCTGAAGAGTTTGTGGTCATCTTTGACATATTTTTCGTTTAATGATGCGCCAAATGTTCTCTATGGGTGAAAGATCTGGACTACAAGCAAGCCAATTCAGCACCCGGACTCTTCTACTAAAGTGACGTGACATACATAGTTCATTTACTATGAAGCCATGCTGTTGTAATAGCTGCAGTATGTGGTTTTGTATTGTCCTGCTGAAATACACATGTTGCTGTGTTGCTCTAAAACCTTTATATACCTTTCAGCATTCATAGTGCCTTCCAAAACATGCATGCTGCCCATACCGTATGCACTTATGCACCACCATACCATCAGAAATGCTGGCTTTTGAGCTGAACGCTGATAACACGCTGGAAGGTCTCCCTCCTCTTTAGCCCGGAGGACACGGCGTCCATGATTTCCAACAAGAATGTCAAATTTGGACTCGTCTGACCATAGAACACTTTTCCACTTTGAAACAGTCCATTTTAAATGAGCCTTGGCCCACAGGACACAACGGCGCTTCTTGACCATGTTCACATATGGCTTCCTTTTTGCATGATAGAGCTTTAGTTGGCATCTGCAAATGGCACGGCGGACTGTGTTTACCGACAGTGGTTTCTGGAAGTATTCCTGGGCCCATTTAGTAATGTCAATGACAGAATTGCCGATGAGTGATGCAGTGTCGTCTGAGGGCCCGGAGACCACAGGCATCCAACAAAGGTCTTCAGCCTTGTCCCTTACGCACAGAGATTTCTCCAGTTTCTCTGAATCTTTTGATGATGTTATGCACTGTAGATGATGAGATTTGCAAAGCCTTTGCAATTTGACATTGAGGAACGTTGTTTTTAAAGTATTCCACAATCTTTTACGCACTTTTTCACAGATTGGAGAGCCTCTGCCCATCTTTACTTCTGAGAGACTCTGCCTCTCTAAGACATCCCTTTTATAGCTAATCATGTTACAGACCTGATGTCAATTAACTTAATTAGTTGCTAGATGTTCTCCCAGCTGAATCTATTCAAAATGTATTGCTTTTTCAGCCCTTTGTTTTCCCTGTGCCAACTTTTTTGAGACCTGTAGCAGGAATCAAATGTGAAATTAGCTCATTTAGTGGATAAAAGTGTAAAATTTCTCAGTTTAAACATTTGTTATGTTCTCAATGTTCTATTGTAAATAAAATATTGGCTCATGTGATTTGAAAGTCTTTTAGTTTTCATTTTATTCAAATTTTAAAAAAGAACGTCCTAACATTTCCAGAATCCGGGTTGTAGCCATTAACAAACCGTTTAAAGGGAATTTTAAAGGAAAGTTACTTCATATTGGTCTGAACAGACAAATCGGATGCAAAATTTGACTGAATTTACATTCAGTCTGAATTTACATTCATGTTGATTAAAAAAATGCATATTAAAAATAAAACAGAATAAAATTTATTCTCAATGATAACATACATTATGCCATAAATAATCGTTAAGAACTGAACTGAACTTATATTGAACTCGGATCACTCAATGAGAGTGTGTGACACCATAAGGCAACAAACAAACCATGCTTAAACCTGTAACTGGCTGTGTATGTCAACACAAATCAAAAGGTCTAAAAACGTGCTAAGATCTGACACAGGAGGGCAGACCGGGCTGACCTCATCAGTGGGGTGACCATCCTCACTGTACGGTTAAGACATTCACTGAGCCAGGACAAGCAGGAGCCTCTAAGAGGATTACAAAAGACAAGCTGAGAAAACATGATGAGCCAAAGCCAGAGATGCACTTGATTATGTAATGATGAGCATATGCTGCTTGATCAAATGAAACCCGGAACTACCAAAGAAAACTGGATTTTTTTAAATTTCTTAATATGTGCTTACCTATTAAAAAAACTTGCAAATACAGTATAATGTTGTGTGTGTCTGCCAGGGAGTTGCAAGGGTTGTTAAATTGTTGTTATGCTGTTGGTAAGTTATTCAGAGTGATTATTAGTGTGCTGCTGTTTGGTAGGCAAAGGGAATCAGTTTAATTTCGGGTTTACACTGCAGAGTTTTAGCCCCGATTTTCAATCGATGACAGTTTTGTGGAAATTGCTGACAAATGCCCTGAAATCAGAGGCAAATTGATTCTCATTCATGCGAGTGACAGTCGTGTAGTGAGTTGTCAAAGATGCAATCTAAAGCTCACTCTGTGCGATTTTGGCCATGATTTGGTAGTCTTGAGACAAATTTTGAAAATCCGAAAAGATTCCTATAATCATAGACTAAAAACTGTGGTCTTTGATCGCTGGTTTCACATGTTCACCAACAGCTGATTAAAGGGTTAGTTCACCCAAAATTTTAAATTAGCCTGTGTTTTACTCACCCTCAAAGCATCCTGTGAATATGACTTTCTTCGTTCAGACGAATCCAATCGGAGCTATATTAAAAATTGTCCTAGCTTTTCCAAGCGTTATCATTGCAATGGGTGGGGGTTTTTTTTCAACAGTCCACAAGACGTCAAATAAAGCGCATCCGTAATAAAACATGCCTCACACGGCTCCAGGGCACGAGTAAAGGGCACCTGTAGCGAATCCATGCGTTTTTGTAAGAAAAATATCCATATTTCAGATGTAATATACACTTTTCTCTCACTTCTACTGACTGTCGTACACGGAAGCTGTTCCGGCATACGTGTACAGGTTGATAATGTAAAACTCTGCATCTGGACTGTCGTACAGTCTGACATTAATGACAACTGAGATCCCAGAGTATGACATAATCATCATATTCGTACACTCTGACAAGCAACAATCGTAAAGGACTATTAAAAATCGCACAATGTGTGCCCAGCTTAAGAGAAGCGCCAATGCGTCACCGATGCCCGTGAGATATTTGGATCTGTCGGTGACTCATAGTCCTGCAGTGTGAAATGTGCTTTGACCAGAAATGACATCAGCAACAACCTACGGCCAATAAGAGAGCACGACACAGGGCAAGGGAAAGTCATAATAACTCTTGTGTTTTTTTTTCATTGATAAACACACAGTGAATATAAAAATCCAAACAGATGTTTGAAAACCTGAATACCATTTAAAGGAAATTTGTGCAACGCTTCCTTTGTTTACCACTGTATTTCTGCTTTTCCATAAGCGCCACCTACTGTCAGAGAGTGAATTTGCATTTTCATTCATCTGATGTTACTTCGCATTGATCTGGACAGTCAAATCAGATGCAAACATTTGACAGAATTTTCGTGCCAGACATTCATGTTGATTAAAAAAAATAAATAAATAAAAAATCACTCGTTTAAGCTTGTCCCTCAATGAGAGTGTGTGACACCATAGAAGACAACAAACAAACCAACCTGTAACCGGCTGAGTATGTCAACTCAAATCAAGAGGTCTAAACACGTGCTAAGATCTGACAATACAATACGTTGTGTAATGTGCACACAAAAGCAACTAGATGGAACCCCAGACAGTCGTGCAGTGTCAGAAGAGCAGCCTTAGAAAATCATGCAGTGTGAACCCGGCATAGGATAAAAAAGACATTGTTTGTGTGTTTACTAACTTTGCATGAGATGGCTGCTTCACTGAGCAGAGATACGGTGTCACTCTTCAAGGACAGCAGGTCGCTGCTGCTGAGTTCAGTGCCGTCACTGGGACTCGCATTGCGACTGGAATCACTGTGAATCATGTCCTCAAGCGTCACAGATAAATTTATGTCCTCTGCCTGGTCTGATGAGACCTGAAATACACAAATACACATGCAAAATGTCAGCAAAAACAGAGAAATTATACACCGAATTCATGTCACTATTCTGTTTCCATTCTATTTAATTCTGTTACTATTCATATCTGTTACTATCTAAAATAAACTTTTAGCAAATTAAATGCAACATACTGTATTTAAACTTAAAAGCCGGCATGAAATGAACATTCTTGCTTCTTGAGAGTTGTGATGGTTTCAGCAGTTGGTGGAGGTTGGCAGCTCAATCCACCAGAGAGGAGCAGAGAGGGTGAAGGTTTTGGAAACCAACATGTGAACATTGTATATTTTTCAGATTCAACATTATTTTAGACCTTGTAACATTTAAACTGTAATATTGCAGTGTTTATTAAAAATTTATTTTGATCTTGTCTCTCATGTCACAATAGAGAATACGATTGCAATTTCCATTTCATGCCGACTTCAATCAAATTGTAATAACTAGATCCTCCAGTGAAAATGACAAGCTTTTTCTTTCTTTCTTTCTTTCTTTCTTTCTTTCTTTCTTTCTTTCTTTCTTTCTTTCTCCACCACTCCACTTTTGACTATAAGCTCACGTTCATTTCTGAATGTATTGAACATGTCAAAAACCGCTCAACAAGCAATGGAAGGAGCAAAGTCCCCGTCTTACATTTTCAACATTATCTTTATTGATAATCCATTACACTCTGATATAACTGTTACGTTCAAAGGTATTATTTTCCCCTGAGAAACTGTGCATTTATTCACAAACCGTTTGTGTTTATTCTCTCACAAAATAATTGCGTTCTCTTGCAAAACTATTACATTACCCTTGAGAAATGTTGCGTTTGCTCACAGAAGCAATGGAATACAGTTTTCCATTACTTTTACAAATGTTTTGCAAGTGAACGCAAAGTTTCTCAGCTGAACACAAATGTTTTCCGAGATAATGCAAAAGCATTGAAATATAAATAAGTATTAAAATACTGTTCATCAAAATGATGGACATTCTTTTGAATTATCACTACTTTGAATTATCAGTCTAGGTGCTAACAGTTCAAATGAATATTTTCAAAAATCAATTCAAACAAGAATAGTGCAGAACCAGTGTGATTCCCCCAACACATCAACACAGATCCTCAACATGAAACAAACCTCAGCGATCAATTTCAATAGAACATGAAGTCTTTCAGCTCTCCATGACATCTCTTTAAATTCCCTTATGTGAAGCTATTTATCATATAAAACAATTCTTTTGCAGACATGATGTGAGTTACATTCGTTTGTGCCATGGAAGAGAATGAAAAGACTTGCCTTACTTGTTGCATGCAATTAAAGCCCAACAAAAAGACACAGGAAACAGTTTAATACCTCATAGAGACTGTAATTACCCGGTGAGAGTCCCGCGGGACCTCATTACTGAAACACTCTCATCACACAAACCGCTTATAAAAACACTCTCCTCCAGCAGTTAAGCACACACACACACTCGAGCCATTCAATAAAAGAGACACATCAATCAGTTCAGTGCAGGTAATTACTCTTGAGAAACAGCACTGCTGCATCTTTACATAATTATGACACCAATTTACACTATAAAATGGCCTAACCCTCTTACTGACAGCAATCAGAATAAAGTTGATTGATAATCACAAATAATGTAACTATGAGAGGACTCAAAAATAAACAAAAAAGACAAGTGAATCTCACAAAGAAATGTCAGATCAACATTTTGTCCCCCACAAAAAAAAGCTTTTTTTTTTTTTTCATGTTGAATATTCAATATGAAATATTTCTGTGAAATTATTTTTATAACAATTAAAAATATTTACCTGCCAAATTGTTAGTACCATATTGTACAGTCAGGACATGTCTAGACACATTTATTTATTTATTTATTTATTTATTAAAATCAACATAAATTCAATTCAGTACAATTATATATATATATATATATATATATATATATATATATATATATATATACGTATATTACACTACTGTTCAAATGCTGTTCTTTTATACTGTCTAATCATCAAAGAGTCATGGGGGAGGGATACACAAATATTTGAAGCAGCACAACTATTTTCAACATTGTTAAAAATAAGAAATTATTTTGAGCAGCAAATCAGCATATTAGAATGATTCTAAAGGATAATGTAAAACAAAAAAAAATCTGCTTTGTCATCACAGGAATGAATTACAATTTTAAATGTATTGATTTCAATTATTTTTAATTGCAATAATATTTCACAGCAGTACAGTTTTCTGTATTTCTGTATTTTCTGCCTTTTTGAGCATAAGAGAATTCTTTCAAAAACAAAAACTAAACAAAACAAACAAAAAAAATATCTCGCAAACACTGGTTACGTGTTGTTGTTTTTTTGTTTGTTTTTTTTTAAGGGAATTAAGACATAGGAAACAATACTAAACAAGAACACAGGTGAGAACAATAGGTAACAATGAAAAAATAAATAAATAAATAAATTGGGGGGAAACAAGGAAATACAAACAAAGTCCATAAACCAGAAAATGAAATCTAAACGAAATCATTTGTTTTCTTATCGTTTTTGGGTGAAGTCATGAAATTCACCTGGTTAAAGGTAAAGTGTCTTTGTGGAATTGCAAAAATTTCCACCAATTTCTCAAACACTCCCACATTGTCCACTAGTTGGACAAACAGATCCCACCCCAAAATTCATGCTCAAGGCATGTTTATCCGACAATGTTTTCTAATAAAAACAGAAAATGTTTTATGCATTTTGGTCGTTCATTTACACAACAATGTGCAAGTTTTTGAAAATAAATACTGTTATTGTGTAAACTACAAAAATGTGAATTTGCGAAAACGGTGACCATGCATATTACGTGTTCAATCTATAGGAATGTGTTTCCTTACAAAGTGACATTGCCACCTACTGGTCTGGCAGGAATAATACAGTGTTTTTACTAGTTTTCACAGATCCCAGTGAACAGTAATCGTTTTGACATTTTTTCATCTGTAAGCAAAGTTTTCAGTACATTGTTATCGTGTTAACATACCCTCAGTTTATAGTTTAATTTTACATTCAGGTGTAGAGATTCGGTCTGCACATAGTCTGTGAAATGAAAGTGTGCAGGGAGTTACAGCCCTGATTAATGTGGCGCTGATTACAGGGACAAAAGTGTAATAGTTTATTTCACCACAGCTCCATTTGTCTCCAAAACATGCAAATATGTCGCCTGTACACTGCTCTTCATCTTCATATTATTTTGGATAATCCAAGCAGCACGTGCACAGCTGAGATAAATTACATCTAACATTACCGGAAAACATTACTCTCTCTCTCATCTTCTTTATTGCTGTCCTTTAACAGACCTGTCAAAAAGCCTCTAAAAACTCTGCGGACACATTCAGTCTGAGGCCTAATTAACTTTGTGCAAGTATTCATGTACTGGCGAGAAGGAAACTAAAGCTTCACTTTGCTGGTTTTGATCAGTATCATGGAGTGAGCAGAAGTGCGAACGACAACTGGAACATTGTCATAACGACTATCTCTGATGATCATGTAGCGCTACACTTCTAAAGACTCTTCACACGTTTTAAGATCCAAGAGTCAACTGAATTGCTCGAATGAGAACAGGGGAGAGATAAACTTGGGGGGAGGTTGTCGAACGTAAAATAACAAGAGAATCTCGTGTCAACAGCGCTGCATACATCTGCGACAAATCAAAGAGAATAAACAACGCTGTGATTCGCGTGCACCTTGACAGACCGAGCAGAGAGCCAAAGCGAAGGCGTTTCTGACAGGCGACGACTCCAGGTGAGCCTCCGAGTTACTAAACTCAACTTTTTACAATCGCGACGCTAAATATGCGGTGACATCGCAGCGTGAGTCTGGCACATTGAGAGCAGTTTTACTTCGAGCTCCGCTGAAATGCCACGTGCGCTTTAGAAACTACCATTCGCGTTTCACATCACATCTGAAAGGCTGTCATAATAGCACGTCACGTCCTGTAGACACTGCACCCCGCTAGCAGTCTACTGCTAAATACCCTACAGAGACACACAATCGCTCCTAAACCTTTAAAGGTAACACGCTGCACTTTTACAGCATTTACTTTTCCCTGAAGTCCACTTACAAACTTAGCCGAGGTCTCTTGCAACAGTGAGGTCGTAATTTAGCCATAAAAGTAAATTAAATGGTTGACTATTGTTGCTACTGTACCTTTAAGACATCTAAATTTAAATGACCTCTGTAATGACAAGTTACCCTCCAGCACAGTTCACGTTGTCACTCAACAGTGCTGAGTACTGAATAGATGTTGATATGTAAATGTTTGTGGCCATATGCTAATGAGCTCATGGTTGTGATGTCATTAGCATGAAGATGTATGTACTATTTTTGTAGTTCACTTTCAACACAAACTCTAAAAAACTGAGATGTAATCAGTTTCGTTTTGTTTTGTTTTTATCAGATTTGTGTGTGATTTTTAATTGTGTCTAACAATTATATTGATATGAACGGAGTCATACTTATAGTCATTCTTGAGATTGATCTATATAATTTCTCCATTCTCAAATATTTTGATTAAAGTTTAACAAAAATGGTAAGAATATTTTAAATATATAACTTGTTAAATACTAATACTAATTTATTTTTATTTATTTTAATTTTAGGCATTTATTTTGTTATGCCCTATACTGAAACATTTTAAGGGATAGTTCACCCAAAAATAAAAATTCTGTCGTCATTTACTCACCCTCATGTCTTTCCACACCTGTATGAGTTTCTTTCTTCTGTTGGACATAAAATAAGATATTTTGAAAAATGTGGGTAACCAAACAGTTGCTGGTGGCCATGGAGTTTAATAGTATGTTTTCTCCCATACTATGAAAACCAATGGGGACTAGCAACATTCTTCAAAATATATTTTACAAAATTTATTTGAATTCATAAGAAAAAGTGCATATTTTAAGTGCTGTAATGGTTAATCATTCAACATTTTTCACAATTTTAAATACATATTTTCTGTCACTGTTAATTTTCATGGCATTGCATTGAATTTTATTTATTTATTTATTTATTTATTTATTTATTTAATTAATTACAAAAATGAACGAATTTGGCCTCATAAACTGCACAACAACAACAGCAAAAATTAGATAAATATCAACTAACCAATAAATAGAAATAATAATAAAATACTACTATTCCACTAAGTTACAGCATATAAAGCATGGCAACTATACGGAAGTGTGTGAGTATGCATAACACTACTGTGCAATATAGACCAGTAGTGTTATGCATACTCAGATCCCACATACGTGCTGACTATCCTCAAATAACAATGCAAAAAAATTCTGAAGCATTCACTGAAAGAGGCAATAACATTTAGAAGGCAGTGTGAGAGATGTTAATTCTACAACTCTTTGCATGTAATGCTTCAAGAAGGGCCAACACAATGAACTTCTCTCTCAGTAAAGCATAGACAAGCCTCTTATCCTTTAATTCTCTCTCTCTCTCTCTCTCTCTCTCTCTCTCTCTCACACACACACACAGCCAAAGAGTGAATCAATTATCTACTCTCACAAGAATGATTCTATAGCTGCTTCAAAAACTAATGAACTGCTTATATAAATACATTCCAAAAATTATGCTCCTGTAAATAAAAGTAACTGCAGCAGTTATACTTAAAATATTTATTTTAATAGTAAAAATCAGTGTTGGGGTAACACATTACAAGTAACCTGACTTATATAATCAGATTACTTTTTCAAGTAACTAAAATGATAATGCTTTACTTTTAAATTCATGAGAAAATATCTGAGTTATGGAGTGAAGTGAAGAGGCACTTCTTTCATCCTGTGGCTTATTAATGTCACTTTTGGTGTGAAAGGGCATTTACAGTTGCCAAAAATATAACTTTTGGGTTTTTGTTGTTAAAAATTGCATATTGCTCTTTTGTTGATTTTGATTGCTTCAATTGTCCTCATTTATAAGTCACTTTGGATAAAAGTGTCTGCTAAATGACTAAAAATAAATAAGTAAACTCAGCTCAGGTTACAAAAGTAGCGCAAAAGTAACATAATGCATTACTTTCCATAAAAACTAAGTAATGCAATTAGTTACTATTTTATGGAGTAGCGCAATATTGTAATGCATTACTTTTAAATGTAACTTTGGCCAAAACTGGTAATAATACATCATTGTTTAAAGCTGCCAAGCAACTCAGTGCATCAGATGTGTTTATTGCCATTTTACAAAGTTTTGGTCTGGCTCATTCAATCAGTTTTATGATCTACATGATTGTAATGAATACAAATTATAATGTACTGTGACCATGGTTACTATAATTTGTGAAAAGATAAAAAGGGTTATACACCAATATAAAAGCCTTTATAATGTTTAAAGGGGTCATATGACTATATTAAAAATAACATTATTTTGTGCAATGCAATGTGTTTATGCAGTTTAAGGTTCAAAAAACACATTATTTTCCACATACCATGTATTATTGTTGCTCCTCTCTGCCCCGCCTTTCTGAAATGCACCGATATTTACAAAGCTCATCATTCTGAAAAGTGCGGTGTGCTCTGATTGGCCAGCTATCCAGTGTGTTGGGATTGGCCGAATACCTCAAGCGTGTGATGGAAATGTTATGCCCCTTACCATATTTTGAAAAACACAGTGTCTCCACGACCATAATACTGCAATAAAAGTTATGCCTTCTTTCTTTGCGTAAACATTTGGGCGGTGTTATGCAAATATTCCCACACAGTGACGTAGATTTGTGGGGGCGTTTCAATGATGCGTTTTAGGAAGGAGTGGACGAGCCTTAGAGTGTATTCACACCAGGAAAGTCCGCTAGTTCACTTGCTTTGGTCTGGACCAAATACAATGTTGATTTTTTTTTGGTGTGGTTCGCTTTCACACTGCCCTTTTTGCAAGTAACCCAGAAATTGTAAGCAAAACCACACGTGTACTAAGGTCATCCATTCACTGAACAGAAATTCTCAAGCAGGAAAAAACAGGAAGTGCAAAAACAGGCTAATCATGGAGATCTTTTGTAGTGCAATTTTTATTCTTTTACTGATTTGGTGTTATCAGATACTAACGCAATATGAAGAAACTTATGAGCATCATATGAGACAATGTCATACGATGTTGTAATTACAACTTGCTGAAAATAAAATCTATAGATATAAAATACTTAAAGCATATCAAAATGTTAGTTTAAACATTTAACCTAGATAAATGTGCGCTATTAGGCGCATATCCAATCGTTTGTGCAGAGAGTAGAAGCTGAAGGGTATATTTTTATTTGTGTGCACTCACAATATCAAGAAAACGTTGTGATTTTGTAAAATAAAGAAAACTAATAGGATGCGCTTTCTGACGTCTAGGTCTTGAGCACTTCATAATGATGAAACAAAACTCAGTGAATAGTTTCCTTACAGACATGATGAATATATCTATAGATAGCTTTAAATGACTACAAAATGAAATGATTCAAATCCAAAACAAAAACTCTTTCATTACGTAATCCGTAAAGATGCATTTCTTTCTAAAGGCGCGTCCAATGAGGAGACGGCGAATCAGGATCATCAATTTAATCTTTGCAACACTGACTAATAAAACACTAGTTTATTAATAAATAATTCAAATATCTCCTTACTATTTCCCCACGACACATTCATTGTAACATTTGCTCGGGCTTTACGGCAAGCTTTAGCCTATTTAGTGCGTTCACGTCACATTGCTGTGTGCCATGGTCACGAAAACTCATCATTTGCATGCGTTTTTAAGCATTGCGGTTTAAAAACAAGTGATTTAAGCCATTGAAACACAAACAACAGCACTATATGCATGAGCTGTCTGTTCCTGAGAAGAATCTATTCTTTAAGAATGCATTTCTAAAGAATTCATAGAATATGTTAAGTAATAAGCCTTTAAGTACTAAAAGTACACAGAAGTGAATTCAATCACAAAGTCTATCAAAAACGAGAGCTCGAGTTAAAACGTTGCATCCCTTCTGAGCACTTGGCAGCGTAAATTGTTTATCAGACACTAATGCAGGCGTTTAATCCAATTTGCATTCATATTAGTTACCGGGTATCTCCATCCGAGGGGAATTACTTCTTTAGTGGCCCTCTGAGAGTCCAAAATAACTTCATGCATAATATTGGTATCTTTATATTTCTCATTTGAGAAGGCAATTGCTTTCAAATACACTCTGCTCTCACAAGTGATTGGTGAAGTCATTTGGAGAGGCTTCAGTTGGACAAGCACACACACACACACACACACACACACACGGGATATGGAGCCCGTCATAGACTAGCAGTCACCAAATTAATCCGCCGACTGCACTGCGTCTTTGTGCCTGTTGAATCTGCCAGGGTCTGGATGTAAATGTGCAAGTTCAAACTGATCTCTGTGTGTTTACTTAGTAGACTATTTGACTCAGTCATAAGTATGTTTTGGTTCCTATATATATATATATATATATATGTATGTACATGTATATACTGTATATACAGTGGAGGAAAAAAATATATTATTATATTATTTGATCCCCTGCTGATTTTGTACGTTTGCCCACTGACAAAGAAATGAGCAGTCTATAATATTAATGGTAGGTTTATTTGGACAGTAAGAGACAGAATAATAATAAAAAAATAAAAAATAAAAATAAAAATATCCAGAAAAATGCATTTCAAAAAAGTTATAAATTGATTTGTATTTTAATGAGTCAAATAAGTATTTGATCCCCTATCAGTCAGCAAGATTTCTGGCTCCCAGGTGTCTTTTATACAAGTAAGGAGCTGAGATTAGGAGCACTCTCTTAAAGGGAGTGCTCCTAATCTCAGTTTGTTACCTGTATAAAAGATACCTGTCCACAGAAGCAATCAATCAATCTGATTCCAAACTCTCCACCATGGCCAAGACCAAAGAGCTGTCCAAGGATGTCAGGGACAAGACTGTAGACCTACACAAGGCTGGAATGGGCTACAAGACCATCGCCAAGCAGCTTGGTGAGAAGGTGACAACAGTTGGTGCGATTATTCACAAATGGAAGAAACACAAAATAACTGTCAATCTCCCTCGGTCTGGGGCTCCATGCAAGATCTCACCTCGAGGAGTTTCAATGATCATGAGAACGGTGAGGAATCAGCCCAAAACTACACGGGAGGATCTTGTCAATGATCTCAAGGCAGCTGGGACCATAGTTACCAAGAAAACAATTGGTAACACACTACGCTGTGAAGGACTGAAATCCTACAGCGCCCGCAAGGTCCTCCTGCTCAAGAAAGCACATGTACAGCCCTTCTGAAGTTTGCCAATGATTCAGAGGAGAACTGGGTGAAAGTGTTGTGGTCAGATGAGACCAAAATCCAGCTCTTTGGCATCAACTCAACTCGCCGTGTTTGGAGGAGGAGGAATGCTGCCTGTGACCACAAGAACACCATCCCCACCGTCAAACATGGAGGTGGAAACATTATGTTTTGGGGGTGTTTTTCTGCTAAGGGGACAGGACAACTGCACCACATCAAAGGGACGATGGACGTGGCCATGTACCATCAGGGCCAGGGCATTGAAGCCGGCCAGGGCATTGAAAATGGGTCGTGGATGGGTATTCCAGCATGACAATGACCCAAAACACACGGCCAAGCCAACAAAGGAGTGGCTCAAGAAGAAGCACATTAAGGTCCTGGAGTGGCCTAGCCAGTCTCCAGACCTTAATCCCGTAGAAAATCTGTGGAGGGAGCTGAAGGTTTGAGCTGCCAAACGTCAGCCTCGAAACCTTAATGACTTGGAGAGGATCTGCAAAGAGGAGTGGGACAAAATCCCTCCTGAGATGTGTGCAAACCTGGTGGCCAACTACAAGAAACATCTGACCTCTGGGATTGCCAACAAGGGTTTTGCCACCAAGTACTAAATCATGTTTTGCAAAGGGGTCAAATACTTATTTGGCTCATTAAAATTCAAAACAATTTATAACTTTTTTGAAATGCATTTTTCTGGAATTTTTATTTTTTTATTTTTTTTATTCTGTCTCTATTTTTATTTTTTTTTATATATGTATGTATGTATGTATATATATATATATATATATATATATATATATATACATATATATATACATATATATATATATATATATATATATATATATATATATATATATATAATAAGTGTTTCTTGGTCTTGTTATATTAGTTTTGTACCTTGTGTAATAGAAGCTCAGATAAGAAGAACAGGGAAAAGAGTTAGGAATTGTGAAAATTAAAATATTGTGGGGGAAATATTCAAATTAAATTAAATTAAATTAAAAGTAAATGAAAAGTAAATTAAACATAATTAAAAGTAAACAAATAAATAAATAAATAAATGTCATTGGATTTACTATTTTCACTCAAAAATTACTAGTAAATTAAAAAAAATGGGCAAGTAAGAGTTACTTTAGTATCATTGAGATACTATTAAATTTTAAATTTATTTCATTTTATTTTAATGATTTTTATTTTTTTTTTTTTACTTATTTTTCTGGTTTTAATTTTAGTGAACTAATAACCCTGACAAGTAACGCCTTGAATTAAATGTGAAATTAAATGTGAAATTTTGAAGTAGAAAGACTAAAATAGTGTTTTCTTGTAAAATGTACACCAATAATTCTGTTTTATTTACAATGTTGAAAAAATCATTTTTATAGTGTATCTGACTTACCAAATACTACTAATGAATGGTCTGTGACTCTCAAATTGCTTATTTGGAACATATTTTCTAACAAAGGCAGATTTTTCCCACATATCTCTTTACCTCAACGGCTTCTGAATGAAGGTTTTAAACAATAGAACGGAGATTACTTCACCCAGACAATAGTGTGACTGGGGTATAAAATACAATGTTTACAGACAAAATCCATACTTTCGAGACACTGAGAAATATGGGGTTGCCAGAGGTAAACACAAAAATGAGCTGAAGACAATGAGATGCTTTTGACAGTAAACTGTAGGTTGCATACAAAGAGACAGGGGTCAAGTTGAAATTGTCCATCACCCAGACAAGCAGAACTCATTTGGATGCAAACAAGTGCCTACAATATTCAAATATTCAATATGTATTCAGAGCTTGGGCGAGCGCTGGACTCGCGGAGCCTCCCGTACAGAAATGCTTCATGGCCGTGTTTATGAGTTCAAAGTGCAGATACTGTATGTGTGTGTTCATTGTGTGATTTCAAATTTCTGTTTACTGTCCTTTTATTAACTAAAATAAAGAAACAGCAGTGTCAAACTCAGGACAACATGTGAAAGCTGTGAAAGTATAAAATTGTGCCAAATATTAGTCTGCTGCATCAGCTGTGACAGAGCAATTATTTAGCAGTTTTCCCTTGCACCTGTGTGACAAACAGTGCAGGCTATTATGTGACTCATGGAATCACATGACATGAGCAAGTTTCTCAGTCAAACTGCACCTGTCACAAAAACGTTAAGACATCGTGATTTTCTTCCTCATATTTTCATTTTAGTGACTTCATGTGAGGAATTTTCCACATGGAGTTCTGGAGGAAATCATTTCTGAAGTTAAATGTTCCACTTATGTGAGTTAAAGAAATTAATGAGTTATGGCAGATATTTTCTGTATACATTTATTTATTTATTTATGTATGTATGTATGTATGTATGTATGTATGTATGTATGTATGTATGTATGTATGTATGTATGTATGTATTTTTTTTTTTTTTTTTTTTTTTTTTTATCAATATAATGGTCACTTTTATGAGACTATCACTCTTTGACTTATGCTGATAATGTTCCTAATACATTTAGCCTACCCAAATAGTGAATGAGCATTAACTTGGAACATTTAATTGCTCAAATGTTGCTGCTTTATAGTTCACGATACTTAATGTAATTTTCATTTCTGATTCATGTAGGTCTCCACTTGGTATTAGATGTTTTTCCTTAAACTGCTTTGGTGAAATAAAATTTGCTGAAAATATTCCCTTGTGAGAAAAAGAAGTGCATGCAATTGTATTGAATGTGCAGCTGTACTTCAAATCTTAAAACTATTTTTAAAAACTGTACTTGTGGATAATATAATATTAATGAAATAAAAGGCACTTATATGTAAAGAGACACTTTCATGACTATTTGTTTTTCTTTACACCCTATAGACTTTTAAAAAGCACACTTTGTAATAATGTCAAATTTAAAGTTACATTTTAAATTACTATGTTTTAAAAATATTTCGTTATGCTTTAATGAAGTTGACTTATTCTGATGTGTTGACTAATATACCAAAGCACATGTAAAGTACATAAAAATAATAACAACTGAATTACAGTTATAATACTTATAACAATATATTTATAATTATAATTATAATATATAATTATAATTATAATATATTTAGAATTATTACAATAAATGTACTAAACTGCAACTGTAATGTTAAAATTGTGTAATTACAAATTATTTAATCACATGACAAACAAGTTTCAGTAGAAATGATATTAAAGAATATTTTAGTTTAGCATAAATGCTTGTCAGTACATTCAAATGCACAGATTACTTTAACCATAGACAGCATAATTATGAAATAAGGTCAGCTAACTATATTTAATATACATTTAAACTACAATGCATTTTCATTTATTTGTAAATAACATTAGTTTAAGTGTCTGAAAACATTACATTCAGTTCACACTCTTTAAAGTGTGTTACAATGTAGACTACTTCATTTTCACAAGGTTTTTATTGAGATCGCTGATATTTCATTGCAGACTTGAGTATATCTTACTTGTGATACTTTTTTTTTCCCCTTAATGAGATGTTAATATAAGGATTCTGTGTTATAAAATACATAGCAAACGCAAAATGTGTGAAAACAAAATAAAAATATTAATAATTAAAAATATATCTATCAATACTTTTAAAAGTAATACATTTCAATATTGAGTTACCACCTATAAAAGTAACTAATAATGTTTCTTAGTTACTTTTCATGGAAAGTAATGTGTTACTTTTTGCGTTACTTTTTTCTCATCAGGCTGGGCTTGCTTGATTTTTAAAATAAAAAGTTCTATTTTTGGCAAATGTAAAAGCTCTTTGACATCAAAATTATTAAGCCTCAACATGGGAACCGGAGAGCTGTCAGTCAATAAATGGGAAAACAAAGTAACTTGCGTTACTTATTTGAAAAAGTAAAGGCCATAGCACACTGAGTCCGTTAAAATTTTCACACGTTAAAAAATAAATACGACCTCATGTTGTGTCAATCACATTTACCCACTGCCTCTGAAACTTTCATCCGTCATAAAAAAAAAAAAAAAAAAATCGCGTTTTCTGCATTTTCGCCTCCGTAGCAAGCATTTTGATAGGAAAGGATGACAAATACGAAAAACGCATACGAAAATTTCGGACTCAGTGTGCAAGGACCTTAACTCAGATATTTTCTTGTAAATTAAAAAAGTAATGCGTTATTTTACTTGAATAAAAAAGTAATCTGATTACGTAACTCATGTTATCCCCAATACTGGCCATAATGCCTAAAAATGTTTTCTAGGTAGGTGGCTAGGCGCTAAAGGCCATTTTATCAATGATAAAGTTTGTAAACAGTCTTTGAACACTTGGCAGTCACTCACAGGAATGTCCCGATAAATCCAGACCTACAGACCGTCCCGATCCGAATCCATCCGCCCCAGCACAGAGCCACTTGAGCGTCACCAATAAGTCACAGCACATCAGACACCTTCTACTTCCTAAACACATCACAGCCACCTGATGCCAGCCATCATCTTCAGCCCAGGATCAATTGAAATCCTGTGTCATTGGAAACTCTGTACGGATGAGCTAATGAAATAAACACAATTGGATAGCAGAGAGTGTGGGTCAGGCCAGAGTAAGTGCCTATTTACCTGAATGAGAGGCTGCTATAATGTATTGGAGTGGATATCACATTAACCTGCCAAAGCCTTTTTAAATGGGGTCCAGGGCTTAAACTGATTTATCTATTGGCTCCCCCAGGGGCACTTTAGAGTGTGCAGCCCATCCAGCCGAGCCATCAATCTAGTCCTGCTCAGCCGATATCATTACTGCGCCACACGCACACACGTCCACACTAACAGGTGTGTGTCTGAGCAAATGCACCCATCAAATACTGCTCCACAAATGCATATTGTTTGTGGTGAAGGAGAAAAAAAATGTATGTAACAAAGCCAAAAAATGGCACATTATAATACCGCGTTATTGAGGTATTATTGTTACAGAGGTCACTACTGAAAATTTAACGGTTGGATTTGATCCATTAGGGATTTGATTGGATTGGATTATCAAGAGTGGGCTATACTTAGCAGAATGGAGTCGAGTGGTTGGCGGGGAGGGTTGAGAAATAAGGGCGATTCATGACGTCACTCAGAAATTAAAGGGATTCTGTTATCATGTACTCTCCTTCCTGTTATTACAAATATATATGAGACTTCTGCGGTGCATAAAATAAGATATTTTGAGAAATGACATTTTGGTAATAGATTTTTACATCAACATTTGGAATAATGAGCGCAATAGTTGTTATCATTTTTTATTTTAAATTCTATGCTGTGACTTTTTTTGTTCATACAACAGAAGTCAGTAGTATTCAGTGTTGGTTCACTCCCAGTGTTCTTCATAATATCTCTTTTTGGGTTCTGTTTGTGTTCCACAAAAAGTGCAGGCTGGTTTGAAACAACATGAGGGTGAGTAAATTATAGAATTTTTGTTGTTTTGGTGGAAGTTATTAAAGAGGCAGATCAAGTTATTACATTTTGGTAAGAGATTTTGACGCAGACATTTGGAAGAATGTGCAAAATAATGTTTTTGGGGTCTGTAATTCTGTCTTGTTTGTGGTGAAGAAAATGCACACAGATTTATTAATTAATGTATTAATGTATTTACTTATCTATTTATCTATCTATCTATCTATCTATCTATCTATCTATCTATCTATCTATCTATCTATCCCATACAATAGACGTCAATGGTTGGTTCTTCAAAAGATCTTCTTTTGTGTTCTGCAAAAAAAAAAAAAAAAAAAAAAAAGATTTGGAATGATTTTTTTTTCTTTTTTTCCGAGAATCAATCAATCAATCAATCAATCAATCAATCAATCAATCAATCAAGATATCCAAGATATCTAAACTATTTAAACACAATTAAGTCTTAAAGATTTATTTCCATTTGGTTACTAAAATGTTATTAAATATTTAAAGGATGAAAATAACTAAGCATAATTTTGATTTAATTTAAATTTGCATCTGTCTGGGAAGAGCTGAAATGTTTAGGAATCCTGTCATAATATTTTTGTTTGCAGTCCTGTCTTGTTAGAAGTGTAAAAATTACAAACACACCTTTATTATTATCATTATTATTTTTTTTTTTCTAATTCTAAACAAAGTTTCAAAGCTTTTGACCACGACATTCGGTGAACTTTCAGTTGTATCAGTGAAATCTTGATACGAAAACAGCTGTAAAACCAGCACCCATCTAAGAAGTAAATTAATAATTTGCATACATTAAATGAAAGAAATGTAGACCTTATCAAGAGAACTGTTTCATTTGTGAGAAGAAAAACATCTGTGATGAACAAAATGTGTAAGCGAAGCAGAGCAGCGCATGATCAGACATAACATTTACACAAAGAACAAAGACTGTATGTGAGAGCGAGACTCTACTGAACACATATAGCAGAACAAAGAGACTGAGAAAAACACACTCAAGTTTCACACAAAGCAGTCAGCATGCATGAATTCTAATCACAGAAACAAACACAAAATATAAGTCATCTATTAAATACAGTCATTTGTTTAAAGTATTAAATGATATTTTGGTGTGTTGATCCGTCCAAGTTGGATTGATGAATATCAATATATCAGAATAAAATAAGCATTTTGATTTCGTAATGTTTGTGTTGACAAGTTTTATAAGTCAGAATAATATTCCATTGTTATTACAAATTGAGGTCTCAGTGGTTGATTGATTGATTTGTGTTGAAATAGGCTGAAATTTAAGTTGTTTTCCCTGAATATCTTGATCTTGCGCATGACAGTTGAGGTCAGTGTTAGGGGTAAAGCATTACAAGTAACGCAAGCTACGTAATCAGATTACTTTTTTTCAATTAAGTAGTCAAGTAACGCATTACTTTTAAATTCACAGGAAAGTATCTATGTAACTTTTTCATATAGGTAATGCCAGTTACTTTGTTTCCCATGTATTGACTGACAGCTCTCCTGTCCTCATGTTGAGAGAAATCAGGAGTAAAGTGCAGAAGCGTTGTGTGCGCTGTGTGAACATGATGTTACTGTAGTTCTAGACTAAATATGAACATTATTTACTCATCTCACCTGCACAAAAACAGATTCAGTATTCCTCAAAATGAATAAAAACAGTTGAATGCAAACTCAGAATATTATACAAACTTGCAATAATTAAATATGTTAAATAAGACAAATCTCATTTATGTATTTGATCCCATTTTAACCAATATTTTTGCTACTGATCGATGATCCATTTCACCCATACTAACCAATGACACATCTATTGCTGAATAGTGTTGAACTTTCTTCTCCTGCGTCATATTCTTCATGTGATTTGTTTGAGCTGCACCCTCTACTGTACAGACATGAATTTACATTTCCTTCAGCCTGAGGCGTATTCCTTTCACTTTTCTTTATAAAAGGGCTTTTACGTTTATAAAAGAAGAATGTTTTTATATTAAAAACAAACAAGCAAGCCCAGCCCAGATTTAAAAAGTAACTCAAAAGTAACGTAAAACATTACTTTCCATAAAAAGTAACTAAGTAACGTAATTAGTTACTCTTTTAGGGAGTAACACAATATTGTAATGCATTACTTTTAAAAGTAACTTTCCCCAACACTGACTTTCATTGTATGGAATAAAGCAGCTTGGACATTCTGCTAAACGTTTCTTTTTGTATTCCACAGAAGAAACAAGGAAAGTCGTATTGGTTTTGAAAGACATAGCATGATGAAATGTTCTGGTCTCCACTCACCTCTTCAGGTTGGGTGACCACCACGGCTGGCATCCCTTCTTCTGGATCATATTCACAGCTTCTCTGTGTCATGAAACTCTCATCATCTCGCTTTAGGTCCTCCTGATCAGACCTCTTGTCTTCCAGGATCTGTTCAGGTTCTGGTTCTTGGAGTTTCTCAGTGGGATCCAGCCCCTGACTTTGACTGGCCATGGACTCATCTGTGAAGGCCTGAGCTGGTTTTGGTGCGGTGGTCTTGACGTCTGCCTCTAGTCCCTCTTGAGTGAGATATTTCAACCCCTCGCAAATGTGCTGGTCTGATCCTGAAGTGTGCGATAAAGATGGGATGAACTCATGAGCCAAAAAATCAGTCTCCTGGAAAACAAAAACAAACAAAAACAGAACATATTTTTAATACATTTTCAGATATGTCAATTCATTGAAAATGTAAACCAAATAATTACATGATATGATAATTAAATGTCAATATGTTTTATTTTCATATCATAAATCACTGGGCAACAGGTTTCATCAGTGAAAGTGATTAACAGTCAGATCAGAAAGAGCACTAATTGCCAAGGTTATTGAAAAGAAAAAAAAGAATATAAAGATGAAGTATTAAAAATTAAATGAATACATTATATTAACAAACAATACATTGAAAATATATTTTACTTTTGTATTTTGCATTTATACAAAAGTAAAATATATTGTTTTTTTATTTTTATTTTTTTATTTTTCTTGCGGTTTTTACCATTTCAATTGAACACTTTCATGGCATAATATTTTATAAATGCAGCTGTTAGATGTTTATTTATGAATTATAAAACATACAATATCTTATTTATTATTTTATTTTAAAGTGTCAGGTCCATCTCTTAAAACAACGGCACATTTCATGCATAATGTTCAATAGCTGTTCTATTACTTTCTGAAAGCAAAAAAAAAATCCAATATTCTTTATAAAAATAACTATTAAATGTGCTATATTATCAAACATAAAGTTAGCTAGTTTTAAACACATTTACAATATGTATTTATAAATGGTGATTTTGTTTTGTCTCACTTCAGTGTATCTAATAAGTAAAATCAAACACAGTCCTAATTTTGTCCGAATCGGCTGAATTTATATTCTGTTCACTGTAAAGTTTATAAAATTTCCATAAACTTGATCTGTATCCTATTTAAAAAAATAAAATAAAAAAATAAAGTTAAACATTCCATAAAATCTTGACATATTCAATAAATAAATGTTTATCGATATTTACAAACCAACATTTGGTACCAAACTGTCTAGGCTCTCCTGAGTGATAGCTTAATTTACTCTAAATATGCAACCCTGTTACCCATTCTGGCATATTTATTGCTCAAGTCACACCGAGCTATCATTAAACAAACATTACCGCACTAACTTCCTCTTATCTTCACCGTAACTGCATCATGTGCCATTTTTTTGTGCTAATCTAAAACGGGTTGACAAGCACAAATACCCTTTAGCTGAGGAATAACATTTCACTCAACGCTGGCATGATTACTCTTCATTAGGCTGTAATGTGACAGTTTGACAAGTGCAGTGGCTGTTTTAGTCACCTGCTGATGTGCGTACACGGCCCAGTGGAGATGAGACCTCTCTGGAAGTGGCCATTAAGCACAGTTCATCTGTCAGACTTCAGTCCATACTCAACCTCCACTACACTTCATTTGGAAAGAGAAATCCCAGCGGGCTTTGTGTCATTTATAGCAGCGCTCCTGTTCATTAAGACCTCAGTGGTGGCCATGTGTATTTCAGTGCTACACATCACGTGAAGGCTTGTAACGATTTTCTTTTTTGTAAAAAGTGAACTACATTTTTATTTGCATATCCAAACAAAATCCTCATCCAAACTGTGTTAGCTTTTTCCTATATTGCCAGAAAGCAGAAATCAATCAGACAAGTGGTGAAACTCCCTTCAATAAGACGTCACATTAAAATATCCCAGCTTTCCAAATGTCACAGCTGTTCTTGCCTCCATTTCCACCGGCATGTCATGTCTTTCATTAGACAAGAATGTCTCAGTAAAATGTCCCCCCATTCAAGCCAGTTTAAACAGTCAGCTCCAATGAGTATTCATTACACGTGGATTGGTAACTGGCAAGGAATTGTTTTCCTGTACATAATGGTCGGATGTGTAATCCAAGCCATTTGCAATTAATTAAGAAACACTGTATGCATGTGGCCACTTGTACTTTGGGCCTCTCTGGACAATGGCTGATTCGTCTTGGACTGCAGAAAATTTAAAGCATTTGATGTTTCCGAATACTTGAGCAATGAAGTTATTCCACCGTTAAACTTTACAGCAATCTTTATGCTGAAAATTCGGTATTGCGACAACAGGCTTTGGTTTGAAGTCTAGCTGAACGAAATGTAGACTAAACATTACTTTGAGTGGCTTCATTTTGATTATAGAAGAAAAACAGAATGAAAGTTGAAAGACGTACTTCTGTAAACAAGATTGTAAACAAACAACAAAACAACCCAAAAGCAAATCACACACAAAAACTCAAAAAAAAAAAAAAACAACTCAAGACAACACACACACACACACACACAAATCATAAAACAACAAAACATCATATTCTGAGTTTGCATTTCACTGTTTTAATTCATTCTGATGAATACTAAACCGTTTTTTTTTTTTTTTTGCAAGTGAGATGAATTAATGCACATTCACATTTAGTCTAGAACTACAGTAACATCATGTTCACACAGCGCACACAACGCCTCTATACTTCCGAATTCTCTCAACATAGGGACAGGAGACTTGTCAGTCAATAAATGGGAAAACAAAGTAACTGGCGTTACTGTTTTTGAAAAAGTAACTCAGATATTTTCTTGTAAATTAAAAAGTAATGCGTTACTTTACTAGTTACTTGAAAAAAAAGTAATGTGATTACGTAACTCCCGTTAATTGTAATGCGTTACCCCCAACACTGATCGACAGTATGTCACAGACATCCACAGAGCTCGACTTGTACTAAGCCCAGAAAATTATTTTAAGCACAGAACTCATTTTAGCTTAAAACAACTTCATTAATGTTCTGTAAAGTTTATTATAACAGCAGGCAACAAACAGGGAAATCAGACCCGTTGTTATACCACTATGACAAGTCTCTGAAAAAATGTGCCACAATGTTCACCCTGCAGCTGCTTTAGCTAATCCACTTCTAGCTTTGGTGTGTCCATTTCCATCTACTGACATGTGATATCCACAACACAGTCTGAATACTACTAGGCTCAAAGCCACATGATCCACCTGGGGTCAAAACACAGCATGGGACAAGGCTTCATTGAGCAAGGAGTGGCAAAAGGACACCAAAGAGGAAATTACACAAATTCACAAACAAGAACTAGCCTACCTTACAGGATAAACGTAAAACTGCAGGGCAAACAGAAACAAGTGGGCCAGGACTAATCTTTGTATTAAAGCTCAGTTAAGCTGAGGAATTCCCTGAAGACAGGAGAAAGGAATTCTGTGTAAAAAAACAATTGGTAAACACGGATATAAATAACACGATGGAGCGATGTTTGGCTAAAACGGCCACCAATTACTCCAGTGACTGCAGGGACAGGTTTACTCACATCACAGCTGTTATCACTTCGTTTTTAGCTTAACTGTAGATATATCGTTGTGTTAGGACAAACAGTTTTACTGAGCGTAGAAAGCACTAAATTTATCCACATTCCTGAGAGGAATGTAAGCGAGCAAACAGCATAAATGCAACCGACTGGATCTGTCTTTATGAGCAAAGCAACTGCATAATGAAGTCATATCACCATAAAACTGACTGTGATGCATCAAATCTGATAACATTTTGTGGAAAGAGAACATTATTCATGCACCATTATCGTCAATCAATGTTCATTTAGCCGTTGGAGTTATTGACTCTTTGTAAATAAAAGTGTAATCTTCCGAGACAAACGATTATACACTGTAAAAAGTGAAAATGTGCAGCTATTTCCACCTGATCTGATCTGTTACTTTTGTTGGTTTAACCCAATGTAGTAAATGTGATTCTGTCAAATTAAATATTATTTTGGACTTTTAACTAATTCACTACATAAAGCATATTTTTACATTTCTTGACCTTTTTTACAGTGTAAAATAATGTGTTTACTTTGAGGAAATTATGGTACTGAAGCTTTTCAAAATCTCTGCATTTTATATATAACACTTTTTGAGGTGAGAGGTTTCAAATATATAATAAGCTAATGAAGATATCATTTTAGAGGTTTATCAGCTGTTGAAAAAGGATTGGGGCTGCTCTTGGACTAAAACAAACTTTAGACATGGGTTGGGGTGTTGGAAAGAGGGGCTTGTTGGAAATTTGCATATAATTACATATTGCACACCAGTGCATATTTGTCACCCTTCGTTGAATGCAAAACATGTTTATTATCACTTTTTGTGTCTATTGAGCCTTACAACTACCTTTTCCTTTACTGAAAATGCAGGTCCATCTTGATCCATGAAACCAGCATCTAGATCAAAAAACACAAATCGATATACTGATTACAATGCTCAAGGAAACAAATCAGGACTCAACAAATAAAACTACAATAAACACATCTAAGGATAATAAAATGTTTGAATGTCCCAACTGATACATTTGTCAACAGGTGTCTAGACAAAATGTGAAAATCTACATTGGCAATGCTTTTCATGAAGCCTGTAACTAACGCATTCATAATGTCTTATACACACAAATCATTTGTTATCATGACTAATTTCTTCCACAGATATGATGCATTATAGATATAGAGTAGTGCATTATAGAGTAGTGCATCAACCCATTGTTTATTATATCAAATAAGCCTAATGCATTGTCCTCTTTGAAAGTGCAACTATATATGTGGTTATACTGGGTTAAAGGTTTGATGTATAAATCGAGAACACCTGCTTTATATATACTTCAGATACACTTCTCGCATAGAGTCATTCTGCATTAAGCAAGCACTTAAGTCTATTAATAGAGCTCGCAAATGAGATTAGTCACCTCTCTGCATGTTTAAATCGTTCAAGGAATTCAAGCGATACTTTTATGTTTTGTTAAGTGATAAGAGATGTCTAGATAAACAGTTTATGCGAGCATCTTTAATGTAATAGCCTGGCCTACCTACACGCTCAGGTGCTCGCATACAAAGAGTTTCTATATGGGCACCTGCTCTCTTTACCTGTACCAGGCTGTGTGTCGTGTCGCTCGTGTGTAGTGTGAGTATCATGTGCTCCTCCATCTGCAGTCGAGAGGTCGTAACATCCCCGCTCTGCTCCAGTCGGATTCGTGGAAGTCATGTTAATAGTGCAGGGATTCCTGAGCGCATCATGTCAGAGCCGCGGATCTCGGCGCTCAGAGGATTACTCACCTGCGTCCTCCAGCGACGCGATGCAACAAAAACGCAACGCTCCATTCATAAGCAACAAAGCGGCACAGGCGCGCTATAGAGTGCACTCTTCTTCGAATATATTTAAAAGAAGCGCACAAAACTCCATAAAATAAACTTTTATAATCACTGCAGTATGGCGCGTGGATCCCTCCAGGGCCGTTCACATTTTGAGCGCTTAATAGTGCAATGCATATTCAGAAGAAATATGACTTCTAAAGGCATTATTGATTTTATTTATATTTTCTCTCATACAGCCTACACTAAACATAGGCTACTAAAACTGGAATAATCGTAAAATAATCTAAAATAGCAATAAAGCACCCGTTTGAAGCGCCTTGTAACAATAAAATATGAATTATATCAGGCTAAATAGGCTATGTATATTATGGAAAATAAATAATCAGAATTAAAAGCGCTCTGTGAGGGCGTTCACACGGGAGAAATTTTCGCGCTCAAAAACGGTCCGACTCAATGCAATTTGAACACAACAGATTTGAGGCAGTTAAAAAATAATACTAATAAAAAAAAAAATTCCGAGCAGTTCATACAGGACTAGTTCAAAAATCGTTCAAAACTACAAATACACTGGGTCTCTAGACCAAATTTTACGAGGTGAATTTTATGGCAAATACTAAAAACAGCATTCTATCAAAATAGGCTACTACAGACAAAGTCTATCTCACATTTACTTAGAGGATTAAAAAAAAAAAAACGACTGAATGTGCACTACTGTTTTTAACTTGACACTACATCTTAAAAATTCAACGCTCGTAGTAAGAGATGTTGGGGGGGAAAGACAGACTCGACACAAGGTGTGCACTGAACATTTTAAAAAAGAGGAAAGCAAGAACGCGTCGTGTGTGAACGGCTCTTATGTCAAGACCAAATGAAGAGGATAACTTGAGAGAGAGAGAGAGAGAGAGAGAGAGAGAGAGAGAGAGAGAGAGAGAGAGAGAGAGATGGAAAACTCAGCTTGAGCTCTTCTTTCACTCTCCTTGAGGAAGAGCGCGGAACTCGAGACACTCTTCTACAAAATTTACCGAAGACACTGGTGATGCGAGCGACCTCGTTTATTTTCCTAATATCGGGAGCTGATCAGCTTTGAATCTTTGATTTCTCCTTCGATGGCACATAGGATGAGTGCGTTGACTCCTGGGCTCGTGAGGAGACTGTAGCAGTAATCTGGTCATGGCGTTTCCACAGGGATACTTGTACCAGTCGCCGCTGTCTCTGTACTCGTGTCCTCCGTACGGCTCCAGCGCGATCACCGGACCGCGGACAGATGATCTGGGACGCTCCTCTAGCGGATCTGCTTTCGCCCCGTACGCGTCCACAGCCTTCACAAACACCACAGCCTTCAGCTCACTCCAGTACAGTCCCGAATCCACAGCCCCCTTCACTTCCTATGGGGTGAGTTTCATTCATAATAAACCCCAAGTTTATTTATTCTTGAGCAGTTTTGGAGGTTTATTAAGATTATTATATAATGACATCATGACTGTCAGCATGCCAGTGCCCACAGCTGGAACTTTGTATTATTATCGCTATTAGTACTTTGTTTTTCTGTAGGCTATTGTACTACAAAAGCGAATAGTTTTAAGAACTATCATTTCCCAAATATAGGCTATGAAACATTTGTCAAAATATATTAAATCGATTACATTTGTGTTAACCACTTTGACTAAGCTTAGCGATAACATAAATTATCAAGAAACGTAGTGAACATAACCTATTTAAAATATAGATAACGAATAGTGTTCTGTAATCGCGGAATTTACATTCTGTTCTTCAGAATATTCACTTTTATTAAATTTGACTTACGATTGTGTGTGTGTGTGTGTGTGTGTGTGTGTGGTGAGCTTTCATATAAACTTAGCCTACATCAGATCAATATAAATCGAATCTTTTGACTGTGATTAAAGTTTACTATTAGGCTATTATTATAATATGCAGTTAATAACAAAATATTCAAGAAGCACCCTGACAATGTTTAACAGTAGCAATGGAAACGGTTAAGAAAAACCAAATGATCGTCATGGAAAACAGATGCTTTTCCCCCTAAATTGTAATCTTTATTAATTCATTGCCCAGGGCTCCCCATATGACCCTTCTCCAGGCGTGACTGGCTCTATAGGCTATCATCCGTACGCCGGTCCCCTGGGCCCGTACCCGTTTGGAGACCCCGCTTACCGGAAGAACACCACACGAGATGCCACCGCCACCCTGAAGGCCTGGCTCAGCGAACACCGGAAAAACCCGTACCCCACGAAGGGTGAAAAAATCATGCTGGCCATCATCACCAAGATGACCCTCACTCAGGTGTCCACCTGGTTCGCCAACGCCCGCAGAAGACTGAAAAAAGAGAACAAAATGACTTGGACGCCACGGAACAGGAGCGAGGATGAAGATGAGGAAGACAGCATTGATTTAGAGAAAAATGATGAGGACGATGAGCCGCTCAAAACAGCCGAAACAACACAGACGACCAAAGATTTAGGTGCTCATTTTTTCTCCCTTGTTATGTCATTTATGCTCGTGGTTGCAGTGATATTATATTTCTTACATTTTATTAACATTTTTATTTTAAATAAATATATTAAGTTTGAACAAATGTTAATTACAAATACTATCAGATGACAAAAAGGTGAAATCTTTTGTGACTTAACTATCAAGTAACTAATGCGATAGCATTGCACAATGCATACAACTTATTATGTTCAATATTTTGTTCAATAATAATAATAGTTATACAATTCAGGAGCTTTGAGTTATGAATATTAATAAGCTTCCAATAGATCCTTTTCGTGGAAAAAAGTAGCCTATTTTTATTTATTTTTTTGTAAACAAATGAATAAATAATGACATTGATATCCCATCACGAGGGTATATAGAGGTCCTCCGTAACATATAATTTACTGTTTTATGTTTTTTCATGTCACATGATAACAAAATAACCCCAGTGTGTTGGTTACACCATATCGCCTTTGATTTAGAGGACACACGTTTAATAACAAAACATCAACAATATTTTAAAGAAAAGGGGGAAAATAATTTGCAGCCTTTTAACTAGAGATTTTTTTTTTTCCTGACAAGTTTTAAAATCAAGTTCCCACAAACCTTTAGCTTCTCACATTTATTCTAGCTATTGTCTTTTTTGATAGATTTAGAGAAAAAGAGCGTCATTGTTACGTAGCCTATTTATATATATATATTATCGAATCTTTTTTGCTAATTTGCAAATATTGTAGGCCTATATTCCATGCTATTTGTCTGTTTCTAACAGGCATTTCTAACACTAATAAGCCTGTTATCGTTTGATCGCAGTTGTCGATGACTGCACAGAAAGCCGCACGGATGATCAGGACGCGGCGGATTCTGTCATCATCGACTGCGGAGAGGAAGAGGAGCATCGGACGGAGTCTCCGGAGCCCACCACCTCCTCTCCCAGAGACGAGCTGAGAGAAACCGAGAAGCCCCTCCGTGAGAACTGCAAACCCACATCTGTCATTCATTCCGCAAACCCGACCCCCAAACCCAAACTCTGGTCTCTGGCCGAAATTGCTACGTCGGATAAGAGGAGTGACGAAGCGTCACAGCCATCAGGGGCGTTATCGCCCGCCGGGTCACCAGCGCAGTGCCCCTTTCCCCCCAGACACTTATACTACACACCTCCTTTCTATGCGGGCTTCACGAACTGTGGCGCTTTCGGAAACCTGAACGGTTCAAACCCGGCGCATCTGAGCGGAATTAATCAGGCTGTGTTACACAGAGCGAGAGACAGCAAACTGACTCTGGAGATGTGCAAAGAACTCACCTTCGAGCACAAGAGGGCGAATATTTAGTGTTTCTATTTATTATCTGTAGGATGAATGGCAAATGAAAAGCGTTCTTTCTGAACTTTCCACGAAGCATAAAACATTTTTATCCTTAAAAAGGAAACATTCTTTTCTTAGCATATCTATCGTTTATTGTGAGATATTTGTGCAAGAGGCCAAAGCACTAATTTAAAACTTTTTTTTTTTTTTTTTTTGTAATTCCTATCAGCTGTTAAAATTATTTCGATTGTCCTTGTTTGAACGGATCTTCACTCATATTGATCATCTGTGCCATTTTTGCTGTACTTGGACCATTTTGGATTTTCAAGCAAATTTGGCAATGCATATTCTAGAATCAGTGGTTTTGTTTGCATAAATTATGCACGTTAAACTTAAAAAAAATATATATATATATACATAAATCACACCCATTTTATTAAGAAATGCTGAAATAGATATGTGAGATTGAGAGTTTTATATGCTTGAAGAGGAACTATATTAGGGTTGGCATCAGGAAATTCTCTCCCTGGTCTGAAAACATCAGTCAAGAAAATTTAGTATTTGCAATATTATTGCATCCAAGATATTCTTTACATGTATTTAGACCCATTATGGATTATTCTATCATGTGTTCTTTGCAGAATGGTGCAGTGCCTTCCTGATTTGCTCACAACTGTGCTACACCTACATGGACTCAAAGAAAACACTCAATAGCTGTAAAACTCGCCTCCTGGGCATAATACGGTGGATAAATTGTCAACATTTATTGCAGGGGGATTATGGGACAGTACTCTTAAGTGGAGGAGATATTAAATTTATGCTCCATAAAACATCTTCTCATGAAATGTGTGTTGCTTTTTTTCCTGTGATGCGGAAACAGCGAGGGGCTAAAAATGTTCAAAGAGCATTTTAAAAGGTATTAAACGTGTAAATTCAAAATTTAGTAAACTCTTTGCAAGAAAGACAGGATTACCACAGATTCCCCATTTCTGCTCGAATAGCAGAGTCCGACATCAACAAACATCAGAGAAGCGACTCAGGCCCCGTGGCTTACAGGGGTAATACAACGTTTTCGTACACAAAACCATGAAAAGAGGCTGCAAGGACTTGAAAAGCTCTCTAATCCCTCCAGTAAATTCTAAGTTCGGGTATATATTTATAGTCGGCGCAATGCTATTTCACAATTCACTGAATTCAAAGCTTTGTAACTGAAGAAGCTCCGGTGAAACTATCCAAACTATCCAATCATCTTGTGACCAATGTCACATTCAACGCAGTCATTTTATCTTTTTATTGCTTTACAAGGGGGTTTTGGGGCTGCTAGAGACGAGTTTTCGTTCTGTCTCTTTTCTAGATGTGTAAACACAAAATATCACTAGTAATTACTGTAATATGGGTTCTTAATGCAGCTGATACATTCGTTCCAAAATATCTTTCCTCTGGTTCTGTTGTTGCCAGCTGTTAAATATGCTTTTATGCATAAATGTTGAACCTCTTATAAAGAGAAGACATATATTGCTTTCTGTAATTTTAATGATATTTCATATATATATATATATATATATATATATATATATATATATATATATATATATATATAACATATATATATATACATATCCTTTTTTTTTTTTTTTTTTTGAATGGCAAGGTTTCAAAATCTGATACTCTACATTAGGGACAATTAAATCCAATGACTTCAAACCTAGTTTGTAGATACAATTTCCTATCAAAAATTTAACCAACATTCTTATACCATTATGACTCAAATAGCGACCAAAAAAGATGCATTGATAACATTTTTTTTTTTTTTTTTGTAAAATGGCTTCTATCACACTGTATGTTTCAGTCTATGAATTGTGTACAGTTCATATAGAGTGATAGAAAATCTGTGAAAAGCTCATCCACTCTTCATTCCACACCCTAATCAATATAGGTGGGCCGTTTTGAAGCATGCACGCTTTTGCTCTTAACTAAAGACTATGTAAGGCTTTTAAAAGCATTGATTTGGAGCAGATCGATGGGGTCTGAGGGAGTGTTTTCCTTCATAGTGAGAAGACACTAACAGGCCGCTGATGAGCCAGACAGCACGAGTCAAATTGTGGGTCATTGAAAGCCGGGTTGTTCATATTGCCACTTGCCTACTTCACTCTGCAGTTAAACTACAGAATTTCAAATCAGTTGTTTAGAAACTGTTTTCTTAACTTTTCCTGGCTGATATTTATTAAATGTTTTACATTTGATAATTCATTGGAAATGTATTTCTTTTTTTTTTTAAACTGAAGCTTTTCTAATCATTGGGTCTCATTGACTCTTATTATGTAAATTAGCGGTTCTCAACTGGTGGGTCGTGACCCAAAAATGGGTCGCAGAACTGTTCTGATATCAAACAGAAGCGACAAAAAAAATGCTAATATGAATGTAAATGCAACTGGCCAACTGTGCATAGTTGGGATATGAATGAGTCCCATATTTTCCTGTGTTGTCAATGCTGCACTTTCCAATCAAATTCATCTGTCATTTGGTAAAAGCTAGTCAAATGATGCAGATGGCATTTAAGAGAGTTGAGGTGGGGGAGAATCATTAAAATCACTTGCAATTATAATAAACATGGTTTGTGTTGAGAAAATGTATTTTATATGAATTGTTAAGAACATGAAGCCCTCAAAATTCAAAAGACATACATTGTCAGAATGTATTTAGAAAATTGAGCTTATGTCATGCAAACAATTCCACATTTTGTTGGGTCTGTACAGTTTATAGTAATTGTAATACATCTCAATGTTTAATTTTAAGGATTTATTTTTTTTTTTTCCTTTTGTACACAAACATTTTTGGTATGACACTCTTAAAGATTAAGCTTGCTAAATTAGGTTTTTGATACTGAAGAACCATTCTGGGTTCAACAAAGAAGCTTTTTTTAGCAAACAGTTTTTAAAAGAACCTTTTTTTTTTTTTTAAGAATTTGAAGAACATTTGAAAAATTCAAAGAACATTTTTTCCCCTTTTGTGCAAAGAAAAGGTTCCATGGATGTTCAAGGTTCTTCTTGGAACCTTGTATCACGCTATCCAATGTAAAATCTGGGTTCCAAAGCAAAACCAGTCGAGAACCACTGATCTTCCGATTTAAGGGTGAATTATTTGTGCAGTTATTATTCATTCTCCTAACAAGCACGCCATCCAGTGTATTATCGTATTACACACTGACAGTCCTCCAGGCCTTTGGCAAATAGATTTCATTTAGGGTTCAAAACGGCCAAAGACGCTGATGGCTCAATTTACTTAATAATAGATGGGAGGTAGTCTCTAAAATAATATTGACTTAAACACTCCCGCATGCTGAGCAGGCTCAGGCGGGCATTAAGAGAGGAGGCGTTTTAAACAGACAGCTGTGCTACAGCCTCAGGGCTCCTCTTTAATTGAAAGGATCATTAGGAGCCTCGGCGTCCCTTAGCAACTACAGTCCTCGCCCCGCAAATAACGTGCATTGCTCGCCACAAAGTCACAAACGAAACACAAGCCCGCTGTCATCGCACGCCACATTCAATAAGAGTGCTTGACGCACGGATAATTGTGTGCTGACGGATGACTGGCTAATTAAGACATGCCACCTCGCATTGTCTTTGGATGCCAAGGGTTGTTTGGTTATTTACATGAAAGACTGTGAATAATTTAGTACACCTGGAGACAGAAAACAATACGCCTTGTTTATTCTAAAGGGAAGGAATACCAATTCTGAGGATTTGTTGTGTGAAATGAATTGAGCTGAGCATTATAATGCCCTGTGTCCAGCAGGTTAATAAACTGAAATACAGTTAGAATTGCCTACAATAGAATGAAAAGTGTGCAAGGGAGGTCAGGGCTAGTTGTCACACTAACTCCAGTGAATATTTCTCAGGGATGGTTAATGTTGTGAAAGGTAAAATCTGCATTGGTGCATTCCTTTAATTATCGACTATAAAAAATGTCATTGAAAATTGTTGATTTCCAAGGAAAATTAAATTAATTTAATCAGTGTTTAAGCATGTCATCATCATACTTTTTGGAGTAAGTTGTCACAATGGGAATCAGCCATTAGATGACCTATTATAGGCTTTTTAGACAAAAATGTAAACAACAAACTGATTAAGAAACAAAATATTTCATTAGAGAAATAAAAAAAAATGAAGAAAAGGATCAAATCATAGTTTTGACCAACATAAACTGTAATAAGTTTAAATAAGTTTAACTGTAATAAGTTTAAAGATGCAAACCATGTTATCCACCTTCATAAAATTGTGACAAACTGCCCCAATCTGAGGTTTATGAAAAAATATGCAACCTTTTCTCTTGTATAGTTCAGCCTTTCTGTTGAAAATCTACTTTGTTAATGTATCCAGGTGTTTTTATTGTGTTCACTTCTTTACCCAGCAGCTATTATAAAAATATGATGTTGGGATTTTATGATATGATGATGTTTGGAGGACAAAACTGACAAAATGTACTCTAATTTATGTACTTTTGAACTAGGTGTTTACAAACTCACTACAGAAAAAAACAAGCGTAATTGGAGTTTTGACTCCAAATCTTCCAGTTACTTAGATGTATGTCTTTTTGACAACATCCCACTGTGAGACAACTAGCCCCAGTCTATTCTACTCATAATCAGCTCATGTGTTCTTTTCTGTCTGATTGCATTATTTCATGTAGGTGCAGGTATATTCTTTAAACAGCACTGAGCTGAAATCACATTAATATAAAGTGCACGAAAAGTGCATCCGAGATCTGATTAGCGCGCATCTTAACACCGCGAGGAACACACGAAGCATTTGCAGTAACGCGCTGACTTTGTAAACCAATGCATTCATCTCATCTGTTAAAGCATTTAGTTAAGCTGAAGGAAAGAGAATGTTATCCAGAAAGCCGGAACAAAGTTTGAAAGGCAGCGCTCGCAGGTTTAATATCGCTATATCACAAGCACTCCCGCATTACATCTGTAAAGCAACGCATTCAGCAAGAACAATTGACAGAGTGCCTCTGTATTCACATGGGTTGAGTTATCATATTAAAAATACATTTATTCTAAGTCAATTTTTGAGATTGTTTGGCAGTGCTGGAAACAATAACATCATGGAGGACTCCATATTCCTGCCAGCACCCTGGGGTAGCACTATATTTCTTTTTGATGTGATTAAAACACAATGATGAATATGGTTTGCTTTGTAGTTGAATAATGGCTTGGAAAGCGAGACTGTGCTAGTGAATGGATTCCTTCATCTGAAATGGAAAGACACAAATATATGATTACATTTTTATCTATTCTGAAAGCGCTTTAGGTGATTTGCTGTAAATACTGCGGATATAAGTTTTACATATATTTTAGGTTGCAGGTATTACCAGCAGCGGCTCATTCATTTTAATATCAGCCCAGCTGTTTTTATTATAACAATTTTTCTTTTTTACTTATAGGCAATGGATAGATGAATTATTATTGAATGGAGGCAGTCACATAGGGAGACTACTTAGCAAACAAACCAGGCAGGAAACCGCGATGAATTAATAATCAAAAAGTGTTTGGAAGCCATCAGAGTGATGTTGCCAAGCTCGTGACAACTTTGCCAGATACCGCATGCATGAAAACATAGGAATTGCAGAAAGGAGCCCTGTCACTTCTACCCTTATGAACCTCGATGGAAAACAAGGATCTGGCAACCTCAAAGACTGGCTTTGCATTGAGGACCCAGTGTGAAAGAAAGGTCTCCTAAAGAAACCTGAATATAGGAATCAGATTCATAGAGTTTATGGAAATTTGTGAGTAAATATGTTTAAATAAAATGCATATGTAACCCTGGAGCACAAAATCAGTCATAAGTAGCAGGGGTATATTTGTAGCAATAGCCAACAATACATTGTATGGGTCAAAATTATTGATTTTTCTTTTATGCCAAAAATCATTAGGATATTAAATAAAGATCATGTTCCATGAAGATATTTTGTACATTTCCTACTGTAAATATATCAAAACTTAATTTTTGATTAGTAATATGCATTGCTAAGAACGTCATTTGGACAACTTTAAACGCGATCTTCTCAATATTTAGATTTTTTTTTTTTTTTTTTTTTTGCACCCTCAGATTCCAGATTTTCAAATAGCTGTATCTCCTATCCTAATAAACCATACATCAATGGAAAGCTTATTTATTCAGCTCTCAGTTTCAAAAAATTGATGCTTAGGCCTATAAATGGTTTTGTGCTCCAGGGTCACATATGCCATGCACAACTGAAAATATGACGTTTGGGAACACTCCTGAAATGTTTTATGCTAATGTTTTGTTAAAAGTCAGTCTTAATGAGAACTACTTATAAAGTAGCTGACTCCAAAAAAATTTAAAAAATAAAATAAAAATAAAAAATAAAGATAGAAATATGTGTAGTTTTCACCTGTGCAAAAATTGCTGCCACAAATCTAGGATGTTTTCCAGGCATTGCTATTTGTATGCTAAGGAGTTTTGAGGGGTTTTAGCACATTGCTAAGTTTATTGCTTACTTGTCCAACTTAAAATAGCTCTCTATGATATATATCGTCTTAAATAACTTCATCTCTAGTAATACAACAGCATTCTGGCAACCAAAAACATTCAGCCGTAAAGCGGGGAACAAAGAAGAATTGGTGGTTTTAGCCAAAATCATTGACTGAACAAGTTAGCTCTTCTCCGATGACGCGTTTTGACGCATACCAGTGTCTATTTCATTCACACCTAAGCTACAGCAAGAAAATATGTCAGTAATGTGGATGCACTCCACCGTGGACAAAACCGATGCTATAGAGTAGCAATATGCACATTTTTTTCAGCTAAAATATATAGAGAGACGGCTCATTGCCAAAGAACTTTACTATGCCTGGTTTATAACCTTTGAGCATGACACCATGAATTTAAGTTCAATTGCCCAAATTACTGAAAATTTATTTTAGATTTTGGGTCAAATTAACAATTTCAGTTTGGTGTTTCGGTTAAAAAAAAAAAAATCACTTTGGTGCATCACTGTTCATCTCTATTTTGCAACTGCTCCACATATCTAAAACATTATGAGGTAATTTTTTTCTTGTCTGTTTGTGTGTAGGATAATATTTCTGCCTGTTGGCTGTTGTTGCGGTAGGCGTCTGTGGTCATGTCTGCAAGTATCTCCTGCTGAGAGAAGCTCGAGGACCAACAGCTGTCAGGATCTGTTCTTTGCCAGCCAGCCCTCTCATAATTCCATCTCGGAGTCATTTTTCACCCCAATAATCCATCTCAACTGCCCCTAATCTGTACCAACTGCATTTTAGTGTTCTGATGTGTCACCTCCAGCAATCCACATACTAATCGCAGACTCAACCTGCAGTGAACATTTTCAGTGTTGGTTGGCGACATCACATCACAAACATACACTATTATCACAAACATACCCCCTATGATGCCCCTCCATCCAGCTCTCTCCAGGATCTGGCAGTGACATATGTTATCACACCACTGTTTTTCCAGTAACCCGCTACTCACTCATACACCAGAGATCTTGCCCTGCAGTCGCCTGAACCACTGAGAAGATGCCAGCATGCACTATAAATCACACATTATATAGATGGAACATCAAATATACACATAAAACATCTTGAAGAGTTGACAATTCTTAGTGAAACACAAATAAATATAATAATACTTTTCTTTGCGTTCCCCAGAAGACACAAAGTCATGCAGGTTTGGAAAGAAATATAGATGTGTAAATGTAACAGGATTTTTTTTTTTTTTTTTTTGCTGAATTATCCATTAATGGTTTTCTAAACCATCATCTTGGGACAGACTATAAGGAAACAAAAGCTGACCAAAGAAGAGGTGATACGTGGCTAACTAGCAAGGACAATGAAATGTGCCAGGAGCGATGTTGGGCTCATTACTCAAAAAAAAAATTAATTTATTACTCGTTACTAGTTACTTCTTTCAAAAGTAATATTATTACTTTACTTATAACTTTCTGGCAACAATTAGTTACACTACTAGTTACATTACTTTTTCCTACAAGCCCCACTGTTGTTGTAATTGCATATCTTATCCAAAAAATTCTTCTGAAATATTACTAAAAATATATTTCTGCCTCATCATTTGACCAAAATCCACATTTGATCACAGTCAGAAGTTATTACTTACACTCAATGATGAGGTAACACCTTATTTTAAGGTGTCCCCTGTTACACGTTACTATTATAATAACAATAAATTATGCATAATTATAAGTACGTAACCCTAAACCAAACCCTAATCTTAACCATATAGTAAGTACATGTAGTTAATTAATATTACTCAGTACTTAAATGTATAATTGCATTGTAACAAGGGCACCTTAAAATAAAGTAAACCCAATGGTAATAGTGACTTTTAAGTGTTGTATTAACCTCATTGTCATAGCTTGAAGCTAATTGTAGCAATAATTTCTGTTACCCATCTACGATTATATTTCATGATGCAATTTATCAAAACATATAGCATAAGTTCATTAGAAAAGGTTTTGATTTCTAAAAAGATTTTTAGTTATAGTAATACAATTTATATCAGGATCAGAGGGATGTGGGTGGGCAAGCCATGTAATGCCAGAGTAGAGTAATGCCACAACTTACACATTGGTGTTTAAATCATCTTTTCTTTTCTCAAAATCAATGTAATGGCAATATTTACATCTGCTAAATATAAGCTTTTCCATATTCCAAGCTTGCCTGCTGCTCCGGTGACTTCATGTGTTCATGAGTCGTGAAAAAATATGAAAATAAATCTAGGAGTTATTGGATTGTTGGACTTCAAAGGGGTTGAGGCATCAAAATTTAGTAAGTACTGTAACTAGCTGTTTTATGGATGGTAACTATTAGTAATTAGTTACACTACTAGTTGCTGCACAAAATAATATTATTACTGTAATCAGTTACTTGTAACTAGTTACTGCATAACGCTGGTCAGGAGATGTATTTAAAAGCTGCTACCTGCATTGCTATCTAAGAGCGTGAATAAATGCAGACTTTGGCAGTTTACCATCTTTTTGAGTGGCAACTGATCACAATCTATTATACATTTGGCTTCCAACTGATTCCATCTGCATTGCTAGTGGACACCTGCCACGGGACGGACAGTTCGCAGCTCTTCCCTTTTATTCCGCTTTTCACATCTGTCTGTTTTAAAAAATTTAAAGTGACAGCAAGAGCGTGTGGGTGTTACCTAGTAACAGCTCCCTCGACTCCTGGTATTTACATCTAAAAAGTGAATCCTTGATGAGTTGAGGAATATCAAAGACAATCAAAGAAGTGTGGAGTTTTTAATAATGTACCACCTGTTCTAAGCAGAGGCGTCAGTATGTCATGGGAGGTTTTAAAGCTTATAAATTCAGAATGAGGCGAGGTAGATGTCTATCATCATGAATATGCGGCTGCACTGTTCAAACCGTCATGGTTTTAGGGCAAGGCAATTTGAAGGGTGCAAATATAACCAGAGAGACATTTCTTGAGTCCGTCTGAAAGATAGGCCTTTGAGAAATAATGATAGGTCACCGTTTATGTATGCCTCTGCGTCTTTTCAATTTGAGGCCCTCTTTTGTGTATTGTGTGTTGTACCTTCTAACCCTTGGCATTTTGAGCGTCTAGCTGTGCCGTGTTGCTAGTCTGTCAATGGGGGTGGTGAATATACCACCCTCTTCTACTGAAGATCACACAGTAGGTACCAAGTGCCATGGGCGGCAATGAGGGGGTCTACTATAAGGTACATGGCATTTGTGGTTTTTGGTACTCGCTGATGCTGGCTTCCCTGCAGATAGCTGCACCTTCTGCTGAACAGTATACCATTATCTAAAGGATGCTAAGAGAGTTTAAAAGATAAGATAAAGAGAGAAATGGAAATAAACATCTACTGCACATAAAACAAAGAACTGTACAAATGTGGATTAACTATCAAGTCTGAAAACTACGACACATATTTCCATACTCAAGATGTCCTAGATAAGAAACAATGACCAACGCTATGCCTCTCTGGGCTCAATTAGTTTTGTCTGATGGGTTGATCTGTCCGGCAGTTCAGATGCAAATAGACCAGAGCAGACAAGCCCAGACCTGGCACAGGTGTTACTTAGCATGGGGTCTGTCATCTACATCAAAAGGACACCTTTGACACTCCACATAACTTACAGATCCTTCTGCTGCCACCAGAAAGGAAGAACAAAAGAATAGGCTTGAAAGAGGAATCAATAGGCATATGGCAATTAATAAAACATTTTCCCACTGAATTCACTACAGAGGGGATTTCTTTGTTCTGTTTTCACAAAAGAAGGAGACTAGACAGAGCAGATCACTAAATGTTGTTTAAAATATCGCTCTTCAGTCAAATTCTTGTCGGTGCCAAAAGAAGGGCTCACATGGACTTTCTTGTGCATTGAGCGTACATATTGTAACAATGATTCTCAGGAAGATTCTATGTAAATAGAACATCACTTAATTGATCAGTGAATGCAGGTGGCTCCTGCTTTGGAGACCATAATGAGCATCGTATTACCCTAATGAATGGTGTAATGGTGTAAAGGGTATAAATCAAGTGCAATGTTTTCGACTGCAGTAGAATTAAGAGTCATATTCAGAGACATTGACTCACAAGAATCCAAGGCACAAAGCATGGTCACAATTATAGGAATGGCCATATGACCATTAAGACTGATACACCTGTGGTATTAGGGAGGATTACAAGCTTCACCATGTACAAGTGCCCTAACCTCTACCTCCTTGCTCTTAATAGTGGTTCAACAGAAAGACAATTTCGTGATTATAGTGGAAATCCAGTATTATGGATAGATCTGTAATACCTAAACCTCTCAGGAACATTCTCGAGGACTGTAGCCATTCGAGTCTACTAGATAGAACATTTGACAATGTCTGGAATCCAGGATATCCTTGAGTAAATAAGGTTACTAGACATGGGTTGGCTCGATGTCTAGAGGTTTAAGAAATAAGTTTCATTTGGAGCCAGAGCTTTCAGAAGATATTCTACAAAGAGATGTAACCGATGTAGGAGATATAACTGATATGAAACAATTACTTTTTCCAATGAAGTTAAAAAGACATACCTGGGACTGAATTTGTGGTTCCAGGGTATCCTCAGTTGTAGAGAGCGCTTGTAGATAGCCAGATTTGTTTAACTGGGTGGAATGAGGGTGCTGGTCTGTGTCTACAATGTGCCTGGATTTACTGTTGATATATAAATCAGCAAAGTCTTAAATGGTCTACTTTCCATATAATTGTGCTTCATTGTCTCCCGTCATCCATTCCTGGGATATCCAATGGTTCACCCAACCAAAGAAAGAGATAATGTTTATGAACTAGAAAATATTGGAAAGACTCCAGGACATCTTGGTAACTGAGATCTGGCATTTTTGGCTTCGTGAAAAAATCTTCTCCATTACAACTGAAACTGACAACAGTAAGAGAATAGATATCTACCTCCTGGTTTAGCGTACTCCTCTAGATTACGAAAGAACCAGGATATAGGACTAAGTAAGAATGGACACACTTTATTTTAAAGTTCAATTCATGCTATTAATAAGCCTTTAACTACAACTTTTGCCTCAATAAACTCCTAATTTGCTGCTTATTAATAGTTAGGTAGTTGTCAAGTTTAGGTATTGGGTAAGATTAGAGATGTAGAATATGGTCATGCAGAATATGTGCTTTATAAACAGCTAATATGTTAATAATAGGCATGCTAATAAGCAACTAGTTAATAGTGAGAATTGTTCCCTATACTAAAGTGTTAACGAAATAATATTTATGAAATAATATCCACATTCAAGATATAAAGTATTTCTCTTAAACCCACCTCTGAACAGCACATAAAAGTGGTTTGTTTATTTTACATGTTGGTCAGAAGTGACTGGTTCTAGGCTATAATAACATTTAAGGTAAACTAGACTGCATTCTGTCTGGCTCTGCATATCTAAACATGTGTTCACATCAGAGTCAAAACAGAATGGAGTAGTGTTTATGGATGCTTGTGGAAATTCTGATATACTACAATCATATAACTTTCTCAGACCTGTCAAAACCAAATTACCATTCAAGAGCAATTAAACAAGCTTTAAACTACTTGTAATTCATATGCCACTCAACCCTTCTACAAGTACACAGGCACATACACACATCACTACCCTGTCCTCTTATCCAGTGAGAGTCTTGACTGTGGGGAAACAGCTTAGGATAAAGTTAATCATGCATATAATTGGGTTTTGACTCTTGTGTCTGCAGGGGCCTGACCTGCCGGTATCAGGATGAGCAGCCCATCACCTGAGTGATTAACACATGTAAATGAACACAGCCCATAATTATAAGCCACGTTTACCTCCTCTCGAGATGACGAGTTTGAACTCTCTGCAGATAGACATAACTCATGGATACATATCGAACCAGAGTTTGAAGAAGAAGAGGGATTAATTTAGGGTTGCCAGGGCATGCCCTTGGTGGGAGAGAGAGCCCATGCTAGCGGAACAAATAAAACTTACAAAACAATGTGGGAAACGGCTGGAAAATGTCAAGGCCAAGTATCTCCAAGGAAGAGAAATCAATATAGCATGTGCTTTCTGGACAAGGCCACTCTGTCGCAGCTTTCATATTCGAACACAGGCCTCACAAACAGTTTAATTATGAATCACAAGCTTGAGCCATACAGGACCATGACAGGTTCAGGCGCCCAACACAATGCCTACTGCATAATTTAAGACCCCAACGATAGATGGTGAGAGCCTCCAATACATGAATTCAGGGCATCAGGTGTAGTATGGGATTGCTGTGTGGTGGCCCTCTTGTGTTTATTTGCCATTAAAATAATGTCCTCTTCTTTCCCAAGGAATAATGCCTAGGATTAAGGATCATTTAATCATTTACTAAAAATTTTATCATTCTTTGAGTTTGATATTTTTCATGGTGATGCTTTAGAGGTGATGACTCAAAGAAGCTTTGAGGGTACTTGAAACACGCTGTGCTTACCAGACAGTCTACATGGTGTATAACTCCCTCTGATATCCCTTTTACTGCTGCTACAGCCAAAACAACATCTTTGTAACAAACGGGTCTATGCTTTTTGTGAGGACTATCCAATAGTTTTCCACCATTTTACGCCATGAGCAAGATGTGTGCCAAGTTAAAAAATGGTTTAAAAAACACATTCTAGAATGTGTCTACAAGCCATTTTAGAATGCAGAACATGTCAGATCAATGTCTGGTGGACGTGACCATGAACCAGCTCAATTACCATCAGAAGACTGACTCAAGAATTGGCACGACACAACAGAGCTGCTTACAGGTCTGGACACTTTTGAACTAAAAAAAAAAAAATAAAAAATGCATCAGGCTATAAACTTGATATGATCATACTGCAAACAAAAACCTACCAAAAACTTTTGCCACAAAAAAGAAGAAGATCCTAATACGGTTACAAACCGAGACAGAATTCTCGAATACACGCATTAAGAGCCTTCATCTTGTAGTAATTGCCAACAGCATTGCCACAGACTTTATGAGATGCTAATCCAGCCACCCTCTTGTCAGGGACAGAACATGAGGAGCGGCAAAAGCAGTTTGTTGTCCTGCTCCCGTCTGGTAAGCTTGACATTTTCCCCTTCTGCTTTTGTCCCCTGCGCTCTCGGAGGGCCTGGCTCCCCTGGCCCTCCTCGAGGCGTGTATTAAGTATGAGTCTTTCTCGGCACTCTCGGATAATCTCATCAGAGAGTGGGATGCTGGGGGTGTATGTAAATCCACATCTGTTATGTCCTCTGCAGGGAGAGAAAGCCGCTGGAATGCTCATTGAACCTGGTCTCCCAACCCACTTCCATACAGCGAGTTGAGACCATGACCTCAGTTTAGATGCAAACACAAGAGTGCATGCTGCACCTGTCTCTTAAGACAGTACATATTACAGAGTGACTGATGGCTAACATATTGAAAATCTCTAGCTAAGATCACCTTGTGTACATGGATGTGCTTAAAGGGATAGTTCACTCAAAAATGAAAATAAAATAAAATAAATAAATCTGTTATCATTTACTCACCCACGTCAACACAAAAACGTATGATTATATTTCTTCTGTGGAATGCAAAGTAAGGTATTTGAAGAACCTCTGAGCTTTTCCAAGGTTTCAAGCTCCAAAAAGATATAACAGTAGCATATAAATGATCTATACTCCAGTGGTTTAATCTACTCAAAACACATGTATAATCATGCTAAAATCCAGTATGGTGGCACATCAATAACATCAATCTTCACTGGTTCTTCCATTAAGTCAATTAGCATGGGAACCAGTAAGATTTAATGTTATCATGTAACCATATTGGATGTTGAGGTGAAAATTTCCCCGCATCTCAAAGAACTTTGCATTTCAACTGATGTCTCAAATTAATAAGGTCCAGACAAACCAAACCAACATCAAAGAACTAGCTGTGATGAAAGTCGCACTCTGTGGTGTTGCCTCAAGTTGTTTGTGTCTGGGCCAAAATTTGCGCTTGAATACAGCGCAAAGATTTCCACCAGTGGCCACCTAGCAAAATTTTTCTGCACCTGCCTGTGGAACAAAGCACAAAAACTCATCTGACGGAAGTTAAACAATGGCTGGCGACGACGAACCATTGGCTTGGTGTGTCACGGCCTTCTCTCATGGCTCCTACTGTGTTATGTATCACAATGTTTACAATAAATTCTCAATGCACTTTTTCTTTCTTGCTGAATATCCTGATGTGGGTTGCAAAAACTGTTTCATTTTTTTTTAAAAAAGTACAGTCTAATTACTGCATATCTATATTTCACATTTTTACATTTGCTCATATTGTTTGATCCAAAGGACTTTATCTGGGCCTAAACTGTACATTTTAGTTAGAATATTAAGGAGATGCACACTAGTGTGACTAAGATTTTCTCCATTTCTGACTTAAAAGAAGCCTCTCTTTCACATTCACATCACTTTGATTTAAAGAATTCCACTGTAAGTATATGCCTATCATTCTACAGTGTTCGGCAAACACTCAACACTCTAGATTAAAACATTAAACCACAATTTACATTTCAGAAAGGAGCGGCAGAAAGACTACCTCTCCTTTGACTTCATTCTTTCCTCAAACATGAAATAATGATTTTCTGCCAGTCTAATTACAGAGGCAACATCTGATCTGTGCTGCATCCGAGGGGGATTAACTCCAGCACAGGCATTAGAGCTCATTACCAGCTTGAGTGCAGAAATATTACATCTTGTAATTGGATGGAGAGATTTATATACTGATCAGATGGGGTTTCTCTAATAATATTGTGATTAGAGGCTTAGTTTGGACTGGGGGTTTATCAGACAGAGCAGGGATGGGAAAGGAGGATTTTATTAACCTTTGACCCATAGTGAAGAAGCTCACCTCTAGTCAGTATAAGGAAAAATAGATAATCGACCAAGTTAACCCAAATAGAATTGAATTTAATCAAACAAGTTAGCTCATGTCTAGCTTGATGATGATGTTATTCCCATTAATTGGTTTCATTGCTTTCTCAAAAAAGTAAGTTCAAGTCAAAAATTCAAGACAATTTAAGTCAAACGTGCTCAATTAGAAAAACAAACAAACACAAATTTTGAAAGTGGTTTCTGCCATTTTGCTAACTTCCGCTATTTCACTTGGCTCAACAACAAGTCCTCTATCCAAAACTTTGTCCTGCAGAGACTGCAAACCCAAATGCACAAAATGACTGACAGCCAGAAGCATTTGTAACTGGCTAGTCCTCTGATTGGCTAAAAATGCTTGGGCTCCTCCCCTGACTCTTTTTGTTGCTGTTTAAAGAGCTTGAAGTGATTTCTCAAGGACACTGACTGCTGTCAGTGATATTTGTCACTTAGTAATACATTTCACATTGGATATTCTGAAAAGAAAACAACTACATGACTTTGAAATGAGTATTTCTAATAATTTACTCACCCATGTGTTATTCCATCTTCTTTCTTCCAAGGATGAGCCCTTTAAGAGTATCTTAACAGGAGTCAGTTTGTGTGTGTGTGTGTGTGTGTGTGTGTGCTATAAGTAGGTTTGGTAAACTCATAACTTCTCCTGAGCTGTAGTGATTCCTAATTTCTTTACTTTTCTGTTCTCCAGCCTGTGTCCCAATAGTTGATCAAACATTGGAAAAATAAAGGACACATCTGCAAGGCGGTGAGAGCAAGAACAGAGAAGCTCTTGTTGTCTTTCACACCCTTTATGGGCATGAACATGATTAATACAAACAGGAATACTGATATGAGTCATTATGACCTTATGGGCCTCCTATCCACTTTTGTTTTATGAAAGAGATGCTTGGACATCATGTTTTACATTAGAACGAAAATAATACTGGGTTTGAACGACATGAATAAATGATGACATTTCATTTTAGGGCGAACAAGCCAGTTTTTTCATTTGACAAAACGAAGCCTTATAACGTCAATCATTTCTGAACTCTGATGTGTGGCTTGCTCTACAAAATGATGTTAACTGACTTCTTAAAACTTTAAAAACCTACAGAGAAAAAAGCTGCCTCTCAAAGTTATGCTTTCAGCTCAAAAAAGGTTAAATCGAGGTAATGGAAGCATTCAAAGTTGCGCGCTGGTTCTTCAGATGGCGCGAAATCAAAGCTGCTATTGATTCACGTCCCGTCCGCGCTGCGCGGGAAAAACGACAGAACAGCCGCGAAAATCAGAGAGAAACCTGCCGTGATTTAGTGACGGCTCTCGCTAGTCCCCGTGAGAAGCGCTGAAGAGACACATCAAACCTGCTTGAAGAGCAGTCGCCGAGCCGAGAGGGTGACAGCAGAGCCGCTATTGATTTCTGCCGGTGTAAAAGCACTCAGGGGAAACATTTCAACCCGCCAACGAGCTCAAAAATCTCCAAGCGTTATGACAGATGCGTCTGACGTCACACACACATGAATTTTTCAGTAGAGCTGTCTGATCTAAAAATCACGACAGTATTAAATGGAGTTAAATGCAGAATTTTTTTTCTTTCCTTTCCTTTTTTTGTCTAAATTTTTTATTTTTTTATTTTTTTATTATTTTTTTTTTAATATTCACTGTGTCTTAAACATGAACACATTTCTAACTCAATATAGGCAAAAATAAAATAGGCATTTGGAGAGTGGAGCAAGCAAGATGTCACTGTTCTACTTCTACTTCTACTATATATATATATATATATATATATATATATATATATATATATATATATATATATATATATATATATATTATTTATTTATTTATTTTTTTTCTGACAGCATGCCACACAAAGTTGCTAGAAGGAACCTGACATTAAATAGTATTTTCAACAAAATTTAAACAGTACAAACAAAAAAATAAAACCCATTGTTTTGGCCTGGGTAAACTGACAGCTTCTTTATTAGCCTCTGATTTTGAATCATTTACATTTATGCATTTAGCAGACGCTTTTATCCAAAGTGACTTACATAACATTCAAGTTACAGTTTTTACATTTGACCAGCTCTTGCTTTCCCTGGGAATCAAACCCATGATCTTGGCGTTGCTAGCGCCATGCTCTATTTGAGCTGCATGAAAGCTCAAAAAATATAGAATCAGATCTATAACTCCCAATGTGACAACTCTCACCTATATGTTTTAATTAGCTATTCAGATACAGTTCATTTTTATGACCTCAATATGAAAATGTGGAAAATTTCAAAACATCTACATTAGCAAATAAATAAATAACTGCAACTTCATGTAAGTGCAGTAAGCATTAAACATTACTGAACTGATTATTGACTATTGATTAACTAAATTAAATGGTTAAGAGGTTTAAGGCAGCAGCATCTTTCATACACATATGCATACTCTTTATTTCCTTAACATTACTCTATCACAAATAAATCTATATTTACACTATATAGGCCTAATGAGCTTGAGTAAATATCATATACAGTCCCTTAAGTGCTATTTCATAATTGTACACGTTCTAGGACTAGTCAAGGACAAAAAAAAAAAAAAAAAAGCTTATGGGTTAAATGCTTTTGCTCTTGTCTGCATACATTGTGGTGGTAATTAATGGGTTTGTTCATTTCCAGCGAAGATCTCAAGAGGATTTTAAGGTGGCTGACCCCAGAGTGAACTATTCCTTATGAAAGCAAATCGTTATTTAGCCTATACTCACTCTCGTGTTGTTCCAAACCCATATGACTGTCTAGTTCAATTGCACCACTGTATTTAGAGTTAGTTAGGGCTTAACTGATGTCAGCAACAAATATCAATGACCTCAAGCTAAAGCTCTTCTATTATGAACAGAACTGATGGCTGCTAAAGCGTTAATCAATGAACTCTTCATTAGAGACAGAGCTCAGTCAATACATGAATACAGCTGAACACTTAATCAAATGAATTGATCATTGCAATTAGGTGTGCTCCTAGCTTGCTTTAGCTTTAGATTTGTAAATTGCATTTAATCTTATTTACTTTCGGAATATAAAATAATGCAATTAAGTGTAATTAAGTGTCTTTTTATCTTAAGTATATATTCTGGTGACTTGGTGCCCATCTGAAGTTTCCTGCATAAATTGGGTTCAGATTAAAGGGTAGATTTTGTTCGCAGATGGATCTGTGGCGCCCTCTAGTGCCAATAAACACACATGACACAGTTTCACACTGTTTACATGCCCTTATTTAAATAAATAAAAATATTGCGATTGAATGAATGAATGAATACCAATAATACAAAAAAAAAAAAAAAAAATACGTATCATTTATTCACCTCGCATTGTTCTAAACCTGTATGAGTTTCTGTATTCTGTTTTCGGTAACCAAACATTTAAATGTTTTAACCAAAATATTAGCTGGCAAGTATTTTATGGTCACCAAGGTTAAAAGTATATAGTATATAGTATAAAGTATGAAGTATAAAGCTAATGTTTTGAAACGTTATTGCATTGCAAAGTTATTGTAATATATTAAATAGAAATGTTTTCTATTTTCCTCAAAAAAAAAATTAAATTTAAAAAAAAAAAAAAACATTCAAAATACTTTTTTTTCTTTTTGTAATTTATGCTGAAGGTTTTTTTTTTTTTTTTTTTTTTTTTTTTTCCTAGACTTGACTCATGAAAAGTTGGAATATTGTATCTCAGGGTTGGCACCTGTAATGCTTTTATATGTTTCTTGTGTTTTTGTATATATTCAACAGAAAACACACCGGTACACTGGGAAATGTGGGTAAAAGCTTCTAAAGCAGCTGTGACTTTTATTTTGTACAGGTTCATTTCACATGTATTTTACAGTCTTTATTACAAAATTATTTACACAAATCAAACTATTATTGATCCACTGTAAATTTGAGGCACACATGAATGAATTGTGTACATAAAGCAATCCAATGCTTCCCTCTGGTTTCCAGCAAACAGCCTGACCGCCCATCAAATTATGTATTATTATATGAATCATTCCAGTGGACATTTAATTAATACATTTTTTAAGAAATACTGCTGAAAGGTGCATCTGTGCAACCAAAACAAACATTCTACATCGACCTGCGGTCATTACAATCACAACAACCAGCTTCATTATAATCACTAGGAGAGTCTTTGGGAAAGTTGATCAGGAAACAAATATGAACACAGTCAGTGATTTCATGCATAGAAAAAGACGCCCAACATGAAAGGTTAAAAAAAAAAGAAAAACAAAAAGAGAAAAGAAAAAAAAAAGAAAGGATCAAAACATCCATGTGTGACACTAAAAATATTTGATAGAATAGATTCACAGTGTAAAACATCAGACAATTCTGAAGATGTACTTCTTTTACAAGGTCGACAAACAGGCTATCAAGCCAATAAGTTCTTGTATAAGTGGCCACAGTTATGATGGTTCAACTTGAGATTACGGTTATTTAACAGAAGGCAAATGCAAATTAAAAGTCACGTGCTATTACATGAAAAGCTTGTTCACTTCAAACTCAACATGCAAGATTCTGAATTGTTTGCAGCGTCCATGCCAAATTATCCTGTGAAAATACATTATAAATGCTATGGGCCAGTTAAAAAAACAAGCATTTATAGGCATTAGTACGCAGAGTAATAAATGTCTTTAAAACCATTCAAATACAAACAGAATAAAACGCTGATGAAAAAGCTACAAAACTGACCTAATGACCATAACTGTGTTATGTGTGAATAAATCAAAAGGACCTTAGTCAGAGTAGATGCTCCATTTAATTTGAACCTAATGGAGGAAAAAAAAATTGGTGAAAATTACAACAGGACAACATTGAACAGACTTTCACTAAATTAAACAACATCTACCCTGACCGTATGCTTCTTCTTCACTGTAGCACAAAACAGAGAGAGGAAATTAACATTTCCTCACTATATAACCACCAGTACAAGTTTAGAATAAGAGATGAATTAAATATGTCTGTTTTGAATGACAACACTAGAAAAACAAGACCATGTGACTAAATGAACACCTTTTATGATGCACAGAGCAATTTGTTGTCACAACAATGCGAGAACAGACACTAGGATCTATGCCACTTTCCTTTTAAACAGTCTTCGGAGACTCTAAAATGCTGGGGTGGCATTGTAAGCATAAGAGACAGCTCCAACTCCAACTCGCAAGATTGTCTCTTTTCGAGCGCATGAGCCAACCGATTTAAAGGCAGATTCAAATGCTAAACAGCAGCAAAATCATGTGGATATCTGCTGACAAAAGAAAGAAACTCAAAATTCACAACACAGATCAAACCCAGCATGTTGTTTGTTGCTTAAGCTCTAGAGTCAAACAGTTAGTACGCAACATAATATTATTAAAATTGTCCGATTCGTACAAAGACGTTTAAGAAGTGCAAACTGAGGAACCAAAACCAATTTTTTTTTTTTTTTTTTTTTACGTATATGAACAGCTGTCCAAACCATGCTCTTGTTTAGTTACTAACATTTAAAAAAAAAATTGTCTATGGAAGACACATGAATGAAAGATGCATGTGTCTTTTTCATTTGATGTTTGATGGGTATATATATAGTTGCATCTAGCACAAATGTGCATTGATCAGCCCAAAATTGTATGAACGGCATGGCTGTACCATAGGTGCATCATGCATGTTTTGCTCGATTCAAAATGGGGGAGGCTCCTGCCTCTGCATGCGTCTCTCGGCTGCGGCCGCCAGTCGTCTGCGCCTCAAGGTCACTGAATCTGAGTCTTCATCCTCCATGGAGGGCATGGCATCATCAGTATCAGTAGCAGGAGCAGAAAACACATCTCCTTCATCAGATTTTCTGTGTAGATAACGTCTAACAAAGAGAGAACAGTGTGTTATATTAAAACTTAACCGGACCTAAAACAAAGCCTTGGGGCACTCCCACTGATCACTGAAGATACTGTAATCCTTTTTTCACCGTCTCTGACATATGACAGACCGGAAGTGATTTATTTTCAACAGAGTAGTACCAGTGCTGCGTGAACCAGAATTTTCTGACTCAATGTGAGTTTTGTTTGTGTTAAAATATTTGAACTTTTGCTGCTAGACCATGTGACCATCCAACTGAATGTTACGTAATCTAATCAGATAAGAATTATTGGCGTTTTCCCACTTAAATTTTATTCTACAAACACTATTTCTTTAAAAATGGGTGGTTATAAATAACTTTTTCCGAAACAATTAAGTAATTTGTGACCTACATTAGCCCTAGAAAACCTGCTACGTCAAACGTATTGGTGGACATTTGTTTTGTGTGGATATACTGATAATTAATTCAACCACAGTGAATAAACAGAATCAACTTGAAAGTTCTGCACAAAGGCCACTAGGGGGTGAAATGCAGCAAACAATACGAATGACGATGGCGATAGTGAAAAGATGGCATAACTGTTTCATACAAAATAGAGCAAAGTAGTATAAGCTGTTCAGTTCAGACTTGTTAAGAAGTTATAGGGAGATTCACCTGCGAGCTCTTTGGAGTAGCTCCTCCTTCCTCTGCATTAGCATCCTCTGTCTCTCATCTGCAGACTTGGAAAAGCGGCTCCCCCGCACCTCAAAGTCTTCCGTCTCAGGGGCAGCGACCTCTGAACTGCTGCTGGCACCTGCTGAATCTTCAGGAGCAGTGTTTACCTGTATGGGTGTGCGCTCCACAGGCTAGAGGAGAGAAACATGCTTTTAAATTAGTTTCTATGCAAGCAACATATTACTTCAGCAGCTAATAAACACCTTAAGGTAGAGGTGTTAACCTCACCTGTGTTGGGAAAGGTACCTGGATCCTGCCCTCCAGGATGTTATCAGTGGTGACCTCAACAGAGCGAGTGAGCTGCAAATCCTGCAGGATCAGATGGTAAGGGACCTGTGGAAACATTTCCTGGATCTGATGGGCCTGTGAAGTTAAAGGAAAGTCAGGTTTATATCATGGAAACATGTGGAGAACAGATGAGGCTGTTTGTAAAGATGCTGGATGCCAGCAGAAGGACTCACCATGGCATTGAGCTGCGAGTTGTTGGCCTGCGCGATACCAAGGATGTTGGTGGTGTGCATGACCTCCACAGAGAAACTTGGCAGCCAACTGGCAATGCGGGACCCTGAGGGTGAACCAGTGGAAATTAATATATCATACGATGCTTTAATTACCATAATCCTATTTGTTTATTAGAGGTTATTAAAAATAAGAATAATATATTTGGTGTATCCAATAGTCGATGTTGTTATATTTTCTTTGATTTTCACATCCATGTATTAATTTATGTCTTGTTTATTGATGTATGCTTCTTATATTAATCCTCATCAAATATTCATATTTAAGTTATTTACTCATTAATGTTTATCTTTTATTTTTGTTTGATTTATGTTCATATTTAATATTTGTAGTATTCGCCAAAAATATGTATGTCATGCACATATATCTTCTTTACTGGTGTTTGTTAGATATTGGACATCATTCAACTACCGCCTGAGTAATAACGTTTCTCAGAAGTAGTCTTTAACGGTAGTAGGTTTTCTTTTCCAGAAACTGTTTTTGTAATATGTAAGATATGATATTTGACAGTGCTAGTTTTGCTGTATTTGTTCTAAAGGTGTGAAATCCTTGTCTTGCCACACAACAATTTTTTTTTTTTTTTACCGCAACATCTGACTGGTCATGATGACTTAGCCTGACCTGACCTATGGTTGATACAACAACATATGACACAATAGACGAGTGACATGATGGATAAGTCTATTTGACCTTTTCTTATTAGACATAAACACCATTTAAGGGGGGGATGTAAGTTTCCTTCATATATTCCTTGTGCCCACTGTGATGGCTTACTTCAACACTTTTTTTTTTCTCCTTCTTCTGCTTCTTTTGCTTTTCCCCTTTCCTTGCATTCTGCTTACATCTTACTTCTTTTGGGTTTTTCTTCTGATATTCACTACTTCATCCCTTAGATATAACAATTTGGAATACTCTGCACTTTAGTATAAATTATTGAATAAAATTAGAATTAAACTTAAAACTTAAACTTACATCTTATTATAACTGTCATAGTTGCTTTGTTATTTTATTGTATTAATAAAATTTTAACAAATAAGTTTTTCCTTATATGAAAATTGATCTCTGACAAAGATTGATCTCTCTGCTGCCCTGAGTTTGGCCTGATGCTCACGAAGAACATCACATAACCAGGGGTTAGAAGAGGCAGCCCGTGCTGGCCTGGAGGAGAGAGGACAAATGTCATCTAGACAAGAGGTTAAAGTAGAGCATAAAGTGTCAGTAGATGCATTCACATCCAGAGATGAGAAATGGGTAGGTGAGGGAAGAGAGAAGGATACTACAGAGGAAAGAAGGGAGGGAGAAAGGGAGCGTAGGTTTCGTCTAAAAGTAACAGGTATAGGGGTTGGTGGCACACAGGTAGCAAAATGTAGTTGAAATGTAATGAAGAAATGGTCGGAGATATGTAGAGGTTCTACCAAAATGTTGTCTGCAGTTCAATTGCGTGTGTAAATTAAATACATGCCGGTCTGATAGTTGATAAGATTTCTAAAGGAGCCACTGCTATATAGCTAACTTTCAGTAAATGGTCTGGATTTTGCGTGAATATCATAGACAGGGCTCTACAGTGCGACCATTTCAGTTGCATTTGCGACTGAAAACTACTGCGTGCGACTATGAAAAAATATTTAGGAGCACCTGTGCGACTGACCCGATCAGCATATTTGTGTTTGCGCTGAGGGAGCTTCAAAGGTTTCTAACGTACTTACGTGTTTTTGCAGCGTTGAGTAATGAGACCTATCCTCTCATTATAACAAACAAAGTGTAGACGGTGTAAATAAGAGATTCACTGTGCTGTGTAGAGAGCTGAGTTGATTATAATGGAGTGTTGTGAGATCGTGATGAACTAAGGAGAGTGACAGCTTGCAAATGTGATATTGATTTAATACAACAGTTCATTAAACAAGAAGTTAATATTAAGTGACTTATACTGTCTCCATTCAAACAGCGGTGTTTCGTTTATGAATGAACTGCGTTTTTAAATTAATCTAGTGAGTCAATGATTCAATTACCCATTCATAAAGACAGTCAGATGCTTCGTTCCTGAATGAATCGGCCATTCGAACGAATCAATTAAATGAATGATTCAGTGATAAAATCAGTGACTTGACGCCACCTGCTGGCAGTTTTAATTTAATTTTTTAAAGTATCTTTTCTGTTATTTAAATCATTTAAAATTTCTATATTCAAACTTGTATATTTAAAACATTAACCTCAACATGAATTTATGAATTGCACTCATGCAACCTCTGAGCCTCATTAAATGTCTGAAAATACACCTACAAGCCACTTTTGTGTTCTACTGTGCCACCTCTGTAGTACAAATTTATTTCTTAAATACTGATTTAATTTTATTGGTAACATTCTTATTCTACTTCTTATTCTGCTGTTTTAATTAAAAATGTTAAAAAAGCTTATAAATATATATTTTTTTGAATTTGACAAAAGATGACATACTTTTAATAAAAGTTAGAAAAATTCCATTACAAAGGTAAAAACAAAATTTCTCTGTAAATGACTTTAAGGAGTCAAATATCACCTCGTAATAGGAAGGTTAATTTTTTGATCAGAATTTTTGATTATTGATTAGAAGGTGCTTCTAAATTTTTGACCGTGGTCCTAAATTTTTTAAATTAGGAGCACAATCGCTCCTAAAAGAAAAAGTAAGCGTAGAGCCCTGATAGACTGTTTAAAAACATGGACGTATTGTCTGTGACGTCACCCGTAGGTTCTGAAGAGCGTTTTTGAAGCTTAAAGTAGGCGGAGCCAGCCATCGCAATCTTGGCAGCGTGTCACTCCCGGATAATCAAAAATGGGCAAAGAAGCGGGAGCTGGTTGCTGAAACCACGTCCACTTAGCTCGACGGTGACGACAGCAGCGGCAATCCACCTGTCACTCAAGTGGCCACGTCCTTAATTATGTAGAACTTTAAGGCTTAATATAATTTAAACGGATGAGTTATAAAAAAATTCACCCCCCTCACAGTTGTCATGAAGGGCAAAATTAGCTATATAGACCAAAACCACTTTTTGTACCAGGCTGTAAACATTTTTTCTGCTGTAAAGTTGGGCATTTTAACATGGGGAGTCTATGGGACTGACTCCCTTTTGGAGCCAGCCTCTAGCGGCCAGTCAATGAATTGCAGTTTTAGTCACTTCCGTGTTGGTTTCACGAGAGAGACCGGAAGGTTGCTGCTTGGTGAATATGTCATGAAACGCCTCACCATCAAAGTGGAAGAAGTGGTTATGCTGGTTGATGTGCGGTCGGGCCTCTGCTCCTGGTCCAGCAGCAATGTTATCATCCAGTGGCTCCCTCTGGCCCTCCTCTCTCTCCCTCCCGCCTTCATTAATGTTCAGTGACATACGGCATGTGGGACAGGAAGTGTCCTGCTCCAGCCAAGAGCGCAGACAGGAACTGGACATGAACAATTAATGGTCAGATTAACATTCAAATATTACAACACTAGAGTGCTGACAATAGCTGGTTATTGCTCACTTATGGAAAAGATGGCCACAGGGCAGCTTGCGTGCTGTAGTCATTGAATCCCAGCAGATGGCACAATCATCGTTATTAGCCACCAGCTCATCAGGCGTTGCCACAGCAAACCTGCGCACCAGGAGAGTTGTTCATGTCAACACACAAGGTCTGGTTTTTATCAGCCAATGGAGCAGTCTGCTCACTTCTGATTCATAATATACATCGAATAACACATTCAAACATATGATACACATGAAGACTATGTTTAGAACCTTTTTGGCACTGTGGAAATTTATTATTTTCATGATAATTAAGTACATTTTAAACCAATTATTTAATTACAATATATTAAAAAAGTTCTCTAATATAGTAATGAAAATAATCCTGTCTGAACATATTTTTTTAATTAAAATCAGCATAAATTAAATATATTAAACAAATAGTAACATGATGTACAAGGGAACACACAAACAAACAAATAAATTGTTCATCTGTTTCTGGGTTTGGTAAGATTTTTAAAGAAGAATCTCTTCTGCTCACCAATGCTGCATTTATTTGATCAAAAATACAGGGAAAAAAATGTAATGTGAAACATAATTACAACTTAAAATAACTGTTTTCTAATTTAATACATTTTAAAGCTGCAGTCTGTAACTTTTTTTGGTTAAAAATGATCTGAAATCAATATTTGAGCAAGCACATAACCACAACTATCGCCTTACTTTAGCCCGATTCACAGCGGTTAGCTTATAATAATAATGTTTTCTGATTTGAGGATACTGGTAGGAATTTGCAGGAAATCTCAGCATGCTGCCGTGTCATTATGTCACATCTGTAAACATAAAGGAGTTGTCCCGGATACTATGTTATCACATGTGAGGATCCTGCAGGTGGCGGATCATTTAGCCTTTTCTCACAGCAGCTGGAATAATTAAATGTATCATTTTGATGGTGGATTGTAATCCAGAAAGGATTGTATGTTTATGAATCACATGTGAATGAAATTAAATTATATTCCAGTTTTAAATGTGCATCTGATTACAGATAGCCTGGGATTACACAAGATTTGATTTTAAAGAGAACCAGTTCAAAAGAAAAATAATTATCTTGTGACAATGCCACATAAGGGTCATGTTTACCACTCTGTGTATAACAGTGTATAGATCAGAGTTTTAATCGGTTTTACATGTTTCCCTGTCCATTTTACTCCTCTTGAAAATGTGTGTGTTTGTCTTTAAGAACTGAGACTCTCCTGTCATGTGAGCGATCACATGACAGGGAGCAGGAAGTAGCCTCTCCATATAAAGGAGCAGTGTGGCCTAAGATGAAGGCCTGACACCTCACCCAGGAAGGTGACAATGACGCAATTGTTTAAATTGCGCAAATAACTGCAATTGCAGGTTTTCAAACAGAGATGGCGACAAAGAGGCAAAACTTATGGACTGCAGCTTTAGAATTTACCCCTGGTTTCACAGACAAGGCTTAAGCCTAGTCTTAGACTAAAATGTAAGTCTGAGCTGTTTCAACTGAAAGAAGCTTGCTCTGACTAATCTTAAAATATATCAGTGTCTTTGTTTTGTCTCAAGACGCACACCAGTAATGTTTTTTCCTTAGCACATTTATAAAAATTACTTAAATGTCCTAATTGAACTATGGCCTAATCCTGGCTTAGTCTAAGCCCTGTCTGTGAAACCGGCCTTAGTGTAATTAATTAATTCTAATATGCTGATTTGATGCTCAAGAAACATTATTATCAATGCTGATAATTACTGTACAACAGTTTCAATATTTCTGTAGAAACCATGATACATTTGATTAAAAGAAAAAAAAAAAATCCTTCTATTTTTCAGGAAAATACAACCTGGAGAATTAATCTCATTAATTTTATTAATGTAACTAAGTAGTCACACACACATACAAAGCAGCTTATCAAAGGCAAAATCTCTTTTCAAAGGCCAGAGGTGATATCCTGTGCAAACTTCTGGTTTCTAGCCACAAGTTGTATCCATTACGCCACAAGTTATCTACTTCAGCATCTTTACTTACCAGTTGAGCAATATAATTCAGTGCCTGCAGAAATGTAGATGTTTTATTAGTAAGTCTGAAAGCATCAGGATCCTCACCTGGACTCCATATTGTCAATAACACGCAAGTAGTTTTTATGGCGGCGAATTCTTCTCTGCACCTCGTGAAAGAGATAACGCAGCTGCATAAAGATCACGAGACTAGCCATGGACAACCAGATGTTCCCAAAGAGCTGCAAGGGAGTGAGAAACAACAATACATGATCATACAGATACTCTAAATTAGGGTTGTGCTCACAGACGATAGTATCGTGTATCGATGAAAGTCAGAGATTTCACCTGCAGCTGATGCCTTTGACGATAACAAGACGATTATTATTATTATTATCAGGCTAGTAATACTATCTGATTAATAGTAGGGCTTATTTGTTCCATTACATTTCTTTTTATGCATTTATACAGTGTTGCGCGTTATAACCAATCACACACGAGTTTATAAATGCAGTGGCCAATCAGAGGCGTTCAGATGAGTCATCACTAAAACACCAGAGTTTTGTTGTTTAGCACGTGCTGACTGAATTTAGCTCTGTCGCGAATTCTCTCACCATAAACAAAGGGCAGATGTATGTGCGATGTAAGTATAAGAGATTTATTCATCATACAATGTAAACAGCTTCAGTGATTAAATGGGAGTGTTTTTTAAAGTGCATAAAGTCGTGCTAGACTGAAGTCAGTGATGTTCTTTGGTAATGTAAATGCTCTTTGCTCGTTTTCTGTAGCTGCTGTTTGAATAACTGAGGAAATGTAAGCCTTATAATTAGAACCTTACAGTGTTTCTATTAAATTATCATGTTAAATATAAATTCAGTCATATTAAAAACATTAGGCTGCTTTTAGCCTTACGCTGGAGTTTCCGGCAATGAAACTAAGCACATAAACAATTAAACAAATCAGCACGATAATATTGTGTATCGCGATCTCACAGGCTGACAATTGAAAATATCGCCCAGCGCTACTCTGAATTATTCAAAAACTCATCTGAAGATAAAACACAGACGTGAGAGGAGAGGTCATAATTGTAAACAGCTGATCAGTGAACATTATGTTAGACTCAGGACTCAAATAAAAGTCAAATGAGTCCTATCAGGCCAGGTTCATCAATCGCTTTGGGCCAGTCACACACTCCTTGTATGTAACCCTGTACGAGTATTTCTCTCACCAGCATATGGATGTGATGCATCAGGTCTAGGCAGAGGATGGTTAACTCCATGATGAAGTCTGTGTAGTAGATATATGAGCTCTTGTTCTCCCAGGTTCCCTCATGGTTCAGGTCCCACAAGTGAATGGAATACCTATAAATAACAGATCAAAACCTTCAGATTCATGCTTCTGCTCCCTCACGATGAAGAAATCTGATGGCATTCTCAACAGAGCACACACCGTATGATGACGTGTCCTGTGCGCACCGTCACCAGCAAACACTGCAGGACAGGAGACAAGGTTTGGGCTTGATTCAGAATGTATTTGTCAAAAAGAGATGACCAAAATGCGGAATAACAAATGAGAGCAACTATTTTTCTCTTTACGGTCACTTAGAAGGGTTTGCAAAGAGTTCTTACCTCAGCCGCCATGAAAGCAACAGTGTGCATGCCGTGAAGATGCCCGACTAGAGCGCAAAGCACTGCTAGACCACCACAGCACGTCAAAACAGACACCAGCAGAGCCAACACTCGCACATGACTGCTCATCGGAGTAGTGGGAGAAAACGACAGCTGCCAGAGAGAATAACACAATATATACATTAGTGCTGTCAAATGATTAATTGCGATTAATCACTTCCAAAATAAAAGTTTTTGTTTACATAATGTGTGTGTACTGTTTATTTATTATGTATATATAAATACACACACACACAGTATATATTTTGAAAATACTTACATGTATATACATTCATATATTTATATTATATATAAACATATTTAATATATAAACATAACATGACTTTCTTAAATATATACATGCATGTGTTTGTATTTATATATACATAATAAATATACACAGTACACACATATATTATGTAAACAAAAACTTTTATTCTGGATGCGATTAATCGTTTGACAGCACTAATATAAATACATGAATAAAGAAGTAGGGGAAGGTGGAGGAAGGAGAGAAGGTAAATAAGGAAGAAAGTAAGGAAGGTAGGGAGTAAATAAGAACAAAAGGTATAAAGTAGGGAAGCAAGAAAGTGAATAAGAAGGAAAGGGAAAAAAAGGGAAGGGAAGACTAGAGGAAGGAGAAAACGAAGGAAGAAGGGAAGAAAGCAAAAAAGAAAAGAAGAAGAGCAAGTAAGTAGGAGGGAAGTAAGACAGGAAACATGACAGAAGCAAGCAAGGAAGGAAGTGAATAAAAGTGAACAAAGGAAAGAAAGGAATGAAGAAAGTAAATAAGAGGGGAGGAAGGAGAGGAATGTGAAATAAAAAAATGTTAAATAAGAATGTAAAAGGAAGGAAGTAAAGGAGGAAACATGAAGGAAGTCAATAAAAAAGGCAAAGAAAGGGGGAAGGAAGTTAGGGAAAAACACAAAGTAAATAAGGAAGCAAGAAAAGAAGCGTGAATGGGGTAGAGAAAGGAGGAGGGAAAAGATGCCAGTAAGATGTACCAGATGGAAACAAGGAAGTAAGGAAGGAAGTAAATAAGAAAGGAAGAAGACTAGCATGAATGGAGGAGAGAAAGAAGGAAATCAGGATGGAAGAGAGCAGATAAGGAAGTGAAGGACATAGCAAAGGAAGAAAGAAAGGAAGCTGGCAAGGAAAGAAGGAAGGTATGTAATTAAATCAATTAATATTTTGAGCCAAGAAAAACAAACATAAATGTCTTAACTGTACTCAGATTCTCCAAAAGATATCTTGTAATTTTGCTTTTCAGAGTGATTTTATTTTTTTTTAATAAATTGGCAGTTAAAGCAAATGGCTTCCTGAATGAATTTGTCTAATAGTACTACTATAAATAAAATCTTCCACTCTTCATTAGTGTTTATTGATGTGGTAAAGACGTTTTGCTCACATATTCAAAGCGGTCTTTGCAGAGCTGCACCATCAGATGAAGGAAGATGAGCATGGAGAACCACAGACACCACAGCACCACCTCCTCCACCCGCTGCACATTCAGCACACCGAAGATGAAGATGAACTTGTAGAAGATGAAGTTCCAGAACTTATCTTTCAGATGCTGTCGGACAGAGAAGAGCACAAGAGCAGACTGACATTAAAATATCTTCAGCACATGGAATATACCCTTTACATGTTGAACACTTCAAATTCACAGAAACTTACAAAAATGTACACTACTGATCAAAAGTTTAAATGTTTTTGAAAGAAGTCTCCTCTGCTCACCATCAAAAATACAGTAAAAACAGTAAAATTGTGAAATATTACTACTATTTAAAATAGCTGTGATTTATTTTAACATATTGTTAAAATGTAATTTATTCCTGTGATCAAAGCTGAATTTTCAGCATCATTATTCCAGTCTTCAGTGTCACATGATCAGAAATCATTCTACTATGCTGATTTGCCGCTCAAGAAACATTTATTATTTTTGTCAGTGTTAAACGGTTGCGCTGTGTAATATTTTTGTGGAAACCATATGATTTTTGTACTGTCACTTTTGACCAATTTAATTCAACCTTGCTGAATAAAAGTTTCTTTTAAGTTTTTTTTTTTTCTTTTTTTTTCTTTAAAAGAACCCCAATTTTTTTAATTTATTATGATTATTCTTTGTATTTATTCATTTATTTATTTGTTTTTAGATTATTAATATAGTCTTCTGTCAGTAACTACAGCATTTATTTGAATATATGAATAATAAACTTCTGTTTTAATATGTAAATCCTGGCATTATATTAGTTGAACAGTCTACATATATTGGTATTGCCATCGCTGAAAAACAACAAATTCAACTTAAAAAAAAATAAATGAATAAAATAATAAATAAAATAGTAATAATAATAATAAAATTAATTAATACAAAATTAAGAAAGCACCAAAATAATGAAGACTTGACTATATGTATCTATATGTAACTGACAAAGTGATTAAGGATATTGTGATGTCATTATTATTATTATTTATTTACATTTATTTATTTATTATTTAAACATGTTGCAGCAAAGACAGACTGCATTTTATTGCCTAACACAGGATGCATTAATGGTCATTTTTCTCCTCATACGTGACTCTTACCTGCTTCTCGCTGACTCTCAGCGGCCCAAACACAATGCACTGGATCACTTTAGCTATTAACATGAGGATGCAGCACGCCGTGTTCACCATCACCTGCGGGAACATGACAACTTCTTTAACAAAAGAAAGTCACGGATCAACCCTTGTGGGTTTTAAATCTACAACACTCGAGTCTCACGCACCCAGACGAACAGACTGTCCGTGATGAGATACAGCAGCACATTAGTGGCCACGCTCCCGATGTGGTCCAGCTTGATCTCCTCATCAGGTGCGCTGTGTGAGTCCTCTGTCAGCGCAGACGAGTACTCCGAGTCCCTGACTGTGCTGTAGGCACTGAATATGGTCCCGGCCAGCAGAACTGTGCTCAGGGCTGTGTATGTCTGTAAACTGGGCCAGGGGAAGCGCTCCAGAAACAGCAGAGGCATCCTGACTGCTTCTCAGCTTCGGCTTCACAGGGTTAACCGTCCAAACCAAAGCAGTTTTCCTCTTCTGGATGATCTACCAGTCCCACAGCAGAAGAAACCAGGTGTCCTTTTACAGATCACAACAAGTCCTTCACAATCAAACTTAAACTCCTCTTAAATACAATAATGAATACACACAGGATATGTTCTAAGAGCCCAAACAGAAAGGCTGTGTTTATATAATACAAGCTCTGCTCTCTTGTAACGTTAGCTAATACGTGTCCTTTTCTGTTTACATGCACGAGACTCTATAAACAAACTCGAAAAGACAATATATCGTTATGTATTGTGTTTAAACCCCATTACGGCGAGTACAGTTCAATTATTTTGATTCGTAAAATCAATGTTTATATTTTTAAAGAGCAGATGATTATTTTACATTAGCATGTAAGCTAATCTGCTTCGGCTACGTAATGGATAAAACACGACGAACAGTGTCATAAACTCATCAGACGGTCTTTAAATCCGTCCCGTGCTGCTCCACGATCAGTCTGATATCTGCTTGGTTTACATAAAACGGTGAAATATCATGTTTAGATCTGTTTCTCTGGCTGCTTCTGGCACTTTCTGTCCCTCATACCTGTTTCCGCTGGCTCTGACGTCATTCTGTGAACTTCCGGTGATTATGTGACAAAAGGCGGGGCTTCTTCTCGTGTAAACAAATATGAATCGTTTAAATAGCACAAGCCATATTAGCCTTACAAAACATAACCATGATAACCACAGGCAAGGACTGTCAAAATAGCCTTGGTATTATGTATCATTTTGTTGTTGTTTATATAACAGGTATTGGGACTAAAATATCACTGGTACTTCTCACACAAATAATGGACAATATTTTAACTAGAAGCTCATTGTTTGCAAACTGAAATTAAAGTTAATTGTGTGTGTGTGTGTGTGTGTATATATATATATATATATATATATATATATATATATATATATATATATATATATATAAAATTTTTAAATACATTTTAAAACCATAGAAACTAATGTGTACATTCCAAAAAATAATAAATAAATAAATAAATAAAATAATAATAATAATTATGTATATATATATATATATATATATATATATATATATATGGGCGTTTTTTCAACTAGGGGCACTTTTAGCCTTGTGAAGTTGAATAAAAAAAAAAAAAAACTTGTTCAAAAGTCACGTAACACAGTCTCATAATTTTAAATAATGTGTCTAGTTTTAAGGTCTGTAAGAGGACAAACTTAGATTACAAGAGAAATTGTTAATATTTTACATTTTTCCGACCTGCAATGAACAAATGTAATTTCCACCATCTCAATATACAGCTGTTATTTAAATATACAATAACTTACGCCACTCAAGAATTGTCTAAGATCATTTTTGTAACTAGTTTTGTAACCAGTTTTTCCACAATGTACAATAATTATACATTTGTCAATGGGATAAATTAACTGCCTTAAGGACCAAATGCTGAACTGTACACCTGTCGCACTCTGAAATTTAATATTGGTTTGGGTAAGAGCTTATTAGAAAATAAATAACTTTAATTTTTATATTAAGTAGAGCATGATCTCATAAATTGTGGATACATTTTTAATGTTTGATGAGAACTTTTTAAATATTTTTAAAAAATGTGTGGTGATGGAAATGACAGGGTGTTGTGGAAATGACAATGAATTAACGTGAATGTAGAGAAACAGCAAATATATTTATTATAAAAAGTCTTAAACTCATCACACTCATTAAACTCAATTCACAAAGTCATTAAACATATCAATTGTACTTTGTAACCATAAATGTCATTTCCACCACAGAGGCAGTGTGGTGGAAATGACATTTCTGTAGTTTTTTGTGAAAAAATGGAAGATAGCTTCACTGATTAGCTTTAAATTAATACTTAGCATTTCATGTATGCAAAATACTCTTATTTAACCTAAAATTTTTAGCTTTTTAAAAACACCCTTGAAGGTACAGCATGTTTGGAAATGACATAGAATAAATATATTAACCGATCAAGCAATATTTACCTTGATTTTTCTTCCATTTGTTGTTGATGAAAATTTTAATTTCCTCCATGTCCAACCTCTGATGTCACTGAACATTTCCATAGAAACCACCTAAACAATCTTTCACACAAACTTTTTAAAGGGACATTACAGTGTTGTGGTGGAAATGACACCAATACTGTGCGACAGCTATATTTTGTATAAAAAGTAATATTGATAGTAGTCTCACATTAAATACTATAATGTATTTTAATTATTTTACTCGTGCCTAATTCAGGTACATTAATAGTTACCAGATAAGTCATATTTTTAAACTGTATTTTCATTGTTGAAGTTTAAAAGTCTGGGTGTGCGACAAGGAGAAAACGGTGATTTTGACACCTATAAGGAGGTTGAAAAGTATGAAAAAATCATAATAGAAAGGTAGTAAAAAGTTTTTAAGGTGGTTTTATTGTTAGTTTGACATAGAAAGAGGAATTTGTCCAAAATTATATGTATTTTTAAAAAATATGACCAAAGAACATAAAAGTACCCATAGTCTAAGAATCACCCATATTATATATATATATATATATATATATATATATATATATATAGGGAGTCCATGAACAATGAAGATTGTCACAAAATTTATTTTATGTTCAGTAAAAATTCATAAATACAAAGACATTTCAAAAGACTAAGCAACGGTAAAAGTTTGAGAAACATAACTACTGAAATGCCAAACAGGTAACAGTTCTTTAAAGTGAACACTCAGCAGATTCAAACATGGGATTGTGCTTTATATGCGCAATTCTGCATATTTTCGTTTTAATAATTTATTCTAAGCCTTATGATTATCAGAAATTTCAAGAATAGATTTTACATTTACAATCAAAAGGCCTGTCTGGTTAAGGCACATATTGAATCAAAAACTATGACTGGTAAATATTTTACATTCACATTTGATATGTTCAGTCAAAACTAAAAAAATTAAATAAAATAAAAAAATAATAATGATTGAATGCATCCTCTATTAGGCTAAAAACTTTATGTACATGGTATTGCTAGAAAATCTTTTCTACATGTGCAGTAATGCAAGATGCTGAGATGTCCAGTTCTCTGATTATCAGTTCAGTAGCAGTACTGACGATTGGTGGGAGATTTTGTCCAGTAGTGATGCTACGGCACACCGGTGGCACTCCCGGAATCTGGAGTCTCGAACAAGTCTCTTACAATGATTTCACTTACTGCAAAGGAAATAAAGCAAGCAATTTAATACAAGATGCTTAGTGGCAAATCTCTCTCTCTCTCTCTCTCTCAAACACACACACACACACACGCGTATATAAAACACACATATAACATCTAACTAATTTTAATGCATAATTCATTTTTTCCCATCTACAGTATATTAAATCCATCTGAGGGCAGTGTTGTACATTGAGGTTTTCCTGCAGGTCTTATTCTAATTCAAAACACACTTAAGCATTAGCACAGAGGTGTTAAACCACAAAGGCTGAAACTGAGTTTCAATTAATACAGTAGTCTGTTGTGCTGTTTTTAATAGCTCAAACCTAGCTTCAACTAGTTCCTGAAATACCACTCGTTTCTTTGACTTTCCAGTAACCAAGCAAATCTATTAATAAGCTTTAAATACACAAGAAGTTATTTACAACATGACCTCCATTAAGCATATGAAACGGGAAACAGAGTATACAGTCTGGGCTATAAATATATCTAAGCCAGAAAAGGTAGCTGTGCATTTGGACAATAATCTGTTTGAGCGAAGATGAAAGACAACACACACAAACACACAAACACACAAACACACACACACACACACACGCACACACACACACACACACACACACACACACACGCACTCTGGCAGTGAAGGGAGCATGATGCCGGACAACAGCACTCACTCAACGGGGGTATTCCAGTCCACTGCACCTGTCCTCTCTAACACGGATAAGTGCTGAGACATAGTAACAGTGGGCCAGGTAAAAAAAAATAAATTAAAAAATTAAAAAAAAAGAGTGCCATAAACAAAAATAATACAGTCTGTCCTAGGGTTTGGATAATTGTGAACGTAAATATTTATGAAAATGTACAATATATAATTTAATATTTTAATCTAAACCCTATGTTTCTATATTTAATAATAAAAAAAATAATTATTTTCATTATTTCATATTTTAAAACGTATAATAATGTAATTTATTATTTATTATTATTATTATTATTATTATATATTTTTATTCATAAAATCTAAGTATATTATACTATGCATCTCATTCTGGTAAAAATTAATAACTAGTAACTTAATAAATATATTCTATGCTATTCTATCCATAGAAAAATTAACACAAGGAATGGACAGCTTCGTTATCAAAGATCAAGTTCAGTCAAGGCCATGTGCTTCTTCCAGGCTAATGGCAGCAACATCTTATATGAAGTATGCAAGACTGTCACAATACAGCTGCGTAAAACTAGCGGTGGATTAGCCTTCGAGGTATATTTAGCTCTTTCTGTGACTCCATGCAATGCCAGTGTCCTCTTTCCCACCGCACTGCAGGACAGTGGACTATAATTAGGCCCAAACTAAACAGGCTTCCAGACACTAGGGGTGGCAGCTGCTAGTTTTTCTTGAGAGTAAACAAAAAGCTTGGTTAGCCTATGCCACAAAGCTAGCGCATATTTTGGTATTGCAGCTTGGGGTGAGTTATTGACCCAGCATGAGACACAGTAAGTGTGTATTACATGTAAACAGATAACATGGTCTGGAATAAACAGATACAATCATTATAATATTTAGTGTTGAAGTGAAAATGTTAATGGTTTCCTTTATTTCTGGATCACTAAAGGAGGACTTATCAACATCTTTGGCATAATCTTGATTACCAAGTTTAAAAGCAGAAATGTGAAGCTTGTATGTGTTGCTTCGGCAGTAAAATTGTCTAAATCTTGTTTTTAGCATTGGGATTACTGTTTCAGGTGGTTTAGAAGAAGATTTACTGTTAGTTCTTATCCCTAGACCTTTGAAACAGTTTTATTTTATTTATTTTGGAGAATCCTTTGTTCTACCAAACTCTGGACCTCAAGATCCACTTTCCTGCAGAGATTAGCTCCAACCTGCCTGCAAATTTGTAGTAATCCTGAAGGATCTTGATTAGCTTGTTCAGGTGTGTTTGATTAGGGTTGGTGCTAAAGTCTGCAGGACAATGGATCTCAAGGTCCAGATTTGAGGACCCCTGTTCTATAGACTAGTTTTGCTTGTCAAAACAAATTTCTGTGGTAATCAACATTGTCCAGTTATCTTCATTGCTTTAAAATGGTTCTCCTTGGAGTCTTACCATCATCAAGAGTGATATCCTGTAGGCCTATGGACCGGAAGGCTAGCTCTTTCTCTTCCTCTAGTTCCTGTTTAATGTTGAGGCGTTCTCCACCTTGAGACATACTGTGGCTTTTGCTGGACTCCTGAAGAGATGCATCTAAAGGTTGAGGGTCCATCAAGCTCTCTCTGGCAGATGGTGAATTAGAAGGCACTTTGGCAAGAGTAGGCTGATGGGAAAGAGGAAGCACCTGGGAAGACGAGGACTGTGGGAATTGCCCTGGATCCACTGCATGCAGACCAGATGTATTCACATTTGGGCTAGTTATCACGGGTGTATTGGACACAGACGCAGGCCCAAGGTTGTGGAGATTATGATTGTGTTCTGAAGGAATGCCTTGGTATCCTTTGCCTATTTGAGACCTTGGTAAGATTTGAAGTGACTTGCAGCCTTGCAATGAACCACCAGCCATTGGAAGACTAGGTTGTCCTTTGTAAGACAGATCCTGTTGAGGTTTCTGGAACAAAGAGTTGTTGAAATCCTCCAATGAAGGGTGGAACATAGGGTACAAGTCTGCTCCAGCATTGAGGCTTCTGTCTGCTGGATGAGAGTGGCTCAGATACAGAGGATCCTGAGGTGAGTAACTGAGATGGCTTGAAGATGGAGCACAGACTGTCCCTTCAGACAGCAGCCACTGCTCAAGAGGCTGGACCTCGTCCGAAGCAACTGGGTCTCCAAAAGTGGTGAGAACTGCTGGGGAGGTGGTAGGATGCTGCCCTGCAAGTTCATTGGTGTTAAGGTCCGTCCTTATGCCAAACTCCTGCTTGACCTGCGCTGCTTGGAAGAAGGGCATTCAGCACATTACAGAATAGCTTTATGATCATTTCTTCATTTCTGAAAACATTTGAAAATTGATATACCATTTTGACCAACTGAGACCTAAATCAGTCCAGTTCTACGGTAATCTCAGACAACATGGTGTATTATACACATAAACAAATCCAAACTACAAGATAAAAGATTGGTTAGACCAGGAGTGCTCCTGGAGAGCCAGTGTCCAGCAGTGTTTAGCTCCAACCAGCTTAAACATACTTGACTGAAGATTTCTAGTGAGTCTAAAGACCTTGTTTAGCTGCTTCAGGTGTGTTAAAGGGTTAGTTCACCCAAAAATGAAAATTCTGTCATTAATTACTCACCCTCATGTCGTTCCAAACCTGAAAGACCTTTGTTCATCTTTGGAACACAAATTAAGGTATTTTTGATGCAATCCGAGAGCTTTCCGACTCTGCATAGACCGCAACACAAATTAAATGTTCCCAGGCCCAGAAACGTAGCAAAGACATCGGTGAAATAGTCCAGGGGTTCAACAGTAATTTTACGAAGCTATGAGAATACTTTTTTGTGCGCAAAGAAAACAAAAATAATGACTATGAGAATGACGACGTATGTGCTTGCTTCCTCTTCATGTAAACAACGAATGTGCATGCTGACGCTTATATTGGACACGCACATGCATCGTTTACATGAAGCAGAAGCAAGCGCATGCGTCATGATGCTCTCTCCACAATGGCTACGCGCCATAGCAGGTGGGATGAGGAGGAGAAGAATTGTTGAATAGAGTCGTTATTTTGGTTTTCTTTGCACACTATGGAGGATCAGAGAGCTCTTGAATTTCATCAAAAGTATCTTAATTTGACATGCATTTCTGTGCCCAAAATGTCCAAGTCCAAGTCTAAGTCCAACTCCATTCACAATTGCAGTCCGAATCCAAATCCTGAGTCAAAGTACCCCAACTCTAGAGATTTGCATTGTAATTTGTGTGTTTTGGTACAATGCAGCTAACTTTAAATCGCTTGTTTTGGTGTGCTCTCTCACAACACGTCCCAGGATGAACACATTGTAGGTACTTCACTGTGGTCTGGGACGCATTAAGGACAGACAGAATTTCTGCTACAAATACAATGTGATCATGTGCGTTTTTGACTCCCTCCATGTGTGGTTTCAGTTAGGGTTGGGCGATGTCTACCAAATTGGCATCGGACGATGACATTGGGGGGCGGGATTAGGGGTGTGCCCGAAGCGTGAATCCGTATGCAGAAACGCATGGAAACCAAATAACGCATTCTACGGAGCCACTAAAGGGACATGGTTAGCCGCTTGCTAGCAGCCTGTTACATTACAGTACATGAAAGTTCACTTATCACATACAAAGAGTAAGGAGGGATGACAGATAGGACAATGGCGAATGATTTGCAGATACTGAGCACCACCGACAAACATCTAATCTTGTAAAATATATGGTACTGCTGCTCTGTAGTATAGAGTCTGTGTGATTGCGAATCTCGAAACTGAAAGTGAAAGTAAAATAAGAGCGCGCCTTCAAAAGCGGTTTCAGTGCCCTGCATATTAGTAACGGTTCCCTGATGCCCGCAATTTATATACAGTATAATTATCCAACGATATAATTGCGAGAGAAAGTATTTAATTATTATTATTTTTTTAATCCTCCCATCTCATAGTAGGCTATTTATACGTATTCTACATATATTAAATAGCTATTCTGCATCTACATACATTTTCAGTCCCACTTTATATTAAGTGACTTTAACTGCTATTTACTTACATTTAAATTAATCATTTGGTACAATGCACTTATTGTGTACATACAGTGCCTTGCGAAAGTATTCATACCCCTTCATTTTTTTCAAATTTTGTAATGTTGCAGCCTTTTGTTAAACTGCTTTAAATTACTTTTTTTCCACATCAATCTACACTCCATACACCATAATGACAAAGCACAAAACAGGTTTGTAGCATCTTTGCAAATTTATTAGAAGTAAAAAAACTGAAAATATTCCATTGCATAAGTATTCATACCCTTTTCTGGGACACTTGAAATTTAGCTCAGGAGCAGTCATATCACTTGTAGATGTTACTACACTTCGAGTGGAGTTAAACTGTAGCAAATTCATTTGAATGGATATGATTTGGAAAGGCACACACGTCTTAATAAAGGTCTAACAGCTGATAATGCATATCAGAGCAAAAACCAAGCCCTGAGGTCAAAAGAACTGCCTGTAGAGCTCAGAAACAGGTTTGCGTCAAGCCACACATCTGAGGAAGAGTTCAGAAAAAAAAATCTGCTGCATTGAAGGTTCACAGAATCATGTAGCCTCCATTATCCTTAATGGAAGACTTTTGGAACAACTAGGACTCTTCCTAGAGCTGGCCTCCTGGCCAAAATGAGCGATTGATGGAGAAGGGGCTTGGTTATACTGGTGACCAAGAAGGTGATGGTCACTCTAGTTGAGCTCCATGATCATATATGCAGATGGAAGAAACCTACAGAAGGACAAACATCACTGCAACACTCCATCGATCTGGGCTTTATGGCGGTGTGGCCAAACTCAATCCTCTCCTCAGTGAAGACACATGAAAACCCACTTGGAATATGCAAAACACCACCTAAAGGACCCTCAGACTCTGAGAAACAAGATTCTCTGGTCTGATGAACTTCAATTCTAAGCATCATGTTTGAAGGAAAGCAGCTCTGCTCATGACCTGCAGAGTACCATCCCAAAAGTAAAGTGTGCTGGTAGCAGCCTCATGCTGTGGAGCTGTTTTTCAGTGGCATGGACCGAGGGACTCGTCAGAGTAGAAGAAAAGCTCAGTGCACCAATATATTGAGATAGCCTTAATGAAAACCCAGTCCAGAGCATTCAGAACCTCAGACTGGGCAGAAGGTTCACCTTCCAACAGGACAATGACCCTAAGCACACAGCAAGAGTGACTTATAGACAACTCTGTGAATGTCTCTGAGTGGCCCAGCCGCAGCCTGGGCTTGAACTCAATCCAATATTTCTGGAGAAACCTGAAAATGTCTGTCAGCCCCCATCCAACCTGACAGAGCTTGAGAGTTAAAGGGACGAGGAGAAAAATGGCAGATAATTGCCAAATGCAGATGTGCAAAGCTTGTCGCATCATACCCAAAAAGACTTAAGGCTGCAAAGGTGCTTCAACGATGTACTGAGTTAAGGGTATAAATACTTATGCAATGTACTTATTTCAGTTTTTTATTTTTAATAAATTTGCAAAGTTGTCACAAATCTGTTTTTGCTTTGTCATTATAGTGTATGGAGTGTAAACTGATGTGGGAAAAAAGTAATTTAAAGCAGTTTAACATAAGGCTGCAACATGACAAAATGTGAAAAAAAAAATTAAATAAATAAAGGGGTATGAATACTTTCGCAAGGCACTGTATATGTTTTTACATTGCACATTTAAAAAAATCTGTCATTACATTTATAGTTACACTGTTGACCTATCCCTTACACTTTAACCCACCCTTAAACCTACCAAACCATATCATCAAACCTGTCCCTAACCTTCCCCATATCCCACCTCAACAGCAGCAGAAGTGTTTTGCAATGAATATGAACACATTAAGTGCATTGTACTTATTTTTTGATGTAAGTGCATAGTAGTTAATGCCACTTAAATATATAATGGGACCAAATTTTCTACTAATTGCTTCTGGGCAGACTGTACAATCCTTCATAGAGACTGAATGAGCTACTGCCTTGATGAACCAGTTGGATATTGTTGCATCTTCAAAATACATGTTTTTAACTGTAGTTGGTCTTTGATTTATTACTTGGACTTCCTTTTGCTGTCAAACTGGCAGTTCTTGCCACCAAAGTGGACCAGACGTGCTGATAGTGTGACAATTACCTGAAAGATAGGTGAAGAACTGTGAGGCACTTCTCTTCCTCTTGCCATTGCTAACATAGAACTGCACCTGGATGGAGGAAGCCGTGGTTTTCTTGTAGTACGGAGGAATCTTTACCACTATGCTTGTCTAAACAGGAATGGGAACACAAGAGAACTTCAGAGACACCTGTAATAACAGATCTCAATGGGATATGTATTTAACATTAATTATCATGTTAAAATAAATTGAGGAATTTTAGTGTTTTATTACAAAATCAATAACATACTGTACTTACATTTTGACTCTTTTCTTGTAAAGCCCTCACATCGACCTCCCATTGTGTTTTACCATCTGGAATGGAAAAAAAAAAAAAAGACAACAAAGGCTCTTTTGTTATTACATAACAAACTGCCATCCAAAATTTATTGCAAGACTACTGATCTAAAAACTGCCCCTAATTACAGCAGAGGAACTAGCTGTGAGAACAGTTATTGTAATAGATGATTTCACTTACCAGAGCCCTTTTCTAGGAAGACAACTGTTGACTCTGGATTGATGTTTTGGCCTGTTATAAGCATCTCTTCTCCTCCAGTCACAGAACCACAGGAGGGACTAAAGCTCTCGATTTGGGGAAGTTCCTGAGCTAATCGTTGAGCTAGTCAACAGAGAAAGAAAATAGCTGTAAATTGCCGAGGAAATGTTCATCAATATGGCTTGGTAAAATTGTCAAAATCATGGCGACATCATCTTGTTCAAAGGGCATATGCACTTTGTATCCAAAAAATGCTCCACCAAAACTGTTTACATTGAAGATACATAATGACAGAAAGAACTCACAGCATTCTATAGGTGTGGACGCCACCTGCAGTGACAGCACTTTTCCATTGTGTTGAGGGATATGAACACGAAACACAGCACGCACACGTGTGTTTTTACGCCCGATATCCGTCTCTCCCTTCCGCAGCTCGATGTCTGAATTACGTAGCTTCAGGATCCCAGCACAGTCAATGCTTTTAAGGAAAGATGACAAAAGTCAGTTCAATTGTGTTTATTTAATAAAATTGCACTTATCTATGGAAATGAAGCCAGAGTGACATAATTGGTGCTGTTTGCTGCCAGTGGCACAGAGCAACGTTTAACTATAAGCTATAAATCCCATTTCAAATTAATTTCACTTTGTATATTCATTTATGAGACATACATTTACTGAATGTCATCGAAATTTGGAAAAGTTTCTATTAAAAGCCTGGCCAGTATGGGTGCAGGTGGATGCATCATCATGCAAAAGCAGTAGTTTTTTTTTTAGGTTTTTTTTTTTTATTATTATTACCAAAGCCATGTCTGTTTGTGAAAACGCCAGATAATAAGGTAAGATAAAAAAGATTTAATCTATGTGATCTCAATAAGTCAGCTTCCATGATGTAATCCACTCCATGTAAAATAAATCAATTTTAATTAGGTTACTGATAAAACTAGAGTTATAACATTGAGTGTAATTCAATATAAACACATTTATTAAAAGTAGTATTCATTTCTTGAATGGTAAAACGTAAAAGATAGCACCTTTAAAACTGTTCTGAATTTCACATATTTTCCATTCAGAGCTGACATCTTCTTGATTTATAGAATGAACTGTCAGCCAAAAATACATCATTTATGCAAAAAAAAAAGCTGTCTACAATGCATGCAGAGCAGGGTGCATGTAAATCAGAGGTTTGTTCGACAGGTACCTGGCACACATATTGTTTTCAGGAAGGAGAGGAATTTCGAGAACTTTGGTGAAGGATATCACTGTCTCCTGACTCGGCGTCGCAACGGTTTTCCCAGTAATCCTGTGCACTTGATAGAATGGGTGTGGCCTGATGTAACGCTCATCCGCTGTCCCGATGAACATCTGCAGGCTGATGGGTTTTTCATTATATCCTATTAGCTGCAGACACAAGTAGAAACGATATGAGTAAACGTAACCAGTTATTTCAACTGGATCGTTCCTAGATGTATCTGGCTAGCCATCATCCATCAAAACTTTAATGCTTTATAGCTCTTAAAGTATTCAAAGTAGCCCATATCAGACTGACATTTCAAACCAACATTCAAAGTTTGTTGACAATCTTCCCTTTTCTAGTTTTACATGTGATTATCCCTGAAAAGCTTGCAACATCTGTTCCTTTAATGTCAGGAATGGTTGTGTCATAGGTAGCTAGGGTAAACAAACAGTCCAACACATGTAACATTAGCTTGTACCCTGTTAAAAATACCACAAGCTGACTGGATCAAAAGTTCTGTCCATAAGACTGGCTGATATTTATCACATGAATCACATACCTCTCCTTCTCTCATAGGTAGATTCTAGTATCATCAATCCAGTAATATCTAATACAGCTTTAAAAATATAATGTACAATAATGTTAATTAATATTATAATATTAATATAAATAATTAAATACACCCAAACAATAATCTGGTACTTTTGTCTTGTACTAGAGCAGATGTCAGATGAGCAACAAACCTTTAGGTATGGAACCCTTTCCCAATTTATCAGAACAATGAAAACTGCTGTGCAAGTTCAGTGAACTGTTCAAAATGTGCACAATACAGTACGTACACTGTGTGACGAACAAAAACAACATAGAAAAGTAGGTAATGATGGATGAAACACTCTATCAATAATTAACCATAACCAATAAATCACATGTAAGAAATTCTTTGTATAATTCACTAGTGACACCAAATGGAAAAGTAAAAATGACTGTTTCCAAACAGGTTTCACTCCCATTTTTCAGAAAAACAGGTGGCCAGGCCTCAAACGTAAACCATTGTCAACTGTGGAGAAAATCATAAAAGGCTAATCTAATATCTGGTGTAAAGTCTGACCTTTACAACGGGGTGCCTTCCACAGTCTGATTTAATGGCCCCTCGACTGCCCTCCGTCTCGTAATGGGCTCTGTGGTGAGGTTTAGGTTGGATCTCCATTTTTAACTCACACTGGCCACACTGACTAGGCAGAGGAGAGTCCAATGGAGGTAAAGATGTGGACCTGAGTAAGAAAAAGAAACAGCAGCGGCTGTAACAAGTGTGTCTGTTGTTTTTGAGCATTGGCCAATGAAACAGAACACCCATTGTTATAGCCCTAACAGGTTCATAAATGATGGAACAACAAGGCCAAAAACTATTATGTAACTCAGGGGTCCCCTGTAGAAAAAAATAAAATAAAATAAAAAATAAAAAAACCGGCATATGCTGGTTAGGTATGTTTTGAAGCATGGCTGCTGGTTTGGGCTGGTTTAAGCTGGTCCTTAGCTGGTCATGAGCTGGTTTAAAGGGTTACTCCACCCCAAGATGAACATTTTGTCATTAATCACTTACCCCCATGTCGTTCCAAACCCGTAAAAGCTTTGTTCACATTGGGAACAAAATTTAAGATATTTTGGATGAAAATCGGGAAGTTTGTGATTGTCCCATTGACTGCCAAACAATTAACACTGTCAAGGCACAGAAGTATGGCCTTGACCGTCATTTACTTTTCCTTGTGGTGCGGCTGACACAGAACAGCATACGCTATTTGTGTCCAGGGGATATTCTCCAAAATGGCGCTACACTGACTTAGAGGAGACGAATTGTTGAATAAAGTCGTTATTTTTATTTTCTTTGTGTACAAAAATTATTCTCGTCGCTTCATAAAGTTCAGATTGAACCACTGATGGCAGATGGACTATTTTGATGATGTCTTTCATACTTTTCTGGGCCTTGAAAGTGAAAATTACTTGGCAGTCCATGGGACAGTCACAAGCCTCCCGGTTTTCTTCCAAAATATCTTAAATTGTGTTCCGAAGACGAACAAAGCTTTTATGGGTTTGGAACGACATGGGGGTAAACTAAAATTCCATTTTGGGGTGGAGTAACCCTTTAAGCTGGTCAAGTGCTGGTCATGTGCTGATCCTAAGCAGGAGCTAGTTGCTTAGGACCAGCTTAGGACCAGCACATGACCATCACTTGACCAGCTTAAACCAGCTCAAACCAGCAGCCATGCTTCAAAACATACCTAAACAGCATATGCTGGTTTTTTCAACAGGGTCTTCAAACTCCTGCACAGTTAACTGTGTCCTGCACAGTTTAGCTCCAGCTTGCCTTAACACACGTGCCTGGAAGTTTCTAGCACAGTAAGAGCTTGATTAGCTGGTTCAGGTGCATTTAATTAGGGTTGGAGCTAAACTCTGCAAGACATCGGCCCTCCAGGACAGAGTTTGGAGACCCCTGATGTAACTGGCACTTGTTCAAAACCAAAAGGTGAACAATTGAGTCCAATATGCACATGCAGTTTACCTGTATAAAGGAGTGCTGACTTGTTTGGGTCTAACCCAAGGGTGTGTTGGGACGGCTAAGAAATGTTCCACTATATCCTCTTTCTTTAAACTGGGGAGGGACACGGCTATGCCTGAGTTTAGTAATGGATTTGCAAGACCTGGGTCTTGAAGACTTGAGTCCTCTGGCAACAGAGCCACATGATGCTGGTTGTGGTTGGTCTGATACGTTCTTCTCGTTTTGGAAGGGATGTCTACCTCCAGTGGAGGGGTCTGGTAGGGGGCAAATGTGGCACCTCCCAACCATGTCTCCTCAGTAACACTCCCCCGAGGAGAGTGAGACGGTGTTACGTTGGGGGAAAGGTGCGGAGATGCCAAACTGGGAATGACCTCTGCACTGGAATGTCGCCTTTTTCCACATGGCGAGGTTGGCCGAGAAGAGGGCCGTGAGGATGAGGATTGTGGACAAGGACTGAGCCAAGTTTCCTCAGTGATACTGGTGCGGGGCGACTGATACGGCGACAGCGATTGGGCGTAAAGATATTGTATAGCTTGTTGATGATGTTGTTGGTAACGGCACCAAGGGTCATCTCCATATGCAGCCAGAGGAGAACCAAAGGGGGACACAAGTGGAGAAACTTGAGGAGACGCGTGGGGAGAAGTAAGTGGGGACGGCAGAGGAGATGCCAGCGGCGACACTAGAGGAGAAGCTAGCCGAACTTGAGCGGCTGCCTCATTCAGTTCTGCCTCCACGTCATCGTAGATGTGCGAGAAGGATTCACAGGACGAGGCGTCAGACAACCAGCTGCGGGAGGACAAACTACTGCAGGGGCTGGGACACAGTGAGGACGTGTCCCTGTAGGATGCATCCAATGGGAGAAAGAGCTGGTCCCTTGATAGAGACCCAGCACCGGCTTCCCCACATGCACCTGCCAACTCGTCCAACTGGTGCACGCCCAGGTCCTGGTGGCAGTTGGCTGGGATAGAGGTGATTTGGATGCTAGGACAGTCAAATACCCTGCTGGGAGACTCCATGGGTTGGAGGGAACCAGGGTGAGGGGTGCCATAAGACGGGTTTGCATAGCTCTCCTGCTGTTCTGGGGGATGGTGAGGCCCAGGAGGAAAGAGAGGGTAGCAGTTGGCATCATCATCCGGTCTGGATTCTAGAGTAACAGGGAAAAAGTTATTTTTAACACAAGACCACTTAATATGGCTTATGCCATTTGACATTTTACTTAAGGTGGGAATGCACTACAGACTTTTGCACAGATTCTTGCCTCAATTGACAGCTAGCAAAAGTCAGAGCCAGTCTGCAGATTTTTTTATGTAGCTTATGATGGGCACAGACTCTGATTGCATAAAGTTATTTATATCCCCTCATTTTTGTAATGAAGTTGGGCTTTGTTTTGTCCATTGGGAATTGACCCTTCACAAAGAGCTTGAGTGACAGGCGATCTGACCAATCATAACGCCAAATCCGTCATTTTGTCCGACAAACATATCACATACAGGAGACTAAATTAACTTCGGTGGACTTATACATGAAAAACTGCGTATATTGACGTTTTTCCGCGGTTGAAATAACATACCTTCTGATGTTCATTCATGTTTATTTCACGCTTTAAGTAAATATGAAAAGGTCGGTTCACGTGCTGCTTGAACTGAGGCAATACAGCGATCTGTCAGGACATTTGAATTTCTTACAAAATGGCAAAATTTGAAAGCTGAGGCCATGCTTCATACCAGAAGTAACTGTTCTGTCTTGTCTGATGGCGTGTTGTCAGTTTCCTCTTTGCTCTGCGATGTATTTTTCACTGCGTGAAAACATGATGTGTAGTGTGAGAGCCACATGGCTGGTTTTTGCGAAGGGTCAATTGCTTGTATTTCTAAAGTGGCTTATTATATTTTTTCCTGTGCCAAATGATTGCCCCTCAAGCAGCGTCTACTTTGTTTAACATTATCCTGAAGCCTACTGTGACGACGTGACTACTTATGAGATGAAGAGGTGTACTAAATTTTATTGAAAGATTATGAAACAAACTTTATTACAATGTGCACTGATGAATTGTGTATAATTTGTAAGGTCAGTACTGCTGATTGATTTCTGTAAGGACAAAAACAATCTAATAACGTTATTAAGCTGTCAGTGATATCCTGCTGCAAAATGTACTTTAAAAAAAAATAAAATAAACAATAATCCTTCAGACAAACCAAAACCAAGGAAATTTGTTCCCAAGAGCATGAAGAAATCTCCACCGTACTCCAACAAAGCAAGGCCGCATAGGTTCTTTACTTGGCATACTGTAGGTACTTGAGCAAACTTTCGAGAGACGCTCTTATGGCTCATTCAGACACATAAGCAAACTGACAGCTGCCAGAAGTGCAACAGTAGCTAACCATAAATATCACACACTCACACACACACACACGAGCTTGGGATGCTGTCACACTGATAAGACTATCTGTCTAACATAATGTAGTTATAGACACTCATTGCACTCAAGCTTCAACAGTCCAGCAATAAAAAACTTGAAAGGTGATTTACTGTGAGTTTAACCATATCAGTTGGGTTTACCTACAGATGGACTGCAGTGGACAGAGTAATTTGCATTAACAATTATAAGAGCAGCCTACAGTAGGGAAGTACAGTAACATATGTTTACAGTTCCAATAACAATAACAAATAGGCCTATACAAAGCCAATCATAGCTGCTTTAGTTCCACTGCTGTATACACGAAAACGGACACGAAAACAGCGAAACTATCCTCATACATACAGTAAATGCATGCATGCTTTTGAAAGATGTTTCGCATGATTAGACTTTGACCTTCCTCTTTATGCGCGTCAACTACACGAACTTCTACATTTGATGTCGAAAGATAAGGAAGTGACTTTTAGTATTTAGAAACAGAGTTTCATTTATTCATAACAAACAGATCCAAACATGGCCACTTCTGTAAAACATTCTTGACGCAAAGACACGCAACTATCGCTCCCATGTTAACCGCGCACGCTTGCACGCACTTCATTGATTATAATCGTCGCGTCGCGCGCAGTGAAAGTATCGTACAAACCTGCGTGGCCCAGCGAAGACGGATAACTGCTCTCCCCAAACATCAGTCTGAAGTCCAGCTCCTCTCTGTAGTTAGTAGTCATTGCATTAGAGCTCTATTTACTTCTATTAAATGACAAAAACAAACAAGTCCATGCGTGCGCAAACGCAACTATAACGCTCCAACTTTCTGCGCGCGCGTCACTTTGGTTGACAAAACAGAGATGGTGTCAAAACCCGGAACACACGGTCCAAAATATCCTTTTCTCCCCCTCAGAAGTTGGTTAGATCGAGCCTTTGATGTCGTTTCTTCTCGGACTTTGTTGACTTCCCGCCGTGTTTAATAATCCCATGCTGGGTTTGGTGTTGATCTGGAGTCTCGCGCACATGTAGACGGCTATAGTAAAGTTACATGTAACACTGCGACTCCAGACGTGACGTCACGACATTTGACAGACTACAAACACTGGCAGAGCGCGCGCACAAACACATGCAACAATGTAACTCAGCAGTGCGCGAGACGACGAGAGCAGGTTAACTCAATCTATATGAATGCGCGCAGATTGCATCGGTTAATACACACTTAGTTTGCAAGGTCAGAATATGGTTGTGGCTCAAAACACGAAACGCCTTTAAACAGAAAAATACCATGGTAACCACAGTTTCCGCTTAAATAATTGCCATTACAGTTCATGTTAATACTGCAAAATAAGCAGCAAATTATGGTATCACATTCACAACGGTGTAAGAAGCTTTCTTAGCGACTTTCTCCCAAAGTCTCAACACAACAAAGCATACTTTGTTACAGTAACTTAGATGACATTTTCCGTTGGTCCCGTTTTAGACGAGGGACTAGTTAATTAAAAACGAAAACGGTTAGAAAGTATTTGGTAACACTGTTTTAAGGTGTCCTTGTTACATGTACTTGCTATTATTATAACAATAAATTATGCATAATTGCATGCAAGTAAGTAACCCTAAGCCAAACCCTAATTATATAGTAAGAACATGCAGTATTACTCACTATTTAAATGTATAATTACACTGTAATAAGGACACCTTAAAATAAAGTATAATCATTATTATTATTATTATTATTATATCACTGTAGTTACAATACAGTTACTATAGAATGCGGTTTTGGCTGAAATTTGTAAATATATTTTTGTTTGTTTTTTAAATAAAGGTCTGCTTGCACATGCATATTATATATATATATATATATATATATATATATATATATATATATATATATATATATATATATATATATATATATATATATATGTGTGTGTGTGTGTGTGTGTGTGTGTGTGTATTATAATGCCCAAAATGCTGTCTAGTTATGCAGCTTACAAGGTTTTGACATTTGTCACTGTACAGTACATGGGGGAAAAATAAATAAAATGCATAGTTAAAATGGTTTATTTCACAATAATGCTGGAAAAAAAAAAGAAAAAAGAAACACCTAAAATAAAGGTTTATGACATGTTTTGGTACTTCTGGTACTTGTACTGTAAATACTTGGAGATACACTGCACCCTTCTGGTGAAGGGTGGAAATCTGTCAAAAATCATTTTAAAAGTATGTTTAATAAAAATCTCATTCTTCCAGGCAAAAATAGTGGCATAAAGCAAATAAGAAACCAGCACTAGTGTGCAATAAGACAGAGATGGCACTTGAAACACTGAATTTAACAAACTTAAAAGCAAATACAAAGTGCACCGTTATTTGTCAGATAATTTGTCAGATAAAACTGCACTCTGCACTTTAATAAAAGCGAATGAATGTCTTCATTAGTGAGTTCAGACGGTGTTTGGCCAATGTTAACGTGTGGTCTGACCACAGACACCATTCACAACTTTCGTCCTGCAAATCATTTCCTCTTCCTCTTCCTGTGGGACTTCACTTATATGTCTCTTTCGTGCTGCTGAGTCTTTGGCATCTAATGCTGCACATATTTTGTCGTCCCTTTTGCGTTTATTTACCAGTCCGCTGTGTTCCTCTCCGATTCTACCCTCTGGAAGCCCCAGAGTGCGTAAACACACTATAGCCGCGGCCTGCTCTGCAAACTTCTTTGATTTCTCCCTGAGGAGAGCAAAGCAGAGACAGAAATATCATTCAGTCGCTCTCTCTGCATTACTGCAGCGTGTAACTGTATCACAAACCAAACTCACCACAGGGTAGAGCGGTACTTCTTATTGTCCATGATAACCGTAGACTGAAAAGCTCGATCTTGAGTTCGCTGTTCCTGAGAAGTGAACAAACTGCGTTTAAATAGCCTGTCAAAGGTTAATAGATTAATATCCTAAGGCCAATAAACTTTTCCAGTTGATCAAGATTTACTGGATATTGATTAAATAAACAAATAAATAAATTAGTGCTGTCAAATGATTAATCACGATTAATTGTATCCAAAATAAAGGTTTTGTTTACATAATGTGTGTGTGTACGGTTTATATTTATTATGTATATGTATGTATGTATTTGTGAAATGCATGTATATATTTATGAAAAATATGTTGTTTATATTAAATATATTTTTAGATAATATATATATATATATATATATATATATATGTGTGTGTGTGTGTGTGTGTGTGTGTGAAGAGTTCATTTGCAAAAACAGATAACTGTTTTTAACAATTCTCAGAAATCTTTTTTTCATTGTGGATTCCAATTAATCTCAATCAAACTGCAGTTGTGTTATTTTTTACTACTTTAAAAAAATAACAAAAAACAGCTAACACAAAAACATGATTTTTGAAAATTAAAAAAAAAAAAAAACGGAGTTACCTGTTTTTGCAAATAAACTTCATATGTATGTGTGTGTATATATATTTATTTTATACAGTACAAACATAAGTAAACAAAACTTATTTTGGATGTGATTAATCACTTGACAACACTAAAATAAATAAATAAAAAGCAAGCAAGCAAGTTAAGCGAGTAAGTTATGTAAGTAAGTAAAGTTAAGTAAGTAAGTAAGTAAGTAAGTAAGTAAGTAAGTAAGTAAGTAAGTAAGTTAAGTAAGTAAGTAAGGCCTAGAGTGGTCTAGAGATTCTTCAGGGGATTCATCCAATACAAATAACGTTATTTAATTTTTGAGGTGGTGAATTCAAATAATTTTGATTTTTTGTTTTAGCTTATTTTAATGCTGGATTTGTGTTATTGTAAATCATCTGAATTCCTCTGTAGTTGAGAACTGACCGTCTCATATACAGGTTGATCAAGCTTTTCCTTGCGGCTCCACTCCAGCAGGTACATCTTTGGCGTGATCTGAGGAGGGTAATCTCTTCTGGAAAACGCAGACACAGTACAGTAAATAAAGACGTTAAAGTCCTGTCTGTTTTAATGGGCCACTGTTTTAAGGGCTGCTCCACCTTTCGAAGCGGACAGGCATTGTGAGGACATCCTCCTCCAGTCGTGGGAGCTGCGGCTGATCGCCGTTGGTCTGCAGAGCAGCTTTTCTGGCCTCCAGCTCAGCTCTGGTCTTGTTGTAGAAGTCAGTCATGCCAAACACCTCACTGCAAAACACAGACATGCAAATGGGTCAAACTTCATGAAAACATGTCCAGGTCATATTTAAAAAGAAATTAACTTTATTTTATTTTTTTGACAATTAAGCACATTTAATAAAATCTCAGACTCATTATCATAGTCATTAGTGTCATATTTATCTTAAATGCTGTGCTTTCTGTTTTGTGCATTAAATAAACCATTTAAAAATAAAAAATAAAAAAATCCACGTGCAATGCATGACGTTACCATATTTCTTCATTGGTCTGAGCTGCATGCAACCGTTTTCCAAATGGAGACTCAACTCTGTCTCTGAGCATCTGGCATAAGCAGTATTTGGTGTTAAATGGGTTATTGTCATAACGAATAGCCTATGGGTAAATACAGGGAAGAAAAAAAAAAAAAAAAAAAAAAAGAGTCAAACAACATATTACAACATATATATTTTTGCAGTTTTTATTTGCAATATAATATACACCACAAGTGGAAGCATTAGAGTTAAAGTATGTTCATGGAAGACTAATTTGCTATTTCATCTTATACATTTACTTTTAAAGAGTTTATTTTAATCATACATTTTAATCATACAATATTATAGTATTTTATTATGTTTTCATTTAATTTTTTTATGACATGTTATAAAATGAGCTAGTTAATTATCCCTGTCCATAATAGTAATAATAATAATAATAATGATAATAATAATAATAATAATAATAATAATAATTAGTAGTAATAGTAGTAGTATTTATGTAATTTGTCACGAATTATTGGTAACACTTTAAAATAAGGTTCCATTTAACTATATTTAATGCATTAACTAACATTAAAAATGAGCGATACATTTGTCAGAGTATTTATGAATCTTAGTTAACGTTAATTAATAAAAATACAACTGTTCATTATTAGCTCATATTAGTTCAGGTCCATTAACATTAACAGACACAACTTTTCATTTTAATGTATTAGTAAATGTTGGAATCAACATTAACTAAGATTAGTAAATGATTTAGAAGTATTTTTCATGTAATACTAAAAACTGTAAACTTTTTGTAAAGTACTGATTTTATATGGTTTATTCTGGAGCTTGGGAAACATGCAAAGGTTGTGTCACTCACATATCTGATGTACTCCTCCATCACCTCCTCCACAGACAGCGCCCCCTGCTGGCGGAAGATGGAGGGGTTCCACATGGCGGCCCGAGCCAGCATGACAGACGACGCTCCTGTCGCCTCTCGAAACCTCTCGATGTCCTCGAATGTCTTCACTATGTCTGAAGAGCCTCCACTAAAACAAACAGAGAGGAAAAAAAGGGTTAAATAATAAGATATTATTAACCAATAATACCAACTGCACTGCATATGTAAATGTCAAATTGATTAACAGATTCAAAAAGTTTGCCGATTCAATTCATGGACAGTTTCTATTTGACAAATATGTCGAGTAACTGTGGCATGAATGTAATGTACGGTGAAGACTGACTTGGCGATGACAGGTATGGACACACTCTCAGCCACGGCCTGGATATAATCACAGTGGACTGGATGCCGCGGTCGCTCGTCTTTCATCCTGACAACAAAAACAACAACATATAAAGATGTTCTGAAATAGGAATCGATCTATAACCAGACTTTTAAAGAAAACGTCTCACCTGCCGTGCACTGCTATGGCCGCCACTCCTGTTTTTTCAATTCTCTTCACTAAATTCACTGTGTCCTCAAGCTGAGAGAGCACATTAGGTGAACTATACAATACATTACTAGGAACAGTAAAGAATGTGATTCATATCAGGGTTTATTAACTCTTAATACTGTGCATTTTTTCCAAAAAAAAAAAAACAAAGCAATGAACTGCTTGGAAAATACAAAGAAAAATACTGTCACTTACTGTAGGAAGGATTCTGATTTTACATGTAACAGGTTTTGAAATTCCATTCACAAGAGTGTTTAGTATCTACAAAAGACAAGTGGTTAAGAAATAAAGACTGAAAATGATTTTAAACTAATAAAAAAAAAATTAAAAAAAAAACCTAAGAAAACTTACAGCTTCAATTTTCTCAGGGTCAGAGAGAAGCGCCGAACCCATTCCTCCCTATGAGAAATGAATGTAAAATGTATAAATAACATCAGCAGAAATATAATAATAATAATAATAATTAGTGGTGTCAAACGATTAATTGCATTCAAAATAAAAGTTTTTGTTTACAAAATATATGTGTGTGTACTCTCTATATTTATTATGTATATAAATACACACCCATGCATGTATATATTTAGGAAAAATGTTGTTTATATATTAAATATATTTATATATAATATAAATTATATGAATATAAATATATACATGTAAATATTTTCAAAATATATACTGTATGTGTGTATATAATATGCACAGTAAATACAGATATATTATGTAAACAAAAACTTATTTTGAATGAGATTAATCATTTGACAGCACTAATAGTAGTAGTAGTAATAATAATAATAATATGTACTTTATATTCCTACATGACTGCAACACTAATGCAGATGTTTCTATATTTTTTCTTTCTAATTTTATACATTTTTTTCTTTTTTTTTTAAATCACAAATTAATTTGAATGAGAAGTTAAATGTAAAGCTTAACATGAATGCTGGAATGTCTTTGTAGTGCATTTCCACTGTGTTGATGGATGTGACCCAGCATCTTACTCTTCGATGAAAGTTTTTTTTTTTTTTTCAAATTCAAAAAGTTTTTGTTTATTTCTAGTTTAAAATATGATTTTAAATCCCAGGTTGTCCGTGTGGTTTCTTTCGAACCCCACTGCATGTTTGACACAGAACCAAATCTGTACCTTTGTAGAGTATTCTTTGGGACAGCCCATATTCACATCCACAGCCGCCACATCATTTTCCCTGTTCAGGATAAAACAGACGTGCTAAACTGAAGTTTAAGAGTGGATTCATTTAGAGCTCATTTTTGAGAAACACTTCTTCTAATATCTAATACTTGTTCTAATTTCAAGTCAAGTCGCATTAATTTATGCCATACAAGTTGTTTCAAAGCAGCAAGACAGTATATATAAAAATATAAATAAATAAAAAATAAAGAAAGAAAGAAAATTAACAGTATTACCAGTAATGTCATGAAATTCATCAATTATGAACCATTCAATTTAGCTGTAAAGCAGCTCTACAGAAGATAATAGTGCCATAATTCAGTTCAATAATGTCAATGCAGCAAATTTTGTATCATTACTCAGCCCAATTTAGCTCAAATTTTGTTCTCAATCGATAATGTCAGTGCAGTTAAATCGATACTATTACTGAATTACTATTAACTGTCTTTTAAACCGCAACTAAAAGTAAGCCAGGTCACATGAATATATGATACTAACAGAAATTAAAAACATCCAACTTACACAAGTTTAGCCACAGTCAGCGCTCTCTCTGGATCGGCCGTTCCCTGAAACACAAGCACAAAATCAGACTGTATTTTAAAATTAATAACACAATAACACAACAACAACAACTCAAACTTAATTGTTTTATATATATAATAGGGATGCACGATATTATCGGACCGATATCGGAATCGGCCGATAATGGCTTTAAATGTAAATATCGGCATCGGCCCGATATGAAAAATTATGCTGATATGTCTTGCCGATAAGAGGAATACGTTAACTCACATGTGCTCAGGGTGTGCTAGTGATTAGATCACGTCAGCAGTGTGACTCATTCTTGAAGCAAAGTTTTGTCTGAATGATGATTACACTGCGTTCCAAATTATTATGCAAGTGATAGGATTTCAGTAGGATTTCGGTACAATAAAGAGTCAGATTTTTGTTTGTGTTGTTTTTCACATCTTTTTAGTTAACTGTCAGTTTTTAGTTAACTATCAATCTCAGACAGGTTTGTTCAATAGTTTGCCAGTTCTTCTTAGGTAAATGGAAACCCTACTTAAAGAGGTTGTTCCACATTATTAAGCAAGTCACAGTTCTCATGAAATATGGTGAGGAAGAAAGATCTTTCTGAAGATGAAAAGTATGAAACAATGCAATGTCTTGCAAAAGGCATCAAAACAAACAATATTTCGCGAAAAGCAAATAGAAATTATTGAACTGTCAAAAGATTTGTGAGTGACTTAGAGCACAGAAGATCTTGGTCAGATAAAGATTTATTAAGGAAAGTTTCTGTCAAACAAATGAACTGTATTGTAATAGCAGCTGTAAAAAGCCACTGCTGAGCAGCAAACAGGTGTTTGAAGCTACTGGAGTCTCAAGATCCTCTTCATGCAGACTGACAGCTGTGTGTAAAGCTGTTTCAGTCACTGCTAACCAAACCTCACAAAGAGAAACCTGCACGGTACTGATGTATCACTTGCATAATAATTTGGATCGCAGTGTAGATTGACTGTTTCGGATCGCTGCATTTAATCTATGAAAGCACGTATAGAATGACGTGTTCGGTGTGTGATGGTGTAAACAGTAATAGCACGTGCAGCGGCGCCGGCCTCAGTAAGGAGTTTTAATCGGTAGGGGGCGCTGTTGGCCTACTTCTAATTAAATCACAGTAAAATAGCCTATACATTTACATTTATGCATTTAGCAGACGCTTTTATCCAAAGCGACTTACATTGCATTCAAGTTACAGTTTTTTACATTTGATCAGGTCTTGCTTTCCCTGGGAATTGAACCCATGATCTTGGCATTGCTAGCCCCATGCTCTACTATTTGAGCTACAGGAAAGCTCAAATAGTAGAGCATGGCGCTAGCACATACAAATAACATTTAGACTTTGTGATTAAATAAAGCAGTAATTGATGTCATAAAATAATAAGTATGTTTCGATTTAAAGGTCAGAAGCTATAGCTTACATAAAAAACACAACAAACATGACACTTGTAAATTAAATAATTTTATATATACTGATTTATTCATTAATGTGTAATATGTTATATTTTTTAAACAAATCATAAGCTCTAAAAGATTTTCAGAATTTTTACAATTCTTTTGCTTTAGACCATCTACAAATGTTAAATCTTAAAATAAAATGTTAACTGCATCTTTCTGGTGGGGGGGGTATGTGCTAAGGTTGAATGCATTTCAGATTGAGTGCATTTAGTTTTTTCAAAGCTTCAATGTACTGTCAAAAAAACCTTCATTATTGTTTATTTAATTCTAACAAATAAGTTATTGTTAAAAACTAACCAAAATTAAAATATTTTGCTTACTTCTGCACAGGCAGGACTCATTCTTCCCACTGGTCGCTCTTTTGCGACTAGCTTTCTCAGTTGGTCGCACGAGCACATAATTTGGTCATAATTTTTTATTTATTTTTTTCTACAACATGGGGATTAATTCAATGCATGCTGATGAGCTTTTATCATAGTTTATAGTTAAATGGTAACGAAAGTGTTCAACATTCAACACGTTCTTTTTCATCATCATTATTTGTGATTTAAATTTTGTGAATGGAAGATTCCTCTTTTGCTGTTATAACCCAGGCTTTGTGCGCTTTCATTTTCGAGAGACGTGAGGTAAACAGCAAAGATAAAAGACTTTTCAAAATGAAAACAAAAAGAAAAGTAAAACTAAACTGGATGTTGCTGACAGGTTTTAAAATGTTTTGTTTTTTTCCACAAGAATGCAAACATATTCACCTTCTCTGGTTTAAGAAGCGGTCTTTTACTTTAGCTTGAAAACCAAATCCTCCATTTGCGCTCCATCCGCTGCGCACACCTTCGAGCTCGTGCTGACGCTGAGAGTAAAGGCTGAAGGCTGATTTATACTCGACACGTTCGCAAGTTCTACAAAACCAGGCTCTACACCCGAAGCGCTCGCGCTGAAAGCGCCTCTCTCCAGGTTATCAGTGAAATCTGACTCCTGCTACAATGTGCCGTGGCTCGGCAGCACGCGCTGTATGGAGCAGGAGCTTTGGAGCAGCGCAGACTGTGCACTAGCACAAATGCGACCACGTCAAATTTTAACTCGTACATTCTCAAAAAACAGTCGCAGTCTAGAGCCCTGACAGGAGAGACTTGGTGTTGTTTCCAAACAAAAGGAAATATATCGGTATATATCGGTATCGGCCAAAATGAGTTGAAAAATATCGGCATATCGGATATCGGCAAAAATCCAATATCGTGCATCCCTAATATATAAATTCAAATGATAACATAGTATACACTCAATCTGAAATTCATTCAACCTTAGCACATAACTCATCACACAGATATAAACCATAACATGCACAATCTGACACATGCTTTAAATAAATAAAAGTGAAGTAGTTGACATACTGACCATCTGGAAGACCACACGGCCCTCCTCTTTACTGCAGGTGCGAAACATCACACGCTCATCTGGAGCAACAAAATCAACCGTCTCCAAAACATCTGAACACACATAAGCTGCTTTAGTAACCTCGTAAACCTGAGGGTTTTTTTTTTTTTTTTTTGCTGCCATTCATATGCTGAGCTGCTTCAGTGCAATAAGTGTTTATTTTGAAATATTATTAATAATGCTGTAAAACGATTAATCGCATTCAAAATAAGTTTGTTCACATAATATTTGTATGTGTACTGTGTATATTTAGCCTATTATGTATACGTAAATACACACACAGTATATATTTTGAATATATTTACATGTATATACATTTGTATTTTATATAAATATATTTAATATATAAACATAACATTTTTCTTAAATGTATACATGCATGTGTTTGTATTTATATATACATAATAAATATACACTGTATATACATATGTAAACAAAAACTTATTTTGAATGCGATTAATCGTTTGACAGCACTAATTATTAACAATTAAACAGTTATTCTTATGTTTACTATATAAAAAATACAAAATAAATAAAAAAAGTGGACATTCATACAATTTCACTAAAAGAGTATAAACTATATCAACCAGACGACAGAAGGCATGTAGTAGATTGTGTACAAAAGGTTTTTCACCAATATTTGTATGTTGATCATTTAGAGGCCTTTAGAGGAAATGTGCCCATCAGAAATGATACAGTAAGCTTTATAGGGTTAATACATAAGTTTGTCCGATTTCTCATCACTTAGAGCAGTTAAAACGTGTTAAATGTGCCTGAGCGACATACTGCATAATAAATAATAATGTACCGTTTACCACTCTCTCACACTGGGCCATTTTGATGTCAATCAGCTCCTGAAATACACAAGAGCCATGAGACCATGTGAACATTTAGCAGATTTCAAAGCAAGTGCATTGGCTTCAGATGGAGTGAAGCGTGCACTGGTGTAATGTTCATCTCACCTCACAGTACACAATATCTGCTCCATAGTCCAGGGCCAGCAGCCTCATGGGCAGAGAGCCCACCCGCACCATAGGGGCCAGAACAGTCTTCTGAGCAAAACACAACCTGCCCACATTGCTCGCCATCATCATCCTCTTCAGCACCCGTCCACGAACAGCTGTTTATGAGGGCCAATGTAAATACATCACTCACCAACAGAAACTCTCAGGATCTTATAAAAACAGAAATTACCTGTGAAAGTTAAATCTGTGAATCATTACTATCATACACAACAAGCATTTAAATGACACCATCACATCTGTGACCCACTTATTTTCAGAAATATAGTAACGTTACTAATAATATTACCCTTACGAAAATTAACCATTGTTTTACTACAAATAAAATAAAAAAACATGGCAACCGTAGCGTTAGTTAAACCATGGCAACCACAAATTAACCATGGATTTGCTACCCTAACCATACTTTAACCATGGTTTGTGTAGTAAAACTCTGGTTAATTATACAAATGGTAATCGATACACCAAAACAAAACATGGTTAATACATTTTCACTACAAATAAAACCACGGTTAATTTTCGTAAGGGTAATACAACCAGCTATGTTCAGTATTCTGAGTAAATATAGCCATAGAGAATAAGAGTGACTGTGTGTTATTATCATTAGAGTGATATTACAGCAGTTCTGTAGATATTTACATCATAAATAGAGTTAGACTTACGCGGATCAAACAGAACCTCATCACAGCTGCGGCGAGCACGCGCGCACACCACGCGCTTCCGGTTCTGACGCCATCGCCGCGCGACGGGATTTCTAACATGCACAGCTTTGCATTTTTTTTTGCTAAATTTAGCAACTTTTCAGACTACCCCAGCAGCTTTTTCTTCCAAAAGCACCTAGCAACAAATTTAGTAATTTTTAAAATTTATTTGGCTACTTTTAGCCACTTTTGATAAGTGACTCAGACAATAAAAAAGCACATTTTCCATCCAAATTACACAAAAAAGAGGAAACCAAAGAAGCCTAGCAGGACACACATCACGTGAATTAAGTTAGCTGCTATTTGCAGTTGTTCAATTTAATATTAATAATAATAATTTAATAATTGTTGATTTATGATACACTTTGTTAGTAGCTTGTACCTGCGATTGTTGATCAGTTAGTACACTGTAAGAAAAATGGAAAAGATACTAGTAATTTTCCAGGACATTATCCATTATCCATGATAACCCTGTAACCCGAAAACACAATGCATAATTTAAAATGCAGGCAAAAAACAATACGGAAAATTATTTCATATGAACATAGTAGAATGTGCCCTATTTTTTACAGACTTTTCTTGGAGTGTAGCATATTAACTAACTACTAATACACTGCTTAAAGCATAATTGTTGAGAATTACTAGTTTACTAGCGTTTAAAAAATAAAATAAAATAAATTGTAATCATTTATAATTGTGTAAGTGTTCAATAATTCAGTGTATTTAAAATACAATTATTTATATTTTAATATTATGCATATTATTTTACAAACAAATTTAAATTGACATATATGAAATATATTTTATTTTTGCTGAGATTTGATGTGACAATTTTGCGTCGTGATTACGCAATGACGTTATCGCGTAATGACATCACGTCATTTAGCAACTTTAGCAACAAATCTACCTTCCTTTAGCAACTTTTTCAGAAAATTAGTTGGCAACACTGAACATGCAGAGTTTTACATTTGAACACTTATTTTACAATTTTACCACGTATTCTATTGTTCCTCACATATTAAGCGAAGATTGTAGTGGAATACTATAGTAGCCAATTTTGTGTTATATGAAGGTAAAATAATGCCAAACAGTCTTGGACACGCAGAGAAAGTTGTCTGCGCTAAATATAATAATCATAATTTAAAAAATAAAAATAAATAATAATAATAATAATAATAATAATTTCAGCAGTCCGAACCGTTCTCTCAGACATCAGAAGACTACACAAGAACAGTTTCTTCCCCTGCCAATCCACCTTATGAACAGTTAAATGTTCCCCACATATTATGCAATAAAAAATGTGCAATAACCTTATATTTATTTGTTACCACCATCCTAGCACATCTCATTCTATTCTATTCTATTCCATTCTATCATCTATAGCACAACTGTACATACAATTTATTTATTTTTCAATTTATTTTTCAATTTTTGTCTATTTATATTCACATATGTGTATTTTTAATTCTCATCTTGGAAGCTTATGTCACTAAAACAAATCCCTTGTATATGTGCAAGCATACTTGGCAATAAAGCTCTTTTTGATTCTGTTTCTAAATGAATAAACGACCAAACAAGCATGTATTATACAACCATTTAGAATATGAACGCTGACCCAGTCTTCAAGAGTCGTATTTTTGCGGTGTGGTGCGGTGGCGCCGTGGCTTAGTTGGTTAAAGCGCCTGTCTAGTAAACAGGAGATCCTGGGTTCGAATCCCAGCGGTGCCTTTTAACGCAGTACTATTTATTAACGTGATGTTACTGCTTTATCTCGTACAAAACTGGACTACTTGTACACATAAAGGTATGTGCTAACCAGTCTTGCTCATGCAACTCTTGGAGCTTTACAAATGTTAAAACGCATTCCCTTCAGAAAGTTAATTAATAGAAGAAGAAAGAAAAAAAAAAAAACAGAACACTTTTTCCCCCTCTGAATTGGCATTTTAAATCTAGCAGTTGTATCAGATATGTAAAGTATTTATTTATTTATTTCTACTTTTAATCAAAAATGAGTTATGACAAGTTCTCTTTCAGTGTGTTTGCAGTAGTCTTTTACCTGCCAGTGAATCATCAGAAGCCTCAAAGTGACTGGATCTCCAGGCATCTTCTAAATATAACAAATAACAGTACAGAGTACTGAACACTGATTTTTTGTTATCAACAGAGAATAATCTATAAATATAAAGAATGGAAATTCCTTTCAATTCCTTGTAAATCATTTTAAGCAATTAATTTTGAAACCATATAAGAAAATATGCTTGCACGTAACAATATAATTTGAGACTAAAGACCAAAACTGTGAAGCGTGAGCATTGTTAGAAGCATTTTAAATGTATTTACATCAGTGAGGCGTGCAGTGCCTGTAGAAATTGTTATGTGGTTGGAAAGACATTGCAGGTGAAGTATCATACAAAAGAGAGGAGAGATTCTGTACATGTATCAACAATTGTACCCCAGTAGCAAATTACAGGGTTTGAAAACAGTAGAAATAACACACCTAACCAAAAAGTGAGCAATACCCAGTGCAATATACAATCCATGATAGCTGAAACAGTACCATTTAAACCCACTGAAGCATACAAATATAGTCCCCATTTACTACTACTACAAGCCTGGGAATTGTGGATTTTAAGTGAAGAGCTGCCAAATTAAAGTAGTACACAATTCAGAGAGGTCCAGAAGCTTTGCTTGTGAAGGAAGATCTGTCAGTCCATTCTGCCACTTCAATAGGATCGATTTGCGGGAAAACGACAAAAAACACTCTTTGTCCCAGATACGTAGCCCACTCTGTATCAAAGATGACATACACGCATATATTTACTTCACAAATACATGATATAATTTCATGGTTATAAAACGTTCACCAAAAAATGAAAAATCCTGTCAGCATTTACTCATCCATATGCCATTCCAAACCACAGGACTCATGCAATGTGTATTCCAAGTATTCTGAATATGATAGCTTTGTATGAGAAACAGACGTAAAATGAAGCTGCTATTCAATTAAAACTTTTGCTTCCACAGTTGTGAAAAAAAGCACTTCACTGAATGTGTAAATTAAGTGCTAGTGTCAAAATAATGTCAAATCTTAAAATTATATATATTATTATATATATATAAACAAACTGTACTCATAGATATTATATTATACACACATACTTAGATATCCATTTAGTAGGTGTACCTAAAGAGACACTTTCATGACACTTAAGTACATTTTTAAAAAGTTCACTTTGTAATAATGTCAAAATAAAAAGTTTCACTTTAAAGTGCATTTTAAATTATTATGTTTTAATAACCTTTTGTCATGCTTTAAAGAAATACACTTATATTGACTAATATATTAAAGCACATGCAAAAATTATAATTTGAACTATAGTGTGTTGTTTAATAGTACATTTAAAGTAAATGTATATTTCAAATGTATTCAATTGCAATTTCATCATTACAAATGTATTTACAACTATATTTAAACACATGAAGTACATGTCTTAGTAGAAATGACATTAAATTTAGCTTAGTTTACCATAAATGCTTGTCTAAACATTCGGTAGCACACTTAACCATATTTATATAAAACATGGTTAATATAATACAATTTACTAAGAAAATTGCATATATTCTTAAATTACTTTATAATATGACTTCAGAAGTCTTGGAACACAATGCATGAGTCAAATGGACTACCTTATAATGTTTATTTGCCACTTGCTTGTACTTCTGCAGCTGAATGGAAAAGAGCAGCATGAACATTCTACACAATATCTCATTCCACGTAAAAAAAAAAAAAAAAAAAAAAAGGTTTGGAACAGAATGAGGGTGAGTAAATAATTATTTTAATATGCATTTTATTTTATTTTTTTACTGTACCTATAGAGAATATAAATTGCAATAATATAAATTGCTCATCCAGTCTCCTTACCAATGAAGTCATATATGCATTTTGGCTTGTCTTTCCAGTAAACTCCCAGGAAATAAACAGGCACTCCAGTGAGCATAATGACCAGCCCCACTCCACACACCAGCGGCTCCGAGTGCAAACTGAAGCCCAGCAAGAGAGCCCAGAAGAGCAGGTAACACACCGGCACTAGGAGACTCACCTGACAAGAGACAAATCCTAAAACTCTCATATTCACCCAGCTGCTGGATCTATGCAATATAAACATGATCTGAAAGAGACTGTCCTGCTGACTACTGCAGCAAACAACATGAACCCACTGGATGTATTGCATTGTATAATGCACCATTTTGTTCCCGATCAAAAGGTAACTCCCTTTGCGTCGTCATTGAGAGTTCAGTTACTCTGTTACTGAAGCCAGATTGATTAACGTTTGTGTAACTGGTGGGGGGGGGGGGCTATATAAGTCGGCCCAGAGCGCCATTTCATCAGAATCTTCTCCTTCAGCGACGAGACCATCTCTTCGCTGACTCTGCAAGAAGCCGAAGAAAGAAGCTTACCTGCTCTACGTTGCTCTTCACCACTCCCACCGGCGAATCCAGCCCCGGCAGTGGACGATTTCCCCTGCGGCCATCCGGCGAGGAAAAAAAGAGCAAATTCCTGAGCAAATTTCCAAGCGCGTTGTTTCAAATGTCGCTTTGTGAGTGTAGCTCGTGCAGGGACCCCCTGCACGAGTCGGATGGGCACAACGAGTGCGTCGCATGTTTGGGCGTCGCCCACGCAGAGGCTACACTCGCTGGGGCTTCGTGTCTTCACTGCGAGGACATGAACCTTGCTTGCCTTTGCTCGCGGATCACCTTTTTTCATGAAGGTGATCCTCCCCGCTCCGTTCCCCCGTCTCCTCGGAGGAAGAAGCAGCGGAACAGCAGTGGTTTTCTCTTGGGCACGAGCACTGCAGCATCGGTCCAGCGCCCGCGCACTCCGCTCTCCCCGCAGTACCTCACGCTGCCGGTGTGCTTCACACGTGAGGATCAGCGCCCCTCGTTGGACGCAAGTGGCCTGGTTTCCTTCGGCGCATCTGAGGAGGAGATAGCCGTCGACGAAACCGTATCTTTGACGACATCTGACGCTGATGAGTGGGCGTGTTCCGGCAAAGAGCCCGAAGCTCCCCCTCTATCTCAGTCTGCACGAGTCCAGCGTAGACTCGGAGCTGATCCACATTCTCACACATGCTGTGGAGGAACTAGGCCTGGCGTGGTCGGCCTCCGACCTCCTCAACGAGTGGTTGCTCATGAGTCATCGTCAGCCTTCCTCACGACAGCGACCTGATCCGTTCATGCCAGAGGTCCACGAGGAGCTCACTAAAACCTGGCGAGCTCCTTACTCGGCGCGTGTGAACCTCACTACTGCAACAGCTCTCACCACTGTTGACGGCACTGAGGAAAAGGGGTATTCCTTTTATTTCGAGGATGCGGTGGCTGCACACCTGCTTCCGCCGACGAGCCATGGACTGAAGACGGCAACGCATCCTTCAAAGCCCTGCAGGATGACGTCAGCGCTCACCAACAGAGCCTATGCAGCGGCTGGCCAGGCTGGTTCAGCCCTGCATACTATGTCCGTGCTCCAAGTGTTTCAGGCCAAACTTCTCCGTGACTTGGACGAGTCTGGCCGAGATCACGGCTCCGAATGGCCAGGGATTTGGCTCTGCGCACCACCAAGTTAACGACGCAGGTGGTGGGCAAGGCCATGGCCAACCTGGTGGTGCTGGAGCGCCACCTGTGGCTGAACCTAATGGACATCAGGGACGCCGAGAAAATGACCTTCCTCGATTCCCCGGTTTCGCCCAATGGACTCTTCGGTCCAGCTGTGGACGGCTTTACGTAGCGCTTCACCGAGGCACAGAAGACGTCGCAAGCGCTGCGTCATTTCCTGCCTAAGCGCTCCAGCCTGGCGACTGTTTCAAGCCGCCCCAAGCCAGTCCACTCAGCAGCCTGCAAAACCAGCGCAGCCTCAGCTCTCGTAAAAGCCGGAGCCGGGGCTTCAGCAGCACCCCAGATCGGCAAAGAGGTACCCCTTCCCCAAGCGTCAGGGCCCACGCCCTCGCGTAACGCTGGATCCTGGGCCTCAGAAGCCGTCCTGATCTGCATGCGGAGAGGAAGAGGAGAGGGATAATTCTTGCGGACGCCGGAATCCCCTCAAAGACAGCTCGCACTTATTCCTCACCCCTTCGAATGCCTCTGAGTTGTGGAGGTGTTTTAACAGGGCATGTCTTGTCATTTCAGTGTGTGCCCTAAACTACTGCTGCGATAGCGGACCCACATACAATAAAGAGCAAATTTCCTCTCCCTACATTCATACATGCCAGTTCTCCCCCTGTTGGTGGCGAACTGTCATCAGTAAAGCCTTTCGTACATGTCTGCTCTCCCCCTTCGGGCAGCGAGCACTCATTGCTAAAGGCAAAAAGACTCACGAAGGCCAGCTCCCCACACGGTGAGCTGCCCTCGACGAAGATGTTCACAAATGTCATTTCTCCCCCTGCGGGTAGTGATACGCCATTGATAAAAATAGAACCTCTCGCCTCCCGGCTGCCGGCTTGGAAAGCCATCCCAGTTGGGTTCTAAAAACCATAGAACGAGGTTACTCGCTCCAGTTCGCTCGCAGGCCACCTCCATTCAGAGGCATGGTGCAGACCTTCATGCAAGACAACGAATCTCACGTTTTCTGAGTCGAAGTGCACACACTGCTTGCAAAGGGTGCCGTGGAAGAGGTCCCCTTAGTGGACAGCGAGTCAGACTTTTACAGCTGCTACTTCCTCGTTCCCAAAAAAGACGGTGGGCTCAGACCGATTCTCGATCTCAGACTTCTGAATCGAGCCCTCATGCGATGGCCGTTCAAAATGTTAGCATTGAAGCAGATCCTCACACAAATTCGGCCCAAGGACTGGTTCCTGTCTGTGGATTTGAAAGATGCTTACTTTCACATCCAAATAGCGCCCTGTCACAGACGGTTCTTGAGATTCGCGTTCGAGGGAATGGCCTATCAGTACACAGTCCTTCGGTTTGGACTGTCCCTGGCTCCCCGCATTTTTCCGAAGTGAGTGGACGTGGATCTTTCCCTTCTGAGGCAGATGGGAATCCACATATTGAACTACCTCGATGACTGGCTGATGCTAGCTTACTCAGAATGACAATTGATCGCTCACAGGTCATTGTTGCTCAACCACCTAGAGCGCTTAGGGTTGAAAATCAACCCATCCAAGAGTTTTCTGTTTCCCAGACAACGAGCATCCTTTCTGGGAACAGTCATAGACTCTGTGCAAATGTGGGCTTGGGTTACGCCGGAACGCTCCCTGACTATCCAGCAAGCGGCGGCATCTTTCAAGCTGGGGACCTCGCGTCCCCTCAAAGCATTACAGAGGATGCTCAGCCTCATGGTCGCTGCCTCCTCAGTCATTCCTTTGGTCTTGCTGCATATGCGGCCCCTCCAATATTGGCTAAAAGCCCGCGTTCCATCCCACGCCTGGCGCCTGGGCCGCGCTCATGTCAAGGTAACCCGCCGCTGCCTCAAAGCTGTGGCCCCTTGGACAACTTCTCGCCTGTTTCAGTCAGGCGTTCAGCTGGGGACGACCTCCAGGAGGAAGGTGGTCACGACAGACGCTTCCAGCTCAGGCTGGGGCGCTCTGCACGAAGGCAATCTGGCGTACAATCCAGGCTTATGACCTGGACGACCCACGAGCGACTCCTGTATATCAACGGCCTCGAAATGATGGCTGTTTGTCTGGCCCTGAAGACCTTCCTGCCAGCCTTAAAGGGACATCACATTATAGTCCGGTTGGACAACACAACGGTGGTGGCCTACATCAACCACCAAGGCGGCCTCAGGTCACATCCCCTTCACAGGATGACTCGACATCTCCTACTTTGGGCACAGAAAGAATTCCTCTCACTACGAGCGGGTCATGTGGCGGGCAGACTGAACCAAGGAGCGGATATGTTGTCAAGAGACAATGTAGCTCCAGGGGAATGGAGACTACATTCCCAGACGGTTCAGATGATTTGGTCAGTTTTTGGCAAGACAGAGGTCGACCTCTTCACCTCCGAAGACAATTGTCACTGCCCAACCTATTTCTCAAAGCAGCGGGATGCTCTAGCCCACGACTGGCCCAAAACCCATCTGTATGCATTCCCTCTGATCGCCCTGCTACCCCAGGTTATCAGGCGAATCAGAGAAACAAAATGCTCTCTCCTCCTCGTGGCCCCCCTCTGGAGGAGCCAAGTTTGGTTCCCAGAGATCATCCAGTTGCTGTCTGCAGCACCGTGGTCAATACCACTGAGGAGAGATCTTCTCTCGTAAGCACAGGGCAAGATTTGGCATCCCCAGCCAGAACTGTGGAGCCTTCGTGTCTGGCCACTCGACGGGAATCTGACCGACTCCCAACGAGAGTCACTAATACCATTTTAGAGGCTAGAGCTCCGTCCACACGGCGCCTCTATGCCCTTAAGTGGTCAGTCTTCAGTGGCTGGTGTTCAGCACGTAATCAGGATCCGATTTCATGTGACGTATCCCACATGCTAATCTTTCTACAAGAGCTGCTGGACAAGGGGCGCACCCCTTCCACGCTCAAGGTCTATATGGCAGCCATCGCGGCGAATCACTCTCCCGAGGCTGGCCTGACTATTGGCAGAAATGAGTTGGTTGTTAAGTTCCTTAAAGGTGCTCGGCGGTTAAATCCTCCTCGCCCTAAGACTGTACTGACATGGGACTTATCTATAGTCCTAGGGGCCTTCAAGGGCCCTCCCTTTTAGCCGCTTCAAACAGCTGGCTTAAGGGTCATGACACTCAAAACCGCTCTGCTTCTGGCCCTAGCGTCCATCAAGTGAGTGGCTGACTTGCAAGCCCTGTCTGTCAGTGCTTCCTGTCTTGAGTTTGGACCCAACGACTGTAAGGTCGTTCTTCAGCCGCGCAGCGGCTATGTACCGAAGGTGCTCTCAACTCTGTTCAGAGTCCAGGTTATCTCCCTTCTTGCCCTCCTTGCAACGGACGGTGATCAGGGGCCTAACTTGCTAAGTTGTTTAGACAGTCAGAACAGCTCTTTGTGTGCTCTAAAGGGCTGCCAGTCACAAAGCAAAGGCTATCTCATTGGATAGTAGAGGCTATCGCCCTAGCCTATGCCTCAGCGGGCATACAGTGTCCTATAGGTGTGAGGGCCCACTCCACAAGAGGAATGGCCTCCTCCTGGGCCTGGTCCAACCGAATCTCTATTGGGGAGATTTGTGCGGCCGCCGGCTGGTTGTCGCCGTCTACCTTTATTAGATTCTACAGTTTGGACATCCCTGCCCTGCAGATGCAGGTACTATCTGCTTAATGCTACTTTTTTCCCCCCTTCGGTCGGGAAAGGCTTATGACAAGCAGATCCCAGATTCCACTCGGGTCTCTTTATAGCTCGGACTCACGGGGACCTCACTGAGTGTGCCTGAGCTGAGCTTGCGGAGCAGGCTTAGTTCTACTACTGCTTATATCATGGCGTTACTGGATGCGTTCTCCAAAGCAGTCGTCAGTGATGACGCAAAGGGAGTTACCTTTCGATAGGGAACGCTCGGGTTACTCACGTAACCTCGGTTCCCTGAGATAAGGGAACGAGCGTTGCGTAACTGGCCGTGCTGTAGCTGGACGCGAATCGATGGCTCTGGGCCAACTTATATAGCAAGTCAGCTCTCCCCCCTTTGGCGGGCTCAAGCGGCATTGGTTTGTGCAGTTACACAAATGTAAACCAATCTGGCTTCAGTAAAAGAGTAAACAGGAGTTTCCCCAAAGCAGTCGTCAATGACGATGCAATGCTCATTCCCTTATCTCAGGGAACCGAGGTTATGTGAGTAACTGGAGCGTTTTATGTGATGTAGAATACATTTTTGTATACAATTGGATACCTTGATGGGCCTGTATAAGTTTGGCTTCTTCCATCTATAGTAGAGCAGGCCAGCAATAGTGACTCCATAAGAGAGGTAGTTGATGAAAGAGACATAATTTATAAGGTTGTGAGTTTCTCCAATGCACAAGATCACAATTGTGGCAGTGCACTGAAATACAAGATAAAGAGGAAAAATACAGAAAGAATAAAGTTAAACAGAGCAAGTTACACTCTGAAACAACACGAATGGCTTGTAGCTATAACAAAGGGTGAAAATCACATACACAGACGAGCAGAGCTGGAATCGGCGTGCAGTGCTTGAAGTGGATCATAGCGAGAAGGCTGGGTAAATGTCCTTCTCGTGCCCCGGAGAAACACAACCTGTGTGTATTTAAACAAATGCACATGTAAATAGTAAACGAATAACAAAGAATCACTTACATAATCGGTACTGATATATTCTCCCTATACAAAAAGTACGTACGTTGCGTAGGGCCCTTGAACCACTAGGGGGCCCCTTGCCCTGAAAGATTATTTAATGATTAGGGTGTATAGAAATTGTTTATTTATTTATTTTATTTTTTTGGCTTCCAACATTATGAAAATATGATGCCACATTGCGTTTCCTTCCTTTAAAGTGGTGTGCTGCCGCACTTCCTACATAACATCCAGTTTTCCATGCTAATTTGGCAAGTTTTCACTTAAACACAGTCAATTATGTCAATTAATTGAACATAAACAGTTGGGAAATTAATCAAATTCTTGTGAGTATATTACATCTGCATTTGGTCTTAAAGTGACAGCAGCCAATAAACCTGCTGCTGTCTCTGTTATTTAATGTTAATCAAACAACAAAAGAAAATGAGAATCATTAATTCTCTTCTCTGAATAATTTTAGTATCTTCAATAAGAATTGAATTCATATGGTGAAGACTATGCAGTGCACTAAATGTTCATAAATATTTTCAATTTGGCTGAACAGACATTATTGGACGAGAACAAAACTCCAAATTAATCAAGCTGCATAATGACTTTATTGTCTTCTATAGAGCTGCTTTATAGCTGAAACAATTTGTTTCATAATTGATTAATTTTGCAACATCGACACTTATTGTGACTCCTATTCTTAAAGGGGTAATATGATGCGATTTCTATTTTTCCTTTTCTTTAGTGTGTTATGTAGCTGTTTGTGCATGTATAAGATCTGCAGAGTTACAAAGCTCAAAGTCTCCCACAAAAGGATTTATTCTATCAAAAAGAGACCGGAATAAAATGCCTCATTAAAACACGCCCCCACATGTCTACGTCACGATGTGGATATATTTGCTTAATGCCGCCCAAATGTTCACGCAAAGATAGAAGGTGTGGTTTCAGTAAGTGTAGAGTAGCGTCGTGTGTGTGTGTGTATGTGTGTGTGTGTGTGTGTGTGTGTGTGTGTGTGTGTGTGTGCTCGCTCGTGTGTGAGATAGAGACAGGGTCACAACACAGTGGAGTCAGCTTTCTTAACCGCGGCTTGCGTACTGCAAATACATACAAGCATTATCACTGTGTCTGTCACGCGACTCTGTTCCCCTTTCAGGCTTGAACGATTATGGTAAGGGGCGTTACATTTCAGACGTGCGCTTGTGGTGTTCAGCCAATCACAATGCACTGTGTCAGCTGGTCAATCAGAGCAGACTGTGCTTGTCGGAAGGAGGGGTTTTGTAGAAAATGACACGTTTGAGAGAGGTGGGGCATAGAGGAACTACATTAATGTACAGTATTTGAAAAATAATGTGTTTTTTGAACATTAAAGCATGTCAACATATTCTGTTACACCAAATACACAAAATGATGATCTTTAAAATAGCATCATATGACCCCTTTAAGAAACTCTCGCTTGACCGTGCGGTATAAGAGAATTACAGACCTATATCTAATCTGCCATTATCTAAAATTCTCGAAAAATCTGTCTTTATAAAGCTGCAGAATTATCTGCATACTCACTTGATCTCTGACATTTTTCAGTCTGGCTTCAATGCTTCACAGCACTGAGTCGGCTTTTTTAAAAGTTGGTGACGCTGGTGACACTACAGCTTTAGTGCTTTTAGATCTGAGCTCAGCTTTTGATTTCACTGACCACACGATTCTCTTATATCGACTGGAGCGGTACATTAGTATCACAGGTACAGTACTTAAATGGTTCCAGTCCTTCCTATTCAATAGAAGTTTCACAGTTAGTTTAGCCCTCTATGGGATATCTTAGCGTCATTTATAAATGACGCTAATAAAATTGCATTTAAAATACAACATTAATGTTCAACCAACAAAATTTTATTTTAGTGATGTCAAATGACATCCCCTTCAACCAGTAAAATTACAATTTATTTGCCATATGCTTTACATTTTTGGTAACAATGTAGTAAACGAGGCATTAGCACACGTTAGGTCACATGCTCTCAAGGCTCCATAGTGAGCTCATTTTAGACTAGAAAATACATATAAATTCAAGTTATAAAAATATAATTGTACATTCAAATATGTTTTCTAAAGTATTTTGTCATTTTTAATGCACTTTTAGAAAAACAACAACTCAGAGACCAACAAATCTGAGCATCATGCATAAATGACAAAGTCCTATTATGGGATGCATATTTTGTGTAACTGGTACTATTGACCGGCTTTGGCAGGCAGTATAATAGCCTTTATGCATGAGTTTTAGGTTCATTTTTGTAAGATTTTTGGAATATGAAGAGACAGATGTGATCCATACAACAACCACAGTTCAGGAAAGATGCCTATGTCTATTGGCATTACTATACTGACAGGCAGCGATGCTCCAATGATGACTGAACAAGTTAGCGTCTACTTACATGTGGAATGTGTGGGGTACACTGAGTCTAATTGACTTTCACTTGTGCTACGATAATTGATTTGAAATTCCAAGATTAAACACAATGTTAAAGTTGTTTTAATGCTTTTGAAACACTAAGACATGATTCATGCAGTGAAACTGCATCTGAATTTGTGTAAAGTTTTAGACATTTTCACACGCGAGTTCCAAATCAAATATAGCAGCACAAGAAAAAAAAAATAATAATAAAAATAAAAATAAAAATAATGTTCATAAAGATTTTTAATGTTTTTTGAAACAGTAAGAGCTTTTAACTTCTTTTCAGATAGTGAAAAAGCATTTGATTGTGTTTGAAGTTTCAGACAATTTGCTAATAATAATTTATCCTAATGGGACAACGTCAGTTATAAATGACGGATCCCTAAAAAAAGGTCAAAGGTCAGATGTAGAAAACTAATTTTGGAAAATGATTTTACTCCTAAATATATATAAAATATAAAGTCAATTATTTTTTGAGCTGCAAATTTACAATTAGTCCTATAGAGGGTTAAGTGCCCATTCGTCTTAAGGGACTCACCTTACCTGCGGCGTAGCCCAGGGATCAATTCTGGCACCTCTCTTATTCTCTTTATACATGTTACCTCTAGCATCTATTATGAGTAGATTTGGTGTGTCTTATCACTGCTATGTGGATGACACCCAACTCTACACACCTATAAAACACAAGAGACTAGAAGCATGTCTTCATGAACTTAATCTGTGGCTCACTAACAAGTTCATGTTATTGAATGACGATAAATCCAAAATTATTCAATTTGGTCCAAAAGAGCTCTCTAATGGAAATGTTATTGACCTAGGTACCCTCTCACCATTCCTTACATCCAACATTAAAAATTTAGGATTTTATCTTGACAGCAGTCTTAAACTAGACAAACAAATCAATGTCTTAGTTAGCACAAGCTTTTATCATCTACGCTGGTTAGCAAAAGTCTAACCATTTTAAGTAGAGATAGCTTTGAAACAGTTATTCATGCTTTTATTGCCACATGACTCGATTACTGTTAATTCATTATATGTCAGGCTACCTCTCATCTCCAAATGGTCCAAAATGCAGCTGCTTGTTTTTTCATGGGCAGCCATAAACGTGTTAATATCACTCCAATTCTACACACATTACATTGGCTGTAAAGCCCCTACAACACAGGGGTGATCGAGCTTTCGCAGTGGCTGGCCCTAAACTGTGGAACAACCTACGATTACGTGTTAGAACTGCTTCTACGTCTGAATTTAAATCCATGCTTAAAAATCTTTTCTCTTGTGCTTTTGATGTTTTGTAAACTTATTTGTTTCTGTTTCTATTTTTATTTATTTTTTTATTTTTTTATTTTTTTACAGTCATGTACAGCACTTTGGCCAACCAAGGTTGATTTTAAATGTGCTTTATAAATAAAATTTGATTTCTTTTGATTTGACTGATTGAACTGAATTGAATAAACGTCAAATTGATTCGAGCTGAATACAACACAATTTTCTGCTTAGCTGAACTGAACTTGTTTCATAATTGATGAACTTTACACAGTTATTGAACTGAATCTACTGACTGGAGCTGAATAATGACACTATTGTCTTATTAGAGCTGCTCTACAGCAGAACTTGGATTTGTCTCAAATTTGAACTATTTTGCACCACTGATTCTCTTATTTTCCTGTGAAGCTGTTTAGAAACTATCTGTATTGTAAAAAGCCCTATATAAATAAAGTTCATAGTTAATAATAAAGTTAATAATGCCAATAGAGCAGGAAAACCTAAATCTTAATCTTGACTTTAGGATTAATATAACTAACAGATCTAGAGACACTTTTATAATAACTGAAATTACTGCTTGTTTGTTTCCTTCTTTCAGTGTGAATGTTCAAAGACGTATTAGATTTGTGCACATTTTGTCACAAGATATTATCACAAGGAGCTTGCCTCACTTGTTAAAAGGTGACCCATTTCCTCACGAGGTAAGCTAACAATAAAATTAAATATAAATGCTCTCACCTGGAGGAAGTGAAGAGGTAACCATTGATGCCCCCAAAAGTGGAGAGTGCCACAGAGATTGGCATGAGGGTGGAAAACACCCCAAGAAGCTTTTCACCGAAAGTCTAAGGCAAATGAAACAGAATTAAACATTCAGGGGATAATGTCTTGCCCATTGATAAGCACAGTGTGTTGCCATTTGTGTTGTTTTTGCTCCTTATTTAAAAAAAAGAAAGTATTCAAAACACGCATAAATGCACCCACAAAATCAGTGTGGATCACAATTTACACAGTACAACTGTCAATCTTTGCATTGTTTGTGAAGGATGCAGCACACTACTACTATCTGACATACTTTACCAAGCCTGTACAATATCACTCCACTACTACAATCCATATACCTGAATCAATAGATACACATTATCCCTGCTTACAAATCTTGCATTATTTGATCCAAGGTTATTTTAGTTAAATAAAAAGAAAATTGTTGTTACTGTAAATGAAACAAACTAATACAAATGACACAAACACACATAGTGATGTCAGGATTGTAGACTGTCTGTGTCGTGTTTTGCCCCTGTTTCTGTTCCTGATTTGCCTTAATTGGTCTAGTTCCTGTCCTTGTTTAGTTTGAATATTAGTTGATCCCATGCACCTGTGTTTCGCCAATTATCCCTTGTATTTAAGTCCTAGTCTTTGAGTGCTGTCTTTGTCGGGTCTAATTGTTTCTACGTGTGTTTGCTCAAGCTCCTGTTGTGATTATTCCAAGTGTTTCCTTGATTAAAGTCTGTTTCCTCGACTCCTGCGTTCTCCCTGCAGGAGCGTAACGTGACAGAAGACCCGACCGAAACTGTTACCTCCGTGTGTTCCCTCCGTTTTTTGGTTTGGTTTTTTCCTCAGTGTTTTGTTTCTGTAGTGTTTCCCTTATGGATCCCCTCCTTCGCCCGGAATTCCTCCTTCTGCTGCTGGAGCAGGGGGAGCGATCGCTCAAGGACCATACAAGACTGTTCCTTGTGTTAGCTCACACCACCAGCTATCCGGACGATGCATTCCGCTCATTCTATAATGCAAGTTTGAACACCGCGTGCAGAGCGCCGTCATCCGAGGACGTTTCTCGAGCGGATTTCGATGTGTTTGTGGAGTGGATTCTGGCGAGAAATGGATCGCCGATTCTGGCGAGAACCACTCCAGACCCAGAGCCCAGCCCACCAACTCCCCGTGATGCGAAGCATTAGCCCGAGCCCACCGATGACGGAGAGCCAATTCCCGCCACGATCTGCAAGCCAGCGCAACGTTGAGCGACTGAGCGGGGGATCGCCCCGGAGGTAGAGCCGATTCCGTCAGACCAGGTTGCGAGAGCCGGCGACCATGCCCGCCGCGAGGGAGCAAGCCGTGGACGGTGTGAGCACGGAGTGGAGATCCGCCCCCTGCACCGCAGCTGAGGGTGAGCTGATTGTACATCTGGGGCTGCTGGATTTGGAAGGGTACCTGATAGACTGGAAAACTGATCTGGAGATCGATCTGCCCCCTCTCCTCTCTCCGTCGTTCCCACTGGTCCCATCCAGCCCACCTTCGTCTCTGGTCCCCATATCCAGCCCAGAGGGGGCTCCCGAACCTCCAGTGCCCACTCCTCGAAAGCGCCCTCCAGTGCCCGATATTCCAGAGTGTCATCCTGTTCCCTTGTTCAGCCCAGAGGAGGCTCACAAATGCCCTCTGTTGTAGCTACGGTGCGAGGACGTACCTTCCGGGAGGGGAAGTAATGTCAGGATTGTGGACTGTCTGTTTCGTGTGTTGCCCCTTTTTCTGTTCCTGTTTTGCCTTTTTGGTCTAGTTCCTGTCATTGTTTAGTTTGATTATTAGTTGATCCCATGCACCTGTGTTTCTCCAGTTATCCCTTGTATTTAAGTCCTAGTCTTTGAGTTCTGTCTTTGTCGGGTCTGCTTGTTTCTACGTGTGTTTGCTCAAGCTCCTGTTGTGATTATTCCAAGTGTTTCCTTGATTAAAGACTGTTAAACATTTTCTCGACTCCTGCGTTCTCCCTGCAGGGCTGCAACAAACGATTATTTTGATAATCGATTAATCTAATGATTATTATAACAATTAATCGACTAATCGACGCTTATTTCACTGATTAATCAGTAGACTTTGATTATTCAGCTTTTGCAATTAGTTAAAATATTAAGTTATACATATTCTAACATAAATAAAGGTCACTTCAGCTTTAGAGAAGCATATTATGCAATTAAAATTATTATACAATTAACTGGTAACACTTTGCAATAAGGTTCATTAGTTAACATTAGTTATTATGAACTAAGAATGAACAATACTTCTACAGCATTTATTAATCTTAGTTAATATTACTTTCAGCATTTACTAATGCATTTATAAAAAATCACAATTTGTGTTTTTTTTTTTTTTTACATTTGCACTGTGAACTAACATAAACAAACAATGAACAACTGTATTTTTATTAACCAACATTAACAAAGATTAATACATAAATATAATGTATTGTTCATTGTTCATTCATGTTAATTAATACATTAACTAATGTTAACAAATGTACCTTATTGTAAAGTGTTACCAATTCATTATACAAATAGATGTATTTGGCACACAAAATGAGATGACAGACAGAGACACTTTCTCACCATTTAATTAACTACATGAAAAAGTAACTGAGTGACACATCATTCTGCCTAACATCTCCTTTTGTAAGTCATATGGATAAGAAACGAAATAAAGGTAATTGATAAGATGATTTGGATAAACTATTTTATTCACAACATGTCTTAAAATACCTTATAGGGTTATGATAACCAAAACAGTCCTGAGCTAGATCAAGCTTTGATCTCTGTAAACCAAACTATCACTTTAATGAAATCTTTTTTTTTTTTTTTTGTTCCCACTAATAAAAATATTTTATCATTAGCTAGTTCCACACTGGAGAGCTGCTTTATATCAGAAAATCAAGTTGCAATTCTAAATGAAAGTGACACTGACACTGGTTTTTCATGTTTAATACCATAAAGCTGCTTGAATTAAGGCTATCTACTGCATAAAATACTTTAAAAATAAATGTGACATGACTGGACTTGGCTGGAGTACTGAACTGCAGAGTTCGTGCAAACATCCACATCGTTGTAATCAGATGCGTTTTTAACTGCTGCTTTCACACCGCTGTCAGTTTTTGTTGTGTTTATTTCGTTACTGAGAGGAAAGCGAGCAATATTATTTACATATTCATCCAAACGCCGCTCAGGTTCGGCGCTGTATTTGCTCTGAAATCTTCTTCTCTTGAGTTGCATCCAGGAGGGCTGAATTACAGTCTTGCGCTACAGCGCCACACTGATCAAACCGCATTATTGCAGGCTCTTACATTAGGTCATATGAGATCAAACGACTACTCGACAACAAAAATATTTATCAACAATTTTTTATTGTCGACGTTGTCGATAATGTCGACTAATTGTTTCAGCCCTACCTGCAGCAGCCTAACGTGACAAGTGAATCCATCGAGTATCATTAATCTGGTGCCTTTAATGAACAAAATGTTTTAAGACACGGCAAGTCAAAGGCTTGTACTTACAACAGCCACTGCGTTGGAGGACAGCAGTTCCTCAGGAGACATGGAGGAGAAATATGCAATGTTTGTGAGCGTGTACACAAATGTGACCAGTGGAATGGAAATGTATATGGCTCGTGGCAGATTCCTGAGGAAAAAACAAAAACAAAAACATAATATGTAAATGTATATATCCAGCCACAGAGCATGTGCGGAAAAAAGTTCCTGGTTAAAAGGGTAATAACTATGCAGTAGATAATAATTGTAGGTTCAACAACATAGTCAAACAAATAATGTATCCGTGCCTGAAATTTTAAGATTTGTATACAGTGTATATGTACATTTTTGAAATAGTTTATGTCATATAATGTGACTATGATTCAGTATCCTGATAATTATATTAGTTGTAAGCAAATAGCAGCAGTTTCCTCAGGAAATACACAATATAATCCAAAATAACTATTTATTTAACACCAAAGAAAGAAGAAGAAGACAGGAATCTTAATCACATGCAACTCAACTACAATACTGGACAAGGAATGGGAGGAAACACAGGGCTTAAATAGACAGATAATGATAACCTGAAGAACAGGTGTGAACTAATTAGGAACCAAGTAAACTAAGTCACAACAGGTACAGAACACAAAACCAAACCAGAGCATAACAGAAAATACACTCAGAATGAGCCAATAAAGTTGTTCCAGCAAATTTTGCTGGTCCAGCCAAACTGTAAAAGTGGTATCAGACTAACCTCCTCGGATTCACCACTTCCTCCGTAACGTAGTTGAGGAAGTTCCAGCCGCTGAAGGCAAAGGAGGCATGAAGAAAAGCCAGAGCAATCTGCCCTATGGAGGGAGCTTTATTAAATGTGAATGCCACCTGTGGAGTCAGGCTCTCATAGTTACCTGAGGAGACAGATACGGCTTTGTTAATTGGATAATTAACAATGTTTCAAGATTAACGTACTGGACTGACACAATTCAGGTTTACTTGATTATCTACTAATAATTATAGTATCAGATATGACACACCAGGCTTTTGAGGAGTGTTCAATTGTTATTAGGAGTTATATAAGTGACAACTAATATTCAATGCATTTTATGTAAGTAGTCTGCTGTTGCAACCCGATCTCATGGCAATTTATACATATTTTAGGAGGTGGCTAATTTGTACGAATTCGTACGACCTCGCTCGTACAAATTTGTACGTTTTGTGAAAAATCGTACGTATTTTACAAGGTGACAAATTTGTATTCATACAAATAACCACGCCTAAATCTACCCCTCACAGAAAACGTACAAAATTGTACGAGTGAGGTCGTACGAATTAGCCACCTTATAAAATACGTACAAATTGGTTGAGATAGCGTTCAAAGATCTCATTGGTTTAGATTACAAATGTGACCTTGGACCACAAAACCCGTCTTTAGTGTCAGTTTTACAAAATTGAGATGCATATCATATATATAATATATGAATAAATGAGCTTTCCATTGATGTATGGTTTGTTAGGATAGGACAATATTTGGATGAGATACAACTGTTTGAAAATCTGGAATCTGAGGGTGCAAAAAAAAAAAAAAAACTAAATATTGAGAAAATCGCCTTTAAATTAGTTTTTGTTTTGAATTAAGTTCTTATAAATGCATATTACTAATTAAAAATTAAGTTTTTATATATTTACAGTAGGAAATTTACAAAATATCTTCATGGAACATGATCTTTACTTAATATCCTAATGATTTTTGGCATAAAAGAAAAAATCAATAATTTTGACCCATACAATGTCTTGTTGGGTATTGCTTCAAATATACCTGTGATACTTATGACTGCTTTTGTGCTCCAGGGTCACAAATAGGAATTTCATCTCACTTTTTGCCTACGTAAATAGCAGCAACTATATGCTATAAATATGCTAAATGTGCATATTTTTTTTCAGTTTGTTCCTCTGAATAAAACAGAGTTTATTCATAATAGGGAATAGGGTGTTTTTTCTTCCTTTTACCTCCAAAGATCTGCACTAAACCGACAGTAATGATGAGCCCCAGAGCCAGCAGCTTCCCCACGGTAAAGACGTCCTGGATCCGTGTGGCCAAACGCACACTGTAGCAGTTCACCCATGTCAAAAACACTGCAAATATCCACCCACACAAACATTAAAGATTGTATGATGTCCTGACTGAATCTCTTTAACGTGTGACTTTAAATACAATGGTTTTTATAATTAACATTTCAAAGTTAAAAATATGACTTGTTGGCATCAGGAAACACTGTTTTAGGATTAGTTTGTATGGGGTTCCTGACAGAAATGTGGGAATGCTAAAAAGGGGAGTGGATTTGTAATTCTATGGGCTCATCCATCAGTGTCACAGCTTACACACTCTTTCATAATAAACTTCCCTCCACCGAGAGAAGTTTAAGCCCAATTGAAACAAATAGATTTGAATGAGAACAAAACATGGGAGCAAAGAGCAGGTCTGTGAGGAGATGGAAGTCCTTGCGTTTTCCTGGCGCTCTCTTGCTGCTGTTGTTTTGGTTTGTGTGAATGACTCCACATAAAGGGCTTGAATAATGAGAGCTAATGCAGCAATCACATGCTATAGAGCCACGCCACTCCATCACTGAGCCGTCAAGTGCTGCTGGCACAGATCCAGAGCCGTAACTGTAACCGGGACATTCTCAGGGAAAAACATTCATGTACTGAAGTACTTTAAAATGAAAAAAAAAAAAAGACAAGGATTAAACAAAACATGTTCCATACAACATAACAAAAAAATAAAAAAATTCTAAAGGATTATGTGACACTAAAGTCCAGTAAGCTCAATATCACTGTTTACTGTATTTTTGATCAAATAAATGCAGCTTTGGTGAGCAGAAGAGACTTTGTTCAAAAACATTTAAAAAAATGTCATTATTCTAAACTTATTATTATAATATATATTATAATATTATAATATTAATATAACATAATATATATATATATATATATATATATATATATATATATATATATATATATATATATATATATATATATATATATATATATATATATATTGACTTCATGACTTGTCCAGAACTAGAAATCACACTCTTAAAATGATCATATATTTAGGTTAAAAAAAAAAAAAAAATATATATATATATATATATATATATATATATATATATATATATATATATATATATATATATATATATATGTGTATATATATATATATATATATATATATATATATATATATATATATATATATATATATATATATATAGATGTCACTTTGCTTGATCTATCTTGATTTTTTTTAATGTTGATTTTTAGCAACTTCAGCTTATTTAATTTTTTTTTTTTTTTTTTGCCACAGTATAATTAATTTGAATATATTTAATAATATTTTTTATATCTTTAAGGAATCTTGTGGAGCCCTTAAAAGTGTGCTGGATCCCAGCCCACTAGTTTCACAAGTTTCACTTAAGGACTGTGCAAAATATATTGAAATATACTGATTTTAGACCTATGGACTACTTTTATGATATGTTTATGATAATTATGCACACTTACATGCTGCTTATTTTTACTTTTGAAGTTTGACAGCCCCAGTTAACATTCATTTTGATTATACTGGAAAAACTGGCCAAGTATTCCTCAAAAAATTCCCTAGCAGAAAGAACGTCATGCAGGTTCGGAATGACGTGACACACTTTCTCCTGTCTTATTGCAAGCATTCAGAAATCAGGGTTTTGGGAAACATGTGTGAACACAGTCATTATATTTGCACTTTCGCTTAGTTCAGCAGAAAACACAATTCAAATTTCACTTCAATCTTGCGGTTAAATTCTGTTGAATCCTCAGGTTTACTAAAGCCATTTCAAAATATATACATTTAGCACTATGGTATATAAAACTTTTTTATGTTTAAATAGATTCATAGAGAAGTCAAGCACTCACGTATGCAGATGACGGACAGCATGCGTGTGGCTATGTATGGAGGAATGCAGTATGGAAACACAGGCTGAAGCACGTAGTTAGAGAAAGTGAGAGCGATGACTGCCAGTGTGGTGGGATACATGATCAATACTGCACTCCACAACAGCAGAAACCTAGAGAGCAACACAACACATTCAGCATCTGTGATGGACGTTTGATTTCCATTCAGCGTTTAGTAGATCATATATGGACCTGTCATACCCCACGAGACCGCCAAAGATCTCTGTGACGTAGGAATAGTCTCCTCCAGATTTGGGGATGGTGACCCCTAGTTCAGCGTAGCACAGGGAGCCCAGAGCAGCTATGCCTCCTCCTAACATCCACACCACCAGTGCCAAGCCAACCGAACCCGAATGCTCCAGAACACCCTTAGGAGAGATGAAGATCCCTGAGCCAATAATGTTACCTGAGGAAAGAAAGAAACTATAATCGTCATTTCCTGAACACAAAAGGGCCCAGTAATCCATATATAGAGCAAGCCTGGTGTCTTTATCTATTCAGAATTCAGAAAAATTGTAAACACATTTACAGAACAAAACTGTAAAATTTACAGTATAAAACTGTAATTTACAAACAGGGAAATTTGAATGTAAACCACTAAATTCAACAACACACACTGCTATTAAAATCTGTTTTATACCTTTAACATACTGACAACCACCATAATAATGCAGGTGGTAAAAGAGAAAGCCACATGAAGAATCAAAGCTCATCACAGGTAGCTTCGCCACAAGTAGAAGTATATACTAATATATAGAAGGTGCACAGAGTCATTCATGCAACCACAAAACACCATCATGGTAACACACGATATTTACATAATGCAACAATCTTTCATTAAACAACAGAAGATGTAACATAAAGCCCAAATGTACATAACTGATAACAAAAACTATTAAAAAAACATGATTATTTAAACAAAATACTTTCAAATGTGGAGTGTCACGCAGGGAATTCTGGGAATATCAGTTTACAGTTTTTGACTGTAAATTATACATTGATTTGTTATTTTTACTTCTAAAAACTGTATAATTAACAGCATTTTACTGTAAAATTACATGAAATGTCTGGTTAGATCTTTTACAGTTTTTCCCTGTATATAGTACAGGAACTCGCTGTTAACATATTAACAGTTTTTTTTCAGTAGCGTTTTTACAGAATTTTAGGGTTAAAATTACATTTACTTTTTACAGTGTATACACACACACACACACACACACACACATTTATATATATATACAGTGGGTACGGAAAGTATTCAGACCCCCTTCACTTTTTTCAATTTTGTTATGTTGCAGCCTGATACTACAATTGTTTAAATTCATTTTTTTTTCTCATTAATCTACACTCTGTACCTCATAATGATGAAGTGAAAACAGAATTTTAGAAATGTCTGTAAATTTATTAAAAATAAAAACCTGAAATATCACATTTACATAAGTATTCAGACCCTTTGCAACAACACTTGAAATTTCGCTCAGGTGCCTCCCATGTCTCTTGATCATTGCAGAGATGTTTCTACACCTTGATTGGAGTCCACCTGTGGTAAATTAAATTGATTGGACATGATTTGGAAAGGCACACACCTCTCTGTAAAAGGCCTCACAGCTGATAATGCATATCAGAGCGAAAACCAAGCCACGAGGTCAAAGGAACTGCCTGCAGAGCTCAGACACAGGATTGTATTGAGGTACAGATCTGAGGAAGGCTACAAAAAAAATTCTGCTGCACTGAAGGTTCCCAAGAGCACAGTGGCTTCCATAATTCTCAAATGGAAGAAGTTTGGCACAACCAGGACTCTTCCAAGAGCTGGTCCCCAGCCAAACTGAGCAATTGATGGAGAAGGGGCTTGTCTAGACTGGCGACCAAGAACCTGGTGGTCACTCTAGTTGAGCTCCATGATCATATATGCAGATGGGAGAAAACTACAGAAGGACAAACATCACTGCAACACTCCACCGATCTGGGCTTTATGGCAGTGTGGCCAAACTCAATCCTCTCCTCAATGAAGACACATAAAAACACACTTGGAATTTGCAATAAAGCACCTAAAGGACCCTCAGACTCTGAGAAACAAGATTACCTGGTCTGATGAACCTCAATTCTAAGCATCATGTTTGAAGGAAACCGGCTCTTCTCATCACCTGCAGAGTACCATCCCAAAAGTAAAGTGTGGTGGTAGCAGCCTCATGCTGTTGGGCTGTTTTTCAGCGGCAGGGACTGAGGAACTCATCAGAGTAGAAGAAAAGCTCAATACACCAAAATTTTGAGATAGCCTTAATGAAAACCCAGTCTAGAGCATTCAGAACCTCAGACTGGGCCGAAGGTTCACCTTCTAACATGACAATGACCCTAAGCACACAGCCAAGGCAACACAGGAGTGGCTTAGGGACAACTCTGTGAATGTCCTAGAGTGACCCAGCCAGAGCCCTGACTTGAACCCTATTGAACATCTCTGGAGAGACCTGAAAAAGGCTGTCAACAGACGGTCCCCATCCAACCTGACCGAGCTTGAGAGGATTTGCAAAGAAGAATGGCAGAAATTCCCCCAATCCAGTTGTGCAAAGCTTGTTGCGTTATACCCAAAAAGACTCGAGGCTGTAATTGCTGCCAAAGGTGCTTCAACTAAGTACTGAGTAAAGGGTCTGAATACTTATGTAAATGTGATATTTCAGTTTTTTCTTTTTAATAAATTTACAAACATTTCTAAAATTCTGTTTTCACTTTGTCATTATAAAGGACAGAGTGTAGAGTAATGAGAAAAAAAAAGAATTTAAACAATTGTAGTATCAGACTGCAACATAACAAAATTGAAAAAAGTGAAGGGGGTCTGAATACTTTCCGTACCCACTGTATATATATATATATATATATATATATATATATTAGTGCTGTCAAACAATTAATTGCGATTAATCGCATCCAAAATAAGTTTTTGCTTGCATACTATATGTATGTGTACTGTGTATATTTATTATGTATATATAAATACATACACATACAGTATATATATTTTAAAATATTTACATGTATATATTTATATTCATATAATTTATATTATAAATAAATATATTTAATATATAAGCCTAACATTTTTTTTTTCTGAAATATATACATGCATGTGTGTGTATTTATAAATACATAATAAATATACACAGAACACACACACATATTAAACAAACAAAACTTCTATTTTGGATGCAATTAAACATGATTAATCGTTTGACAGCACTAAAAAAAAAAAAAAAAAAAAAAAAAAAAAAAATATATATATATATATATATATATATATATATATATATATATATATATATATATATATACACACACACACACACACACACACACAATAGCAATAGGTTTATCTTCCCTTTGTGACAACTTACCCCATGTGCTGTGCCCTTTTTTCCTTTTTTTTTTTTTTTAATTACAGTCTAATTCCAGGCTGAATTTTGTGTTTGTGGCAACTTGAAAGGAAAAAAAAAAAAGTTTACATGGCCACTATATTAGTTATTTAATTAGTGACCTAAAAATGTGCAGAATCTTAAAGGGGTCCTATTATGCTTTTTCACTTTTTGAATTTTAGTCAGTGTGTAGTGTGTATGTTTGGGCATAAAAAGGTCTACAAAGTTACAAATCTCAAAGTCCACTCCAAAGGGAGATATTTCATTTTTAAAAAAAAATCCCTTTTCAAGAACTACAACGAACGGCTCGTTTGGACTACAAAGTTGTTTTCCTGTATTTGTGACATCACAAAGTGGCCCATTAGAATATCATTAAAATAAATCCTGCCTCCGGAAATTCGAATGCACATTTCAAAATCGAAACCCGGTGCTGGTGTATTTATATCACTGGATTTCTGATGGAAACCGACTGTCTTTGGATGTCATTTTCATTTCATCTTGCATGTAATGTCTGATAAAGCAGCGTTTGTGAGCGGAGCTCTGCTTTGTGTTCAGCGTTACCGGGGAAACCTCGCTCTCTCGCGCTCCAACAGCGCCTCCTGCTGGCAGAGAATGAATTTGCATATATGCTGCCGCCACAAATAGTGCAACTCTGGGGGACTATGGTATAAATTCAACTGTATAACAGTTTCACTGCAATTCATGTTATAATGTTAGAATTAAAGAACAATAAACATAATACATATTACCGTGCACTTATCTGTACATAGTAAATGCAGTTATTTTTAAGCTATTGTTGACATCCTATCTAAAATGTGATTTAGCCAAAAAAAAAAACACAACAATATCGTTACCACTTTAATGTCTTGCAATATCCGTGCGTGCACAGGTTCTGCGCAATCCTCTTGTTCAGTATTCTCGGGGTCTGAATTGATATGGCAATATTGACGAACTTGCTGTTTTGTTAAGGGGCGGGGCAGCTGTTCGCCAATCACAGCGCACTGGGACAGCTAACCAATCACAACACATTTCGTTTTTCGGAAGGCGGGCCTTCATCAAACCCGGAACTAATCGAGCAGTTTGTGCCAGGCTGGGAAGAAAGGTATTGTAATAAAGTGAATTATGTGAAAAATAATGCGATTTTTCTCACCAAGCATGAGAGCATGTTCTAGTACACCCCCAAAACAAAATCAAGACTTTGTAAAAGAGCATAATAGGACCCCTTTAAGTATTTATTTTTAATTTGGTTATAAAATTATTTCAACATTTAAATTAAAATCTCAAATTACCAGTATGGTTTCAGGTAGTCAAACTTCAACATAAACAACAACAACAAACAAACAACAAATAAATAAATAAATAGTCACTGGAGTAAAGACTAGCTCTGCATGCAGTGCCTCCCAGTGATCCCTGAGCTGATGTAACAAAACTGATTTGACTCGTTCCACCCCTTTTATTTAGAATTCTAAGCACTATAAGAACTAACCCAACACACATACAAATATACAACAGCAAGCAACAGTACACGGCCGGTCAACATCAGCCGTGTGGCCCCGCTGTAGTACCTGTGAGAGTTTTCACAGGCAGACAATGATCAGCCCCCCTCACTAACCCACTTCCAGCAGCTCTTCTCTCAAGCACCCAAGTGTCGTACGACGAGATTACGTAACAGCAGGCATAAATAATCTACTGCTGCCCGTCACAGAGCCGGCTGCCATCAGACGCGCAGGGAACAATCTTTAGCTTTCATTCGGCTCCTTTCAGAGGACAAACACATCTGAGAGCGCCCACACGCTGGATGTGAGTTCAGACCTCAGTTAACATATAAAATTAAACATATCTGCAAATTTAAGTTGTTTTTTAACACTTAGTTGTTGAGATGATTGTCGATAATTCAGTATCTTGTTTTCCGAGTTTAGATGTTAAGACAATAAGTAAATAGATAAATAAATAAATACATAAATGAGTGAATGAACAAACAAACAAGTAATACAGGATAATATAATTATTAAAGTTACTAAGTTATTAAATAAAGAGCTATATATGTGTGTTAGTATATATTAGATATTATTAGTGTACACACACATAGCCTACATACATACATACATATATATAAACTAATAATATCTAATATATACTTAACAACATTTATTTAATAGCCTATAATACAGGAAAATAAAGCAATAACAAGCTAATCTGACAATGGTAAGCAATATTTAACATGCATTAAAAAGTATAAAGTCTATAATGTGTGTTCTAGTATGCATAAAATCACCAACTGTATGTGGACTAACAAGATGGCGAATATCCGCGATATATTTGTCCTTTTTAGGTCTTGATAAGTTCACATGTTGGCAGAACGGCCCACAGTCAAGAAGAAAACAAGTTGGAAACTTTTCTTACCAATGATGATCGCGCACGCGCTCAGAAGCCCGATCTCCTTCTTGAGTGTCACGCGCTCAGGGATGCCGTTGTCTCGTTTAAGATCGCTGTCTTTCATCATCCTCTGACTCTCCGTCCTTTTCCTCTCTACTCCATCCATTTCAGCTCGCGCACGAACAGAGAGCTGAGCTGCCTCTCTTGAGTCGCTTCTGAGGATTGAAGCATGGTGAAAGAGCCGCGCAGGCGCCGCGCTCCGTACAGAATGTTAACGAGCATCTCTGCACTGATCCACACTCACCAAACCATCACTGCATACTACACACGACCCGTGCGCTGATCCACACTCACCCATCACTGCATACTACACACGACCCGTGCACTGATCCACGCTCGCCAAACCATCACTGCATACTACACACGACCCGTGCACTGATCCACGCTCGCCAAACCATCACTGCATACTACACACGACCCGTGCACTGATCCACGCTCGCCAAACCATCACTGCATACTACACACGACCCGTGCGCTGATCCACACTCGCCAAACCATCACTGCATACTACACACGACCCGTGCACTGATCCACGCTCGCCAAACCATCACTGCATACTACACACGACCCGTGCACTGATCCACACTCACCAAACCATCACTGCATACTACACACGACCCGTGCACTGATCCACACTCGCCAAACCATCACTGCATACTACACACGACCTGTGCACTGATCCACACACTCGCCAAACCATCACTGCATACTACACACGACCCGTGCGCTGATCCACACTCACCAAACCATCACTGCATACTACACACGACCCGTGCACTGATCCACGCTCGCCAAACCATCACTGCATACTACACACGACCCGTGCGCTGATCCACGCTCGCCAAACCATCACTGCATACTACACACGACCCGTGCACTGATCCACGCTCGCCAAACCATCACTGCATACTACACACGACCCGTGCGCTGATCCACGCTCGCCAAACCATCACTGCATACTACACACGACCCGTGCGCTGATCCACGCTCGCCAAACCATCACTGCATACTACACACGACCCGTGCGCTGATCCACACTCACCAAACCATCACTGCATACTACACACGACCCGTGCACTGATCCACGCTCGCCAAACCATCACTGCATACTACACACGACCCGTGCGCTGATCCACACTCACCAAACCATCACTGCATACTACACACGACCCGTGCGCTGATCCACGCTCGCCAAACCATCACTGCATACTACACACGACCCGTGCGCTGATCCACACTCACCAAACCATCACTGCATACTACACACGACCCGTGCACTGATCCACGCTCTCCAAACCATCACTGCATACTACACACGACCCGTGCACTGATCCACGCTCTCCAAACCATCACTGCATACTACACACGACCCGTGCACTGATCCACGCTCTCCAAACCATCACTGCATACTACACACGACCCGTGCACTGATCCACGCTCTCCAAACCATCACTGCATACTACACACGACCCGTGCACTGATCCACGCTCTCCAAACCATCACTGCATACTACACACGACCCGTGCACTGATCCACGCTCGCCAAACCATCACTGCATACTACACACGACCCGTGCACTGATCCACGCTCTCCAAACCATCACTGCATACTACACACGACCCGTGCACTGATCCACGCTCGCCAAACCATCACTGCATACTACACACGACCCGTGCACTGATCCACGCTCTCCAAACCATCACTGCATACTACACACGACCCGTGCACTGATCCACGCTCTCCAAACCATCACTGCATACTACACACGACCCGTGCACTGATCCACGCTCTCCAAACCATCACTGCATACTACACACGACCCGTGCGCTGATCCACGCTCGCCAAACCATCACTGCATACTACACACGACCCGTGCGCTGATCCACGCTCGCCAAACCATCACTGCATACTACACACGACCCGTGCGCTGATCCACGCTCGCCAAACCATCACTGCATACTACACACGACCCGTGCACTGATCCACGCTCGCCAAACCATCACTGCATACTACGCACGACCCGTGCACTGATCCACGCTCGCCAAACCCTCACTGCATACTACACACGACCCGTGCACTGATCCACGCTCGCCAAACCCTCACTGCATACTACGCACGACCCGTGCACTGATCCACGCTCGCCAAACCCTCACTGCATACTACGCACGACCCGTGCACTGATCCACGCTCGCCAAACCCTCACTGCATACTACGCACGACCCGTGCACTGATCCACGCTCGCCAAACCCTCACTGCATACTACGCACGACCCGTGCACTGATCCACGCTCGCCAAACCCTCACTGCATACTACGCACGACCCGTGCACTGATCCACGCTCGCCAAACCATCACTGCATACTACGCACGACCCGTGCACTGATCCACGCTCGCCAAACCATCACTGCATACTACACACGACCCGTGCACTGATCCACGCTCGCCAAACCATCACTGCATACTACACACGACCCGTGCACTGATCCACGCTCGCCAAACCATCACTGCATACTACACACGACCCGTGCACTGATCCACACATTCCAATCCATCACTGCAGACCTGTGCACTGTGCTTACAAATACAACATCTTATTCACAATTATTTAATGCTACTTTTTTCCTTTGCATTTTGATTAGACAGTGTAGAGAGGAGGAAGTGAAGTGGGATCGATGTTGCCAACTAATTTTCAGGGTTAAATGACATTGTAATGTCATTGTGTTTAAAGATATTTTTGTGTTAAATGAAAAAGTATCAAGTAGACATTACAAATTGTAGCTTTAGAAAGAACTATTTTATTTGATTCAACATAAAATTTACTATACATAAACATTTAGACTAGAGCGGCCTCACATAAACTATGGAACTATAGAAGATAATTTGAGAAACATCTGAACATTTGTTCCTTAAATAATAAAATTTGAAATGAGCTCATTTAGTGGAAAAAGTGGAAAATTTCTCCGTTTAAACATTTATGTTCTCTATGTTCTATTGTGAATAAAATATTGGCTCGTGTGATTTGAAAGTCTTTTAGTTTTCATTTTATTCAAATTTTAAAACCATCCCAACATTTCCGGAATTTGGATTGTAAACAATTAGTTTTAAGCAGTGTATTAGTAGTTAGTATGCTACACTAAGAAAAGTCTGTAAAAATAGGACACAATCTACTCTCTACTCTCTACTGTGGTAAAATACTACAATCTACAATAATTCAATTATTATTATTAGGCTAACATTTTTAAATTAAACAACTGCAAAAATCAGCTAAATTAATTCACATGATGTTTGTACTGCTAGGCATCTTTGGTTTTCTCTTTTTGTGTGATTTAGATGAAAAATGTGTTACTTTGTATCATTTGAGTCACTTATTGCTAAAAAAAGAAGTTACAAAAAGTTGCCAAAAAAAAAAAAATGCAATTTTGGCAACACTGGACGGGATCGGGACTCGAACTCGGGACGCCAGAAGCACAACAGCCTTGTTTGACAATGCACTCTCAAAAGGACAGTAACTAATAGTTCACAGAAATTCTAATACAACTAAACGTAGTTTATGCCATGTTTACTGAGGCAAGTTCAGCCAATAAAAGGATCTACAGAAGAGCAGCTGAAAGGATGGGTACAGGGCAATCGCCTCATCCACACAAACTCATGTTTGCAATGCAGAGGATTCCTCACTCGTCCTGAAGGGAATTTAGGAAGTCAAGTCGTGAATTTGTGTAGCTTTTCTCTGCATGCAGATAAAGGAGGCCAGTTTTCAGCTGATCTCCCTGAGGAAAGCCGTTGAGAGAGAGCTGCTTTGTAGTCCAGTAAGAAAGCTGAAACTCTGCCAGCAGTGTGCAACGCTTAAAAGAGGAAGTCGAGCAGAAAACCAATAGATCACAGGAGCTACAGACAGAGAGCTGTACTGTATGTGTGCTGACAGAGGGAGACAGAGACCAGATTATATACTTCATGAAACTTAAAAAAATAAAAGATAAAAGAAAAGAAAAAAAGCTGCTGTTACAGTTAAAAAGTACCGTATAGCAAGTTTTAGAGATTTAAGAATTAGAGATTTAATTTAAATTAAAAACAATGAAATTGTGTGTGTGTGCACAGTGCCATAAAAAAGTAAAAATAAAAAATAAAAAATTCAAAAAGTAAAAGATTCAAGACACCAAAACACTATCAAGGTAGAAGACATTAATCTAAAATAATTTAATACATATTAATTTTACAACATAGGATGTAACATAAAATCCTAACGTATGCAACTGGGGAGGAGAGAAAAAAAATACTAAGAAAACAGAACAAAATTAAACGAAAAACAAAGACAATTTATAGTTTATTATTACAATTAACAGTAAATTATACATTTTCAAAAACTACATTAAAGTTACATTTACAGCAACAGATTACTGTAAAATAACAAGGAATTTATTAACCAGTTAACAGGTTTATCTTTTGAATTTAAAGATTTGGCTCTGTTTAAAACTTATTAAACTGGCCCAGTTTAAAATCTGAGCTCACAAGTGAAAATGCTGTTTTACACGTTGTAATTTTATATCGAATTTTATATTTTTGACATCTTGGCAGAAAGGAAATCCAAACTTTACTGCAAATTAGGTCACATGGTCAATGCCACTGATTTGGTTATTTGATTTGTGACATAAAACAGGGCAGAGTCTTACATATTTATCACTATTTTGTATGTTTGTCCATTTTATTCTTAAATCCAAAAACTTAATTGCAAAGTTTCAATGAAAATCTCAAACGATCAATGTGGTCTCAGGCCCAACTGTACAACAAACACATTAATATCATCCCATGTTTCTAGAAATACCCCATAGTATTTTTTCATGCAACCCAAAAACAGATAAAGTAAACAAATGCATGAACAGGAACATAACAACTCCCACTTTGAAATGACACTTGGGTAAGGAACAAACACGAGATGCAACTGAGTCTTTAGCGCCACCTTTTGTCTTGTTGTTGAAAGTCCTTCTGTTGTTGGTATCATGCAGTCCTATGTGAACTGGCTCTGGAAGAATGTTGTAATATGCTGGGCTGTGGCCTGTCCCACGATGGGCTCCAGCTCATGCACTGAAGCTCCACAGAGCTGATGGATGCTGGGGAATCGCTGGAGGAGCTGCATGGCCTTCACCTTTCCGACACCAGGGATCTGCAGAACCAGACTCAACACCACCGGCTCCAGCAGTCGGGACACGCTCTTCCTGAGGAACGGGTTCTCCTTGTTCTCTCCAAGAACCTGGGGATTCAAAGGACGGATGCGTTAGGATCTCTGGACTGAACAGCACTGAAACACATCACCTATATCTCAAATATATGGCTTTGGAGATGTTTTGCATAAATCTAACAGGATGATCAAGAATGTATCTTTTATTAAGTGCACCTGTTTACACATATCTAATAAGCTAATCACATGGCAGCAACTCGATGCATTTAAGCCCGAGACACACTGCATGATTTTCGGCTGTCCCGGATGAAACATCTTGAAACAATCATGGTGATTTCTGTGATCGTGGCTCCTAATCGGTGGTCCTGTGTCGTACAGTGAGAGAGGTTCAAAGATGGCCGTTGTCGTGGTCTTGCGACCAAAGATAGCCTACAATACAGCATGATCATCACACAGGGTGTTTGCTGCTACGACCCACGTTTATAAAAATGCGACGTACTCAACGCGACATGGTGCTAAAACATAAAACTGGTTCAGATGCAAACAGGTAAGGGGGAAAAAGGCGAGAACATTGCGCAGATCGGAAAAAATATATCACAATTTTTTTTTTAGAAATATCACGATTCACGATTTTATTACGATTCTTTGTCATGCTGGTTTTACTATTTTGCAAGTTGTCTGAGCATTACAGCCAAACTTATTTCCCTATTATAAAGCCAAAGCCTTTCAAGGTAACAAAAAAAAAAAATAAAATAAAAAAAATAATGGCAGATATTTAGGGCAAAGTGGGTGAACATAAAAAAATCTTTGTCATTATTTTATCTTTCTTATTAAAAAATAAGAACAAAGATACACATTACAAATACACATAAAATACAAATAAAACAAACATGCTTTATTTTCAGGTACGATAGGTGTATTTAGCGTGAATGAACAAATATAAAAATAAAATCTCTTTGCGTTTTGTTTTATTAATGTTAAAGGAATAGTTCACCCAAAAATAAAAAAAAAATCTGTCTGTCTGTCAATTCTGTCATAGTGTTTTATTTTTATACCATCATTTACTCAAAAGTTGTTTTAAACCTGAGTGAGTTTCTTTCTTCTGCTAAACATAAATGCTATTTTGAAGAACGTGGAAAACCAAACAGTAGGTCCACAGTGACTTACATAAGATTTTTTCCCTATTATCAAATTCAATGTGGACCAGCAACTGTTTGGTTACCCACATTCTTCAAAATATCTTCTTTTGTGCTCAGCACAAGAAAGAAATTAATACAGGTTTGGGACAACATGTGAGTGAGTAAATAATGACAGATATCCTCCTGAGACCCAGCTAGGAGTTTTTGCCTCTATAGTGGACATTTTAATTTAGTGAATTTCTCTGAGACCTCACATGTCACAGTTGTAAGTCTGGATGTCCTGTACAGAGCACATTCAGGGCTTTTTAGAGATACTAAATGTTTGGAAGTTTCAGCATGACCTCTCCCTCTCCTAGGTCTTTAAAGATGGCTAAATTTAATTTAGTGAAACATTTTACATCCTTATGGAAATATGATTATATTTTGTAATTGTCATTTAAATCTGAATAATTTTCAAATTGTTTGTCATAAAGCAACATCTCAGGAAAATGTTATGGGTTTTCAAATTCAAATATGACTTCCTGTTATGGAACAGGGCATAATTTCATACATGTCCACTGTAGAGGACACCAGGACTAAAAACATGTTTATTATGCATTTTGGGAGACATAATTAAATAGGAAAATAAATTATATACCAATTTTCTTATGAAATATTACATATTATTATGAAAATCTGGCCAATTATTACTCCCATTATGACTATTCTTTTTTCAACATGCTGTCCCAACAGCAACACATTAATATGCAAATTAGATGCAGTGTATAGATACACTGTGTTTAATGGGAAAACCAGTTCATGGAAATTTTTACACACAAATCATTTTGATATATATTTTATTTTTTAAAATATAACATAGTTTTAGTTTTAACATAGTTGAGAATCATCCTTAAAGTTTGGTATAAAAAAAAAAAAAATCCTGAAACCTAAAAATTGATTGGTTATTTAAAAAAGAAAAAAAAATCCCATTGTTTTTGCCTTTTTGATGTCTATTCATGCCATTTTTGAGTCCTTGTGTCTACAGAGGACATAGAATTAAATATGAATAAAATATAATTTAAAAAAAAAAAAAATTTTTCTTATGCTCTAAACAATGTAATGACATAAAAAAATACAAAATTCACAAAGCTTCTTTTGGGGTGTCTCAGAAGGATATTAAATTTTAGGGTGAACTATCCCTTTAATGACAGTCGGCAGCATGTTTAGTTCTGTCCCTTTAAGACATCCGCATATATTATTATTACCTTATATGTCCAAAACAAAAATAAATAAATAAATTAAAAAAAATCTCGTTAACTATTAACGTCTTTTTTAACATCTTGTTGCAACATTTTACAAAAATCAAGATTGAATGTATTTGGTCAAAATCCCATGTTGTCAAAGATGAAGTGCTATGCAGGCTATTTAAGAAAATATTGGCTGATTAGACGGCAATGCTGACCTAAAATGAAAAATGTTTGTCCTCTCTCTCTCTTCACCGTTCCCACATCTCAGACCTCAAATACATAAAATATTACCATTTTAGACATAGTTTTTGAAGTAAAGACTAAAGAAAATACTATACAAAACAGTTCTTACTACAAAACAGTTAATACTATAAAGAAACAGTTCTTTATTTAACCTTTGCAAGAGCATCTCTGAACACACAACACGTCAAACCTACAGCAGAAGACCACAGCAGGTGCCACTCCTGTCAGCTCACAACAAGAAACTAAAGCTACGATTAGACAACAGAAGATTGTAAATAGGTCACCTAGTCTGAAAAGTATCGTTTTCTGCTGCGATATTTGGATGGTTGGGTCAAAATTTGGCATAAACGACACAGAAGCATGGATCTATCCTGCTTTGTATCAATGGTCCAGGCTGCTGCTAGTGGTCTAATGGTGTGTGGGATATTTTCTTGGCATATTTTGGGCCCCTTTGTACCAACTGAGCGCTATTTAAGCGCCACAGCCTATCTGAGTATTGTTACTGACCATGTCTTTCCCTTTATGAACGTAGCATACCCATCATGTGATGGCTTCTTCCAGCAAGATCTCCAATATGTTATTTATCAGTTTAGATCATTTGTTAATGCTTCGCTGACTAGCAGAAGACACTTAATAGTTTTATATTCCTGTTGCGCAGATGGTGAACATTGTAACACTGCCTTACAATGTACCCCGCTATTATTAAACTATAGTATTCTATGACATTAGCGAATAGCGATGTTATTTACACTAGTTACTTTAATGAATTTTAATGAGAAACTATGAGAAACAGGTGAATAAAGACTGACAGTCAATTTAATGTTCAGAAATTATTATTTCAAGAAATGTAAAGCCTTTTGGCTTGTTTATGTGGGCCGTCCCAAGCATGGTTGCAGTGTGTTCATTGTCAAACTCCAAAATCAGATTATTTTTCATTCTTAAAAAAGCCATTATTTTATTTGAATAAATAATAATAATAATAATAATAATAATAATAATAATAATAATAATAATAATAATAATTTTATTGATAAAACATATAAGTTGGTCTTATATTATATATTATTAGATCAGATTATTTTTCATTCTTAAAAAAGCCATTATTTTATTTGAATAAATAAAAATAATAATAATAATAATAATAATAATAATAATAATAATAATTATTATTATTATTATTATTATTATTATTTTATTTTGTATATAAATATTTATTTTGTATATGCAAAATATTTTAGTTTGTCTTGTACATATATTTTTTTATTAGATCAGATAACATTTTAAGCTGTCATATTGTCATGATACAACGTGCCTCTCAGACGTTACAATGTTCCCCACCTATGGGGCATGTTGTCACATTTCACATTTTTTGAGGATAAATAAAGAAAAATGTATACACTGTAATTATGAAACAAAGCGACATATTTGTTCCAGACAAGTGTGAAATTACTGTGGATAAAAATCATACTCTGAACCCCATAAGGATTTACACAAACTGAGAAAGGCAAAAAGTGTTGTGTTGTGCTCTGCTCTTCACTACACAAATATGCTATTGTATACAATTAAGATGATGCAGGGATAACACGTGGCGTTCACTCACCAGCTGTGCTATGAGCTGAGCCGCTTCAGCAGCACTGGACACAGGCAGCAGAGTCAGACCCAGCTCCAAAACCACAAACTTCTGCAGTCCGCTGAAGTACTGCTCGCTCAAGTGAGTCTTCTCCACAATCACAATACCCTGCAGACCACTGTTAGCCTAAAATAAGAAGATGAGTGCAGTTTTATTTAACAGTGAATGATCATAACATGAAACATTTGGTGATCTAATCACAGCTAGTCAGTGATTTACATTTCTAAATCGGACAATCTTCCTCCTGTAGCCGTTTCCTGCCACCAAATCGCTCTCTGATACATACAGGACACATGTTTTATTACTGAGATAGAAGTCCACGACACCCAGCTCCTCCTCAAAGATCGTCTTCACGCTCCCTGACAAGACAGAAAAAGTCACAGCAACATTAGTACATTCAGGCTTTCTAGATGACAAACTGTATCTCATGTTAATCTAGACACATTACTAAAGAAGAACTAGACCAGACCTGTGAATGTGATAATAATATTTATGAAACTACAACACATAAGACTATAAGCAAATACACACTTTGATGGAAATACACACACGCACATGCATACATACACACACACACACACGCATACATACACATGCATACATACATACACAAACGCACATGCATACATACATACATACACACACATGCATACATACATACACACATACATACACGCACATGCATACATACACACACGCACATGCATACATACACATGCATACATACACACACATGCATACATAAATACACGCACATGCATACATACATACACGCACATGCATACATACACACACGCACATGCATACATACACACACGCACATGCATACACACACATGCATACATACATACACATGCATACATACATACATACATACACACACATGCATACATACATATATACATGCATACATACACACACGCACATGCATACACACGCATACATACACATGCATACATAAATACACATGCATACATAAATACACGCACATGCATACATACATACACGCACATGCATACATACACACACGCACATGCATACATACACACACGCACATGCATACACACACATGCATACATACATACACATGCATACATAAATACACATGCATACATAAATACACATGCATACATACATACACGCACATGCATACACACACACACGCACATGCATACACACACACGCACATGCATACATACACACACTCACATGCATACACACACACACTCACATGCATACACACACATGCATACATACACACACATGCATACATACATACACACACACATACATACACGCATATGCATACATACACACGCACATGCATACATACACACACACATGCATACATACACGCATACATACATACATACACACACACATGCATACATACATGCACGCATGCATACATAAAATCTCGTTGCAACATTTCACAAAACTCAAGATTGAATGTATTTGGTCAAAATCTCATGTTATAAAAGATGAAGTGCTATGCAGATTATTTAAGACAATATTGGCTGATTAGACGGCAATGCTAACCTAAAATGCAAAATGTTTTCCCTCTTTGTCCTAAACAGTAAAGAAAACACTATACAAAACCTTTTGAAACAACCAGGGGCCAGTTGCATAAACTTAGCCACCATGTATGTTAAGAGACATAACTAGTTTGTTATGTCAGTCTTACTTTTCCAACACAAATAAGACCAATCTGCCTTTTCATAACTGAACTTAAAAGGTTATAACCA